>CAXKVY010000065.1:600000-1145221 GCA_964058915.1 Tetropium fuscum
AATATGTATATACAGGGTGTTTCTAAATTGATGCGAAAGATTTTAAGGGGTGATTTTTCAGCAAAAATTAAGGTGGGTCTTTCATATATGCCAAAGTATTAGAAATCACCCGGATTATTTCAAAGATTACGGAATTCAATCGTTCGTGCAAAAACGTTCGTGCGTTCGTAGGTCGTGCAAAAGCGAGTCGTGCATTTTCAACGTTTATTATGATTATTGTTATTGTTATTTTGATACCATTGTTATTAGTTTGTTACTGTTGTCTGTTACTATAGTGCACTTATTTAATATGTTATTGAGATATTATATAATTTTATAAAAACTACAAAAATCTTTCAAACCAAATTGAACTTTCCATTGTTTTTCATTTTCTCTTTTAATTTATTCTAATATTAGATATTAGTAATTAATAGTAAATATATTATATTAGTTAGAATTCCCAGTGTTTATCCTCATGTTATTGTATTACATCAGTGGTCTTTCCTGTGATTGTGCGAAGTCGTCTTGATAGACCCTTAGACGCAGCGTGTCCCTGTTGCAAACCCAATAAAAAAGAAAAAGAAAAAAATATATAGATATAATATATCTATATATTTTTTCTTTTTCTTCCTTTTCTTTTTTATGTATTATATAAAAAAGATATGTATATGTAAGGGTGTGTTTATATGTGTATGTATGTGTATATATGTATATATAGATGTGTATATGTATATATGTATACTTATTAAATAATTTACTATTTATCTAATTTAGTATTTATACAAGTAGTTAGTTAACAAAGGCAACAAATAAAAATCAGTAACTGTTACATTGTTCCATTGATTACTCATTTTTTTATTATTTCATGGCATAATTACAATTTTGAGATTGACTTGATTATTTGTGATTAAACAACCAAATGGTACCAAACAACCAAGAACCATTTTCACTTTCATCTGTGACTAATCGAACGAGTTTTCGGGAACCAAACCCCTTTCGAACAAAAAAAAAATATGTTATTGTGGTATTTTGTAATTTATAGTTTCATTCAATTAAATAAAATTGTCATTTTTGAAAGTCCATTATATTAACTCTCTATAGATTAGAGAAAACAAGAACAATGACAATACTCTCATTATAACTCATAATAACTTTCTTTGAAAACCGCTTACTTGACTATTTCACCGGCAATGTGAGTATAATAAAATTATAAAGGCAATGTGAGTATAATTTTATTTTTTTGAGAGCAACAATCAATTTCTCAAAGAAAACTCAAGAGACAAAAAAGTTGCAGATTAAATCCATCTTTGCACATCAATTTTTTAAATTAAGAAATGTCGACGCGTTAAAAAGTTCTGAAGAAAAATATTATAGGGGTTGGTTTTTTTACCCCCTTGTAACAGTATCCCAAGGTTACAAAAATTGTCACAAACTGTCATTTTATTAGTGCAAGTTGTCCTCCAAATTTCATTCTTCTAAATTCTTCCATAGTGGAGAATATAAATAAAAGCTATTTTTTCCACAACTTTAGAGCGCTGTAACTTGGAGGGGAAATGGTTTTGGAAAATATATATGAAAGAATCACCTTAATTTTTGTTGAAAAATCACCCCTTAAAATCGTTCGCGTCAACTTAGAAACACCCTGTATATAGTGGTAATGTAGTACCTAGAATTAAGGGATGAAACTTGGAACTTGTAGAAATAATTGCCACAACAGTGCTGCACAATATGGCCAGACAACTAAATGAGCCAGAACCACCACTTAATATAAACCATTAATAAATTACTAAATATAAACCGAGGATATTAAATCTCGTTTTTTCTTTTATTTTGGCCCAACTCGCCTCAGTTTTACTTTCATTCACCGAAATTATATAATAAGGTATACATGTTTGTTAATGTCACCAAATATATTGACTACATGTCTCAATAAAATTCGGTATGATTATTGATTAAATCTTCTGTGATATTACGTTAATCTTCGTGAAATTATTTCTTAGTTGATTTAAACTTGCGATTCTAGGAAAATTGGGAAAGCACTGGGCTCAATTGCGCAGTGAAAAGTATCGTTCAAGGGTGGGTGACCTTTGCAAATTTATTTGGACGTTCCTCTAACGGGCATTTAGTTGATGCTGCTGCAATTCGACGAAACAATATTGTTCCTGAATTAAGCGAGTGGCAAAGCATGACTTTTCGTTTATTTATAGACTGTGTGTGGACTCCTCATAAATCGTTAGGTTGAAAACTCAGCTGGTGCTTAATTATAGCGATAATTGGATAAACTTTAATCTCCAAAGTTAAGCGTTTAATTAATTGCAAGAGGAAATGACACTAGAAGAGAGAAGGTTATCTCAAACTTGAGCGGTGGTATATTTTCTTGCAAATTTTTATCATGGTGATGCAAGGATACAAATTGACCTCGGAGATAAGACATCTTATCTTTATTTGTTGCATTAGGAAAAGTTTCTGACAATGCATTGACTCATTCTGATTATTTCCTAGTTCCAACTCGTTTATATGATAAATAATAATAATAATAATAATAATAATAGTATCTCTACCCCTCACTCTAATCGCAATGGTTAGCCCAGAAGTCACAGACTTGTGCGGGAAAGTAAAGGCATTGATTTCGAGAGAAATAAATAACACTAACATGAATTTTAAACAAATCTAAAATTCAGCAAACAATAATAATAATGTGTGTTCTTTAAAAACAATAATTTATGAAGGATAATAATAAATGTAATGAAATTCATAACATTAATAAATTTAGATGTAGAGTAGTTTGCAAAAACTGTCAGAAATAAAGGTCAATCAAATTTGTGAAGGACAAGTATTGATAAGTAATGGAAGATAAGCCACTTAAGCCAGTCTCACGCATAGCACAACTGACCTTCCAAAAAATGGCGAACATTTTTTTAGTGGCTTATTTTTATTTACTGTTCTCTTTGTCACCTTGAACTTTGCCATAATTTTTCAAAATATAATAATTTCGGGAAGCCAGTTTGAAAAGGAAAGATGTAAAGTAGTTTAATTTAAGGGGAAGACGTGTATGAGGAAACTTTATGATAACTGTCGTAAACAATACACAAATGATGTTGATGAAAGCCTATGTAAAGAAAAGTCTCACTGCTGGTGCTTCAAGTCATCAATGACGATTATCTGAGCTAAACCCTACAAAATACCCACCTCCAGATCGTTTTCTAAAAGAAGATGAAGACCCCATCCCGGGAACAGTTTCTGAATACGTTTCATAGCGGTTTCTGAATAGAGTTATTATCAAGAAAAACGTGGAAATCTATAAAAACAAAACCTAAAAACATAAAACCTTAAAAAAATATGTACTGCACTGGCACACTGCATTATTTCTGCAACGAGGCCGATTTTTTTTTGATTTCTAATCTGCAAGTTGGATTGGCTGCTTTCCTCTACAAAAAATGGCTCGTGGTGGCATTGTCTTCTATGGGAATATGTGCCTCGTATACAGAAGCTGGGCGTTTTGAGTGTTAATAATAATGAAACCACCACCACCACAAGTTAAGGAAAATGCCTTCTTTCAGTTCGTATTTGATAATGCAGACTTCAATACCCAAATTGTTGATGAAATGAAAACGTTTCACGGTATGGAAGATATTCGTTGCGTCTCTCCAAAAAGTGCAATTAGGACCTAATCAAAACATTTACAGTTTCAAGAATACCCTTTCTGGAGGTAGACTCGTTAAAGAAAAAAATCAGAAGGATGAGGAAGATGTAGAAGTGGCATTAGCATTAACATCATCAGGAGTACTCTCCCCAAATCCCACCTCCCACCAATTCAGTTACATGTTAGTTACCACGAACAAGGGGGTCCCGACTTGCCTGGAACGTCTGGAATTAAAAGTCGCACTCTTTTGAATATAATTTATTGTTGAATAGCAATGTACCTACATTACAATATACCGAAAGACCGTCCTACGCCCCCAGCTGACCTACACCTACGCATCCACCACATAGGGATATGCAGTGAGGACGCACCTCATGGTATAGGAGGATGAGCATTGTAGCTCAGGATGACGGAGCTCGCGAGATGAACAACCCGCGCAGTCCTGTTCTTTTCTTCCTGCGTCGTCTGCTTCTTCTCAACCTATCAACCAGCAAAGCAAACTATTAACCAGCAGGCAAATTAAGAGTCCGGATCAGTTGGAAAGAAACATCATCAGCGGTAAACAAAATATTGACAAACAGATTGCGAGAACAATTTTTGCACTCCAAAAGGATATAAAAGCATCGAGACCTGGCTATATTTCACCATGCCGCAAAACCATAGCGTAGACATTTTTAGATGAGATTTACTTTGAATAAAAAAAATGTTTCTCCTTTATTTGTGCAAATAATAAACATTATATTTTAATTCAATTATTGACCCCTGAGAACAAACAGTCGCACCTAAGCACCAAAGAGTGCTGGTTCTGTGTATTTCTCAGAAAGTGATACTTTCAAAGTATTCTATCTAACATATACAACTAAAAATGGGAGCAGCATTAATTAACAATATCTGACAGAATATTATGCAGTATGGCAGTGAGAAGAAATTAAACAGTAACAATAATAGTGTAATAAAGAAGTAAGCAGTAAATTGGTTCATATTTTGCTCAACAATTGTGCTCCATGTGAATTTTGTAGTATGGCCAAAAGTAGCCATAAAAATTAAAACATATTTCCAAAATTTAAATATTTTATATAAGAACATTTAAATTAAAGTTGCTTTCTGTTAATTATTAGTAATGTTATTATTATTAATTACGATATTAAGAATGTGTTTTTATATTTATTGTGAAATTTAAGATTATGTACTTTATATCCAGACATTTCGTTTTCATATAACCCGACAATAAAATTAATGTTCTAGCAATATTGATTCTTTTTTTCGGACGTCTTTTACAAATTCCTGGAAATTATGCAGTTGCTGAGCAACAAATACGTCGCAGGTCAGCTTTTTTCCAAATTTTAAATAAAGAACATGTATGACAGCCGGTCAGGCTAACAAATTTAGTAACGATTTAATAAGTCGTGTTTGGAATGGTTTTGTTTTAAAAAATAAGTATCTAGAAACACGTCAGTTGTTAATTATACCACAAATGTTAGCCTTATGGCTTAGAGGTGAAAGGACTTTCGTTCAACTCGTTCAGTGCAGTAATTTATTACTCTACTCTATTTGCTGAATAAAATGTTTTGATTTAAGTTTTTCTATTATTTTATTATCTTAATCGTTGAAAAGAGTATCTCAATTACAACCTGGCTTAAAAAGACTTACGGAAACTTGTGTTATACAAAACAAAGTTGTCTGGAATTATCAAAATTTAGTGAATGTTCAGATGAAATGTGAATGTGACCCACAAAATCTGTAAATACGGCTTCGCAAAAATTAAGCAAAACTTAACCTCAGTCTTCAATGGGCTTTGATTATTTATATTAAGCATTACAAGTACAAGTTACACCATTACAAATTACCACATTAATCTGATTATATTGAGTTTATTTATATCTTAAAAGCCGTAAGAGTTAGAAAATAAAGGTAAATACAAAAGTTGTTCAATATCTCATGAATTTAATTTTTTTAATATTTTCGAAATTACAGAGAGGCCCATAAAATCGTGGCGTTACAAAAATACATTTTCTTAAATGGAACACCCTATATTTTGTGCGGATATTGATTCTCCTTGCAATTGTAAGGATTTTTTGTAACGGGTAAATATGAAGAATTTTGAGCAGTTTTTAGGTTAGTTCATTTTAAAGCAAAAAAATCCAAAAATAAAAGGTTTTTTTGAATTCTCAATAAATTTTCATAAAATATTATACAGGGTGTGAAAAAATTCAAACTCGACATTTCGAGTGCCGCAGACTCGTTCTTTTTAAATGGTACACCCTATATTTTTGTTGGAAAAAGAATTCTTTCTGAAATGAATGAATGAAATCGAAAAATCCATTTCTTAAATGTCTCTAGTGAAACTTTTGAATAGTAGCGTTAGAGTTTTTGAAGACTCAAGTTGTGCTTGAAATTTGGTTTTTAATTAAATTTTCTGGTTGGTGTTCATCATTGCTTAATCTATTATACAGTTAAAGTAATATTTTCCATCTGATGTGTCAGGATTACCAGTAAGTGATTTGAATACAGAACCTACACCATTAATGAGTCCGCGTTTATAACGTTTGGTAAAAAAAGACTTCGTTAAATTTGGATTCAATGGAGGTTGATCTTTACACCTTGCAATCGACGTCTCATTGATGAAACAAGTGTCCTCGTGTAATCTACGTTGATATTGTCCCAAGCATTTTCAATTGCTTCGGCATTTGCTGGGCGGAAATGTCTATTACCAGGTCTATTATAAATATTCTTAACAATCATCGATCATGCATTTTCAATTGGGTTTAGGTCGGGCGACTTTGAGGGCCAAGGTAGCACGTTTATGTTGTGTTCATTAATCCAGTTAGTTACAATTCTTGATGTATGAATTGAGCAATTATCTTGCTGGAAAATAAAATTCTGAGGATACAACATAGTGACGGACGGCAGCATAATGTTGTCCAATATGCGTATGTAACTCTGTCCAGTAAGGCGCTCTCCTATCCTCCAGCAAACACCGGGACCTAGGGAACTTATCCATGCCCAAACATTGATGGAAAAACGTCCACTCCGGTCGGTAGGATTAATATACCTCTCTTCATACCTCGAATTCTGAGGTCGGTAGACGCGGATGGCACCATCATGACATGACCTTTTCGTCGGAAAATATGACATGATTCCAAAAGTCGTCGGGCCTACCGACAAACTGGTTCGCAAAATTAAGACGTTGTTCTTTATGCCTTGGCTCAGAGTTACGAAATTATGCGGCTCCTTCTTTGCTGCCGCATAATTTCGTAACTCTGAACCCTTCACCCGCCGCCTTGCAGACCTTACAGATCCAGAAAACTCCGTTTCGAAACAGGCCGTCACTGCTGTTTCAAAGGGATTCGTTCTAAGATGGTCTAGGAAGAGGTTGTCTTGCTCCACAGTGCTTATTTTACGACGCCCTCCGCCGTGGACGTAGCGAACGTTTCCTACTGCATCCCATTTTTGTTTGAGTTTGAATATACAACTCTTACTAACATTTAGCTCATCTGCAACTGCCTGTAATGACCAATCATTTTCAAGCAATGTAACAGCTCGCATTTTTTCAGGTTCAGTTAACCGCGGCATTTTAAAACTTGAAAACTAATAATAATAATAATATATAAATAATAAAAATAATTAAGTGGTTTGTAAATTACGGAGTTAATTACTGACATTTGTTTGAAGTTTCAAATAAGTGTCAAAATGAAATATGAAAAGATCACATTACAATATTAAAAAAAATCGTGCACTTTCAAATGACCGCCAGCGTACCAAAAGTGTCCATTTGTCGTGAGTAATGCCAATTTTTTTTAATGCATTTTTTAGCTTTTTCTTTTTGAGTTCGAGATCTGGCAATTTTAATGTGAGAATTGGTAATGTACGTACTTTGTAATCAAGTCTTTTTCATTGGATAATGTCTCAGGGGGTCTATAAAGTTTGCCAAAAAGTCTCAATAAGTTATAGGTAAAACAGGAGTTCATTTCAATTAATTTGACACCACAACGATTTGAGGCAGTGCAGTAGAAATAAGTGGAAAAACACCTTGAGGTGGAATTAATTGCAACAAAAATGATTCACATTGTAAATGGTAGTGACACAAAATGGATATTTTGCCTGCCATCTTGATAAACATTAAAAATTTTAAAAATAATATGCGAATCTATATCAATAATAACAGTCTCATCAATAATAACAGTTTCTTTTCTCAACACATGGTTAAGGTAGAAAACCTTTTTGTAGAAAATATTTTTGAAAACATTTTTGTAAATATTTTATTTTAAAACTATCCATACTTATGGATATGAATTAGTTGACACTGGTGGGCTGACGCCATCAAACACAATAGGGGAACCGTGACGTATGTTATCTTAGCATAGTAAGTAATTTTTCGTTTACATCCAATAGTTTTCGGTCGACGGCGCGCCAAAGTTTTTTGTAATATGGGCCCAAACCAACAAAATTAGGCATCTGCCGACTCATTGGTATCAAAAAAAAATATTAGATAATTATTTGAAGTCGATCTTCGGCGTAATACGAGGTGAAACCGGAGAACGTGTGTAAAATAGAGTCTTTGCCCGGAACTAAAAAAAACTTCCTTGTCGTGAGAGTTCTTTTTACCTCGGTTTGCCAAATGTGAAAATCAAAACTAGGCCCCTTATGGGTCTTGGTTGGGCCTGTAAGCATTGCGCTTATTCCCGCTTATGATAGCTACGCCACTGATCATCTCTAGGCAATTCCTCTCTATTCCTATTACACGTTTTATACGTTTTGTTTGTCAGCTTTCCAGCGTTGATTGAAATAAATCCCATCAACGTTTCTAGTATATAATGACTGGTAACAAAATACAATTGAGACACGTTGAAATGAAGATACTTCCGAGCATCTGGACATATTATATATTGCGTAACCCAAATATATGAGTAATTTATGTAAATGATATCATTGTAAAAAAAATGTAAATACATACATTTATGATGTATAAATACATTTAGCGATGTAAACAAGTAGGTGGGTAATAGGGCATATGTTGTTATGTATTATATAATTAACCAAACATTGTTTTTGATTTAATTCATGGTGATCAACGTCGCAACAGCTTTTTTTCGAAAACAAATAATTTTCGTTTTATTCAAAAAAGTAAATTCATATTTTTTTTCGTAGACTTAAAAGACATAATTATTCTGAGAATACTGTCATTTAAAGTTGCACAATAAAAATAATAATTCGCAACCTTAAATAAATATAAATTTGCTATAATAAACTACTGAAATTTTAGTCTTAAACAATATTAAAGAGAGAAATAGGACCATGCCTACATCAATGTATTATCTGAGTATCCAGGTAAATAGATATTAAATTTGAATTTTAGACAACTTAACATACCAGACAATTTAACGCAGGCTCTCATTTCAAGTTGTATAATCCGACGTACAGTCGATTATGTGCGGGTTTACAAACCACACAATAGTGATTTTCTTAATAAATCACACACTACTATTGAAATAACAACGTATTTATAAGAAAGCACTTTGATAAACTCGAAATATAAGTAGCGCCACTACACTCTGCTCGATAAGCAAGAAAAGGAAGAAAATGGCCTCGTACCACACGACCAAGACGAAAATCAGGTCACGTGCCATAAATATGTTACCTAGTTTAAGCGCGCTAATCATAGAAAACGATAGGAACGAAAGAATAGGGACATAGTGGCTATCTAGATGCGCTTACACCAGTCAATAATATTCTATGAAAAGGTCAGAATACCATAACACAAATGTGCTGCAACTAAACTCGTAATATACATGCCTTGAGATCTAATCATGAATGAGTGATATAGTCGTGTGCCTACAACAAACTTCTGATATCTAAATGGTCTATTGACAAATGCGAACGTAACAAGTCACAGAAATTTGCTGAGTAATTTGGCGAATCAAGAACGTTTGATTAACCTACTGATGGAAAATTGGAATATGCCGGTATCCAAGCTCTTTCTGCAACAGGTGATGCTGATGTTCTAATTGTCCAAACTGTTACTAAGGAAGTCTACAATATCTCACAGTAGTTGTCGTGGGACAGGATGTTAACCTTCTCATTCTTATAATTGCTCTTTGTCCTCTTGATAAAGATAATCGATTTTTTAGAAATGTTCAAGGAAACATCAAGGAAAGAAATAGTTCTCTCGATTTACATAGGTCCTTCATAACTGTAAAATAAATATATTATTTGCTCGCGCATTCAGTGGATGCGATACTAGGTACATCAACATCTTTTCGCAAAGGAAAATCACAAACTGTAAACTTGATAACTGCTACCTAGAAGGGACTTGGAAGATGCTTTGTAAATACCCAAGCAGCATGGTGACGTCATTATTACGTTCTTTTAAGGTGATTTTAGGTCTAAGACGTCAAGTTGCCAATATGAAGCTGAACATATGTCGTCATTTTTATGTCGTCTTTAAAACGTCACTTTTTTCTCGTCATTCAGACGTACCTTTTTAATCTAATGTTACTAATCTTTAAGACGTCATGGATTTGACGTCAACTTGACGTCATATTTTCGACGAACATTTTTCCTCCATTTAGTTATACTTATTTGTCTACAATAATTAAAGTCATGTTAAGTTTGAGACATTTCTAAATTTAAAACATAAAGGGCACTTCAACGGTTATAATTACAAAATCTGTTTGTAATTTTTTAAAGTAATTTATATCAGCAATCATTTTATATCGGAACAAGGGATTGTTTCGATTTCCGCATTTTCTTGAACAGTAGGAAATTGTCAATTACTTGAAAAAAAAACAAAGAAAGTAGCATAAACCAGACAACGACGCAAACAATAAAACATAAAATAAAGCCTCTATCTCAGCCAGCTCTGTCAGATGTAGCTCTTTTCTAAATATATGAAAGTATGATAAATACTACCTTTTTACGTATTTCTTAACCTTAAAACACATAATTTGCTATTTATCTTATGTGCTATAAATATCCATTTGACAACGCATTGCTGGGGCACGTTACTAAAATTAGCCAATAGAATGCCATGCGTTCTCGATAAAATGAAAATGGTTGTTGGAGGCGTATTATTGTTTTCATGTTTTTTGTAGTTTTTACTGTTCCCTGCATGTATTTTGCAAATGACGTCAAATAAACGTCAGTTAATGACGTCAAATAAACGTCATTTGGCTGTGACTTTTTCTCGCCATTTTGAAGTCTCTTTTGTAGTTATTTTAACGTATTTATATCCTAAAAACTGACGAAATAAATACGTCACAATAACGACACCATGCTGCCTGGATATTTAAAAATCCATCATCGATTAAACAAGACATTGTACGAGCTGGAGAAAAAATCACACTAGCTTTATACTAGGCACCTGAAACTGTTACATCGTTAAATAAAATTAGATTCATTCAACAAATTGTTTGGTCAATTTAATCAAGCAGTGATATTGACAGACTAACATATATATGTGCTGCTTTAGAACAACATTCATAACGCGTTTTTCATAAAATTCATTCGTGACGTGGAGAAAATTTGAAGGCTAATAATGAATGGGGTTGGAAACCAATCTGCCAAATTTTGGTGCCAATTCCTATAACTGAGATACCAGCTTCAATTAATATCTTGTGGTTGTAAAAAGGGTTGCGGAAAACGATGCTTTGGTTGTGCTAAGGTTGGATTGAAGTGTTCCAATGTCCAATTCTCATGGTTTAGTATTTCCAGATATTTGTCACTACTCGTTTTTGTCTAACTTTGGCAACACATTCTAATTTTTCAAACCATATTTGTGAGAAAAAATATCTAGTATACTTAAAAAAAACATAAATGATGTAGAATTTTATACCAAATAGGTATATTAGGTCAATTTTCCTTGTCAGAGTAAGAATTTTTGAGAAAAATAAAAAAATACGGTCACAGAGGGTGTTTGCGTTTTGTGTTGTTATACTCTGTTTTTTTTTGTGTTGTTATATTTTAATTGGATAGTAGACATTTTAGGATAAGTACCTACTGTTGTTTGGTGATTGCTTTTATAGACTTAGAGTTATATATTTTCTTATAGTTTATATATTTTGCGCGTTAATTTTTATTACTGGAGAAAAATACATATTTGTTTTGGGCTGCTACCGAAAGCAGCGAAAATTTAATGGTAAAAAAACCAAATGTTACTGGTATCAGGTATATTATAAACTACTCAAAAGAAAGAAAGTATGCAATTTCATTCACTTTTAAAATAGCAAGTTTGCCACCCCCAGTGTGTAAACTAGAAAACAATATTCAAAGCTGCACTGGCGCATAGTGATACAGAAATGCAAGATAGGCTATACTTTTATTCAGATTTATATGCGGCCGATGCCGATGGGAAGTATCATTAAATTTGTTATGCAAAATATATTAGCGAAAAATATATTAAATCTGTACAAACCAAACCGCTGAAGGTGAAGGAAGAAAATAAATTTAGTTCCGTTGTACCGTTGAACACTTTATTTAGGGAAGTGAACTGTTGTGCAAAAGAAAAAATCGATGGCTAAATACTTATTGTTAAATTTTAATTTTTTTTATTGTAATTTCGGTCTCGATCAATGGAGAGTATCATCAAAAGCAAATTTTATGTAAAAAAAACATGCTAAATAAAATGGTAAATGTTTTATTTGGTTATACCTCGATATTGGGTATGTGAACAGCTAGACCCACCTATCCGACGTACTATGACAAGTCGTGACAAGCAGACGCCCGTGTAAAAAGAAGTGTTAAAACGTGTTTAAATCTTAGCTATCAGTTGGGAGCAGAAGTTTGCGTTTGTATTATCGATGACTCATTATCTTCAAATTGAACGTATTGTATTAATTTGTATATCTTAGAGTAATAATTGTATTGATAGCAATAAATGGCTTTTAAACTGTGTTATTATTATAGATTGAATACGTACCTTTTTCTTCTTTTTATAGTTAAAATAATATAATACCAGGTAGCTGTAGGTATAAGTACCTATGTTTCGATTATATTATAGAAGTTAAATAATTCTGGATAAATAAATTCCTCAAGTTAGTCGTTAGAAATGAGATCATCAATAAATAAGGTGCCTATGTCAAAAGTAATAAATATACGCAAGTTACCTTTGAATTCAAAACTTAAAGCTATTACGACATATCTACCTATTATTTCTTATAGGCAATGTACAAGTAGACACTTTAGAAAATATTAAAATTGTACTGTTCATTTTTAGGCCTGTCAAATATGTTATGTTACAAATAAAAATTTAAAAACGCAAAACGCGATGATGTAAAGCTCAATTTTTAAAGTATTGAAAATTTAGAATATGTATTATCGTTAGATCCGTATCAAAAAAATAGATTTAGCTGTAGTATGGATTTGATATACTTCCATTTAAAAATGTATAATACAAAAATAAAAATATAATACAAAAATATGTAAAAAAAAGTATTTTTAAAATACTTGAACCCACTACGCGTACGGTTATCACAACTCGACCTATCAATTGCGTTAAGTGTATCTGTATTCTACCTATAAATTTAAATGTGCTGAGAAAACTTAAAACTGTATTAAATAATAGCAAAAAAATATTGATCTTGCGATTTGTTAAACAATATTTATAGTTAATCTCTGAGGGGTATAACGAACAAACTTTTGTTCGTTACTGCGTTGCGTGTTCGTTGGTTTGCCAACACGCAACATATAATTGCCATGCGAAAAGCACGGATTTTCTAGACCCAACCCACAAATTGACATTGTTTGGCCTTGTGACTTACTAATAGTCATTGCGAATGCCAAGCCAATTTGAAATTGCAGACGTTTGAATGGAATGGGCGAGTCTGAAGGGTTCATTGAGATCCGTTGTAGAAGATTCTTGTAACTTTAAAATTGTAGCTTCAAGAACATTGCATAACTTTGGGGCATTCGAATTTCGAAGCAAAATGATTGGTGAAACAATCTTCAATCGCAAGTTATGTGGTGGCATCGATTTGATTGACATTTCATTGCCAGGCAATGACTGTTGTATTTTAAATATTAGTTTGTAAATCTGGAAATATATGTACCTAATTTCAATCAAAACATCTTTGGTAGCCACTATGTAGCCAAAAATTGTCTAGGAATCAGCAGCAGTAGTCAAAATTGTCTAAGAATCAGCACCACCGAAAAGTCTGGCATTATTATTGAAAACTTTTAGCGTTCTATCGAGAGCTTCAAGTGAGACAAAAACTAATATTACTCAATAGGCGACCTGCGAATTTTACTCCAGCGCCCCAACGGCGTTTCTAGTAAGTTCTTGCTAGTCAATTTGCAATTTGACAGAATAGACATTTTGTAGATTATAATTATTTTGTACTCTTAAATTATTAAATTGTCCCCTCTGCGGTATGGATAAACGTTCATCATACTCTGGAAACAATTGTTGTGTACTGGGCTGTAAAAATAATTACGGAAATACTGACGGCACTGTGAAATTTTACACTTTTTCTAGCAGAACCCATGAAAGGACAACGAAGGATGAAAGACGAGATATTTGGTTAAGTAAAGTGAAGAGAAACTGGTAATTTCATTTCATGTTTACTCTTTATATGCATTTCATTACTCACATTTTTATAGTGTTGCTAAACAAAAGTGGGACCCAACCAATGTTCCCCCTTTTCTATGTTCCCATCGAAAAAATGTGAGAAACTAATTTACTTGAAACCAAAATATATTATTTTTCTTTCCATATCCCTTAATAATTATTGTAAATATTTATGTTTTCATATACAACACTTTCACTTCCACTTCTTTGCACACCACCACACCAAACGTCAAACTAGTTTGTTGTCTACTGAAAACCTGTATGATTCACCGAGGGAGGCACTCGTGATCAATATTTGCAGGTACTTCAAAACTGAGAATTTAAATTTGTAGGTTAAGTTGATTGTTATTGATCATTTCAGGATGGCGTGGGTCTGAAGGGCATATTTCAATTTTGACGTGAAGTGGAAATAGTATTAAAATATCAAAATTGTGTGCCGTTGTGGATTGTTTTAGAGACTGTGAGTTAAAATGATGTAATTTACTTAATTATTTACGACAATTAGTTTCATTACCGAATATTCAACCGAAAGACAGAACTTTAGTTTTATCCGTCTACGAAATGGCAATACATATTTAAATTAATTAAAAAAATATTTTCTATCGTATCAAATTGTGAAGCTAAACCATACTCGAATCAACTTATCATATACACAAAATTTCATAAAAATCAGTCCAGCCATTTAGAAAGAGTTCGATAAACACACGGACAGAAGAAATATATATAACATAAAGATATAAAAAAGTAATGAACAGATACCTATAGGCCAGTCATATAGTACATTATAATCGCAAACTAACGGCTAGTTCTGATTTTTTTTAAATGTTGTTAGGACTAGTAAGTAGTGTATATCCAAGTTTGCAGCTTCGAAAGACCTGTGCTAAATTCGTAGCACTCGAAAAACCGCGTATTTTTCGCCCTTTTTTCACATCTTCTAAACTATGCGTTTGCTCTTTTAACAATTACAATTTGAGAATCCGCTTTCTTGTTGATATTTCAAGGAAATCATTGTCCATGTCTTGGGATTTTGGATTAATCTACACATACCACATTAGTGGGACTTTTATAAAAAAAACATTAAGAACCTGCGGTTGAACTCCCTAGAGGTGATTGAGGAACACAGCTAAGCTATCTTTTCGAAGCCGTTTTCCAACTATTAGTAAGTTTTACCAGATATATATTTACTTAACCTAACTTTTTTTTTACTTGTAACGAGACAAGCCTATCGGTATGTGTTACAGGGCTTTCTTGTCTTTAAGCGAGTGTAAGTCGAGTGTAAGTCACACACCTTTTTTGGCACCATCTTTTTGAACCACCTACGAAGCTAGCACAGGTCCTTCGAAGCTGCAAACATGGATATACACTACTGGTAGTGGTCCTAACAACATATTAAAAAATCAAAACTAGCCGTTAGTTTGTGATTTTAGTGATTTCTACTGGAGTATTTGACATGGCCTACTATTAGATTTAAGTTCCTGTAGTTAAAAAACAATTAGGTAGGCTAAAGGAAATTATGTCAAAGCAATATAATAATTATACCTACCTATTGAACATTAATTAGCAATAGGTAACCAGATTTATTAACATTGAGTAGATACAGTTCAGGACGAGATGAGCCATAATTGAAAGAATTAACTATTTAGAAGGATTTTAAATGTTTATTGAAGGTCATTATATTGTCTGATGGCATTAAATATAAATCAGTTTTGGAATGAATCACTAGATTAGCTATTTATGCAACCAGTTGGGAAAAGTACTATTTTGTGTTAGCGAGTTCTGTAAAAGGATGCGAGTTACACAAAATAGTGTTTCTCCACGTGTTTCATACAAGATTTTTTCTAATTTTCACCAATTTTATGAGAAGAAAACTGCGAATTTCATCCGTTTAAAAACAATCCAGTAGGTTGTAACGATGTGACAGGGCGGCAGTTTAATAGCTTGTCAGGTCTAAATAACCTACTATGAAATGAAGTTTACAAAACTAGTTATGTAATAATTTACTTTTCGTAACTGGTTGTGAAAAGTAAGACGTTTCCTAACGTCAAAGGATTTTGAAAAGTATCACTTTATATGTCAAAATTAGAAAAAACATATTTCCGCATTCGTGCATGATATATAGGTGCTCTAATATAATAATATACTCTGTGAAGATCGGTCCTTTACGACCTCACACCGGTTACAATACCGTAAGCATATAATTGCTTACCTTTTGAATAATTTTGTTCCCGTTGCTAGTGTTGCTTCTCGAGCAAGGAGAAAATTCGGTTGACCTGCCTAGTAACAAGATACCTGATATCAAACAAAAACATCATAAACATCTACAACAGCTGCATTTGTAGTTATTTTAAGAATTAGCATATATCTAGCTCCCAATATGCTTTTCGTGGCTGAAATCTCCGTCTATATTGACTATGAGCTTTGATTTATGAGGCTAATTATCATTAGCCTCCGGAATAAGCAGCTTTTAATTATTTTTGAATTTTCTAGTTTTAAGATAGGTATAGGTAAGATAGTTTTAAGATAGGTAATTAAAATGATAAATTATGCAGATTTTATGTTTCGATTTATTCTAATGGTGAAACACTTCGCAAAAAGCATGGCGCACTTTTTCTGGGGATCGCCACAGCGCAGTATTGACCATTTTAGTATTGACTAAGCAAGCAATTTCTCTATCACGTCCTCTTTAAATGCTTATGAATTCTATTATATATTATATATGTAATTTAATATTTTCTATCATTTAGCTAGGAAAAGTAGTTTTAATACATTCTACAAGATTTTACGCATTCTAAAGTTCTTCTAGATAAATGTATGCCTAATGATTTTATATATAAATATGTTCAGGGTGAACAATTATAAATAGTAGACTAGGTAATCGTTTTCTACGAATGTGAGTTCTCTGTCAAATCTAATACACATAAAAGTGTCACTGTGTCCACTGTGAGAATGGTAGGTGTTGATGGTAAATTCAAGTATATAATTCAAGTATTCGCCTTTTTTGAAGTCGGTTAAAAAGGAACAATAATTTTGCATTACCCGAACCTAGCGACGAGCAGTTTATATAAACAGATAAATTAAAATTAAGTATATAAGTACTGTTTGTAACATCGAAATATGAGATATAAAAAAACTTTCAAATGATATCCACAATTGCTGCAATGGGAGATCGACGCAGTATAATTTTTCTTACAGCAAGATAAAATCGTCACTATAAAGACGCTTTCATTCAACAAGTTGTTATGTTTTGATAGAATACTGATAACTAATGAATTTTAATACAAAACCCATCAAAATAATACACTAAATTAAAGAACAACTGTATTACTTCTATTTCAAGAATTATTGTTGACCTCACTCTACCACAAAACGTTCGATGATATTAGACAATTTAGACATCCGAATGAATGCCAACGATGCCGATGTGCCACGAGGAACGTGTAAAATGGATCCATAATTTTTGAATGGGAAACATTCTTATTCTGTATCATATTCACCATCCAATTGTTTTATGATATGACGAAAGGTATATAGTGTGATCAATATTTTGTTATACTACATGATAATGTCATAATGTGATGGGAGATGTATATAAAATCATTTGTTTTTCCTTAAATTCCCGGAAATCGGTTATACTTGACAACGCCATTAAAAATGCGGTAGCACGTGTGAAGAGAGACTTGTCAAACATCCAGTATCGAGGTACGTTCCATTATAAGAGCATGTAAACGACAAAGACCACGGATATACTTCACTATCTGGCTACAATCGGACGCATATTATCCTAGGTTATGACTGTCTAGGGAAGTATTTCATTTCGGTAGCGATATTCTTATAGACATCTCATAGCGTATAGGCACAGACGTATAGGTACGACGCGACGTATTATAGGCATATTGCGTAAGTAAACTTGGTATTTTTGGTATAGGTATTTAACATTTTAAAGTGATTAGGTATATTTTAGCGGACATTGTGATTAATTGGGGGATATTGTGATTAATTATAGTGCATATTATAGTGCATAAATTTGGTATTTCCGGTATAGGTATTTATTAATATATTTTAAAGTGATTAGGTATATTGTGTCGGACATTGCGATTATTTGGCGGATATTGAGATTAATTTGAGTCTATTTGTAAACAGTGTTTTGTGAATTTTTTGAATTTGGTGTGTTAAAGTGACACTCGGAGTAGTTTCCACAAACACCAAAACACTTTCGCTTCGCTCGACGCGCGTTTCGCCAACCAAGTTGGCATCATCCGGAAACGATTAAAAACTAATCTTAAACTAAAAATCTACCCTATTTATACTATTTGTGGTGAAATCATTCGTCACGCTTCAATGATTAGTTGCTAAGCAACACGTAAAGCGGGCTATACGGTATAGGTCCCTTGTCGCTATTCATACTACTTTTACATTTTACAATTTCTATGCTCTCAAATGCATCCAATTGTCTATTATTGGTCACATTTCTGACTAATCTTAAATTACTAATATCTATTCTATGATTGTTGTCAAAAGCATGTTGTGCAACACTAGACTTATCTGTTCTTGTTAATTTTTTGCACTTACGTGTACTATGCTTATAAACTACACTAAACCCACACCTTACCCTTCCCTTCCTGGCAAGGAATATGCTCATACCTCCACGTGGTCCTCGCTGGGCAATAATAATTTGTATGAAAAATTATTATTGGCTAAACTGAGCACATACCTAATCAATCACAGACCAACTGTAATATAATAAATATAAAATGAATATAAGATGATACATGAAAACTAAATCCGGCCTGGGTAAGCACGCGTGGTTTGTTTCTAGGGATCGGCGGCTTCTTTTATCGTTATAATGAGGGTTTTTATGGCTCATATTTCGACGTTACAAACTAGACCTACCTTAACAAATATATCGTATGGTTGTTGACTATAAATATGTGTTGAGCAAACGCAACGTTTTGGTTTAAAGCAAAATCTGATAGCATTATTTATCGGCATCTTAGAAAAATAAAAAACAGCCAAATTAAATAAATAGATTGTAATTTCCTACAATGTACTATACAACAAACTATATAAATATATTTATATTTATACAAGAATACATACAATATATACACAAGGACTAGACTAGTACAATTAAAGAAGTCTTCTTAGAAATAAATAACTTTGGGGAAGCTGTAAGTATCTAAATTAATATACACGTTTGAAATAAATTATATGCGGGGATAAACTCTCAGTTTTCTTTAGTTTTCTTCGAGAATTTCTCCAGGGATTGCGCGTTTTTCCTTGCTTGGT
The DNA here is from genome assembly GCA_964058915.1 of Tetropium fuscum. Lineage (NCBI taxonomy): Eukaryota > Metazoa > Arthropoda > Insecta > Coleoptera > Cerambycidae > Tetropium > Tetropium fuscum. The sequence continues at coordinate 619,470 of CAXKVY010000065.1, forward strand.
AAAAATCTGAAAAAGAAAACGAATATCAAGCATATACATTAGGGTGTTTTTTTCTTCGTTCCCATTAGCTAATATTTTAGCAATGGACCTAAAAAAAATTCTCCCAAAATTTCAGCTTCCTAGATCAAACCTGAGAACGGCGCAAACCGAGTTTGTTTCCCATTTAATTAACATGGGAAAAACGACGGTTTTACTCAAACATGGATAGCTGGTAGACATTTTTTTTATAATAATTTCTGTTGACAGCATTTTATAGAGAATTAAATGCTCTACAAGAAAGGTCCTTAGTACTAAATCCGTGATTTGATTATTTTCAAAGATATGCTCGTTTAAACATTCTCTTAAAAATCGGATTTCATTCACTTTCTAAGGAAAGATATCTCTTTTTTGAAACGTACAAGTACACTATAAAACATTTTTTCATGTTAGAGGACAGGAGGATATTACAAATCATTGAGGCAAGATGAATTTCTTCATTTTTACATAGCTTAGTGGGGTAAAACGGCTTCCAAAAATTTGAGCCAACATAAACAAATTACGGCATTTTTTAATTTTCATTGGAAAATGTTAAGAAAACTATCTTGCATTAAAATAACAATTATTTTATGTGAAATAAAATATGTTTTTGGCTATAATCTTTCACTACTTGTAAGAAATATTGAGTTCGTTCTTCATTTTTTGTTAAACAATTATTAAAATCTTCGATTAGCGCTTAATTATTATTAAATTAATAATAAATAGTTATAATTAATCAAATATTTATTCATAATACATTTTTGTTTTTTCAACTGTTAAATCTGGTTCAATACAGTTTTTAATCTTTAATTATTTTAATTCTCCGAAATGTTGTCTCGAGTATAAATTCAGAGAATTTCAAGAGAAGCGAACATTTTCTCTTTTGTTCGATGAACGAAGAAAAGAGAAACTAGAAAAGTCAGAAGAGTCAAAATATTACAGAAAATCGATGTATTGTGAAGTAACTAAATATCATAACAATTAAATAAAGTTTTTGTCTCCTACTCTCCCCTTTTATTTATCAGCCACCTTCTACTTTACACATTTCGAAGCACAAAATTTAAATATCATCATAAATCAATTTTAAATAACTTTCCTTAAAATTAAATGAATGAAATCCGGATTTTAAGACCATGTTATAACGAGCATATCTTTGAAAATAATGAATTCACGGATTTAGTACTAAGGACCTTTTTGTAGAAAATTTAATTCTCTATAAAATGCTGCTATCAGAAATTATATCAAAAAAATTCTACCAGATATTCATGTTTGAGTAAAAACGTCGATTTTCCTATGTTAATTAAATGGGAAACAAACTCGGTTTGCGCCGTGGACAGGTTTGATCTAGGAAACTAAAATTTTGGGGGAAATTATTTTAGGTCTAATGCTAAATCATTAGCCAATGCGACCGAAAAAAAAATAATAAAAGAAAGGCTCATATATATCTACATATTATTATATATTATATACTATAACTTATGTAATATATAACCTACAAAAAAATTATACAATATGTAAAATAAAACAAATTTCTCTTGTTTTCTCAGGTGTGGGTGCATATTTTAATATAAATGTATGTGCACCCCAAGAAACGTATCCACCTGTATCAGCCGTTCAGTGATACCGAAAATGTAAAGTAGCTAGTTGGGCAGTCACACGGATTGCATCAGACCGTAACTTGCGGTGAAATGAGAGATATCTGTATAAGATATGTCTGTAATCTGATTGAATTACTCCTTTTGTGACCGGACTGGTTATTATATAGGGCAGGGCTGTGAGAAATGGGGTTTCTTTCATAGATCTCAGTGAAGCAGTTGATGATTTATTCAAGTAAATGGTAAAAAAACAATGCACAGAACGAAATTTTTAAATTTAAAATCAATCTATTTTTCCTGGCAGATGTCTATTATCCTGGGATATACGAATGAATGAATCTATTATTTTATCTCTGGCAATACCTACAAATCACAAATTATGTATAAAATGATCCCCCAAAATAAATATTCCACAATTTCACAGTAAAACTAATGGGTCGACCTAAAGCTAATTTGGGATAAGCTGATTTTAGCGTGATTGTGTTCCCTATGGGGTACTTTTTATGTGCCTAAAAGTCCCCAGTGATCCCCGAGCCAAACTACCCCAAAACCACCCCTAAAGGTACATTTTTTGTTTTCTTGCGATTTTCTCAAAAACTTTAAACTTTCCGACAAAACAGCAGAATACATTTTTCATAGAGCATAACATTCCCTATCTAATAGTATAAATATAGTATAAATTTAAGATAATACAAAGCACTCTATAGCCTTTTGAAAATAAATGAAATTTAAATCCTGCAAAATTATTTTCGATTTCGCAAATTCTGACGAATGTTTTAAAACTACAATAACACTACTTGTACTTTATTGTATTTTTATCATATCTGTGGCATTTATGTAATTCGCAATTATATTTTATTAATATTATTAGCTATATTTATCCTTACAAATAATTTTATGCTTGAGAATATCCTGCCGGTTTGTACACAAATCTCCAGGAAATAAATAAGGTTAAAACTACAAAAGATAAAAAACTGAATAATTTATTAACATTATAGTTATACATAGTTATACATTATTAAAAGTAACAAAATGAAAGTATTGCAGAAAACCATAAAACGTTTTCATTAAAAGATAAATTAAAACTTAACTAAACAAAATTAACTAGAAATTCTCATCATCCTCAACTAAAGACACATCTGAGGCTACATTACCGCAATATTGTCCCAGACAAAAACTATAACTTGCAGTGCATTTTAAATTAAATTTGCATCCACAAAACAAAAATTTCAAAATTATTTAGCGGTTGTATTAATATTTATAATACCTTAGTTCATTTAAGTTTTGGCTTTTACGACTGCCATACGGTTTTAAAATAAAATTTGGATCTGCTTTTATTAAATCAGATAGATTCGGAAAATCGCAAATCGAAAGAGCATTATTATTTAAAAAATTGTTAATGTCGTTTTTTCCGATTTAAAATGCTGACTTTGTATCGCAACCAGTCATAGCATGAAGAAATAGTATATTTTGAGGAATTGGTTTATCTAATATATTATGTAATGCATATATATTTGTTAGCCATGGGCGTGCGGTCCATAGAAGCCCCTTAATGTACATACTTAAAATTATTGTATATTAAACTGCATTATTTAAAACCCGGTTTTCCCACTAGACAAAAACTGGAACTAATATAATTATTGTAATTTTAAAATAGCAATCTCACATCATTTATTATGAGCCGTATATGTCCGTCAAAGTTTGACAAGGACGACATGTCCGAGCAAACGCGACCACGAACGAACATGTCATAGATATAAATAATATGATATGCAATGGTTTTAGTTAAATGTACCAAGTCAGCATCGTTGATAAAAATAGAATGTCACTATTATTTTAAACAAAATTTAATCTGTAATTAAATAGACTCGTTTAATTGTTATTTTTATAAATAAAACAACCGACCTGACTTAAGTCAACTGTCTGTAGTGCTACGTCAAAAAGGATAACAATTAAGTTATACTACAAATAGGTAGGTTTCTGATTGCTTCCCTTATTTTAAATTTCACCGCACGCCACTGTTGTTAGCCTATTTGGCTTATCAGACTGCGAATTACATAAATGCCGTAGATATGATAAAAATACAATTAAACACAAGTAGCATATATTTAAAGTATTGGTCAGAACTTGCGAAATAATAATTTTGCACAATTTAAATTTTATTTATTTTCCTTGAGCTATAGAGGGCTTTTTAGGTAGGGAATTTTATGCTCTATGAGAAATGTATCTGGATGTTTTGTCGAAAAGTTTAAGGTTTTTGAGAAAATTTCAAAAAAACAAAAAAAATACTTTTGGGGGTGGTTTTGGGGTAGTTAGGCTCGGGGATCACTGGGGACTTTTAGGCACATAAAAAGTACCCCATAGGGAACACAATCACCCTAAAATCAGCTTGTCCCAAGTTAGTTTTAGAATGGGCTTAAAATGTACTTAATTTTATCGGACTATTTATATGTAAATATAAGTATTAAATTAGTGTCTAATATAAACCGTGTCCTCACGTCGTAGACGAAAAACGACTCCTATCTGACGTCACCTTCAATGACTAACCCAATTTTTTCACAAGTCTTAACCGGCAAAAGCGCCGACCTTCAGGACACCCGAGATTATCCCGCTCAAAATTTGGCGGGTTTCTAATAAAGACTGAGCAGGTACCAAGAGTGAAGTGATTCACCTGGTCTCGTCTCGCCATACGTAAAGCTAAAGAGCATTTCTTTTCTCAGAAGGTCGTTGTGAGTGCTGCCGTCACACGAAACCGGTGTCAACGTTGCTATGCAGCTCTAATTTCCAGTAATTAGAAATGGAAGTTGATATTTGGTTTGTGCTGCATACTTTTTACAGCAGCGTAGGTACATTGACTCTAGAAAACCTTTCTCTTCAGAACATTATTTACATATTTGGCGTGTGTACAATTGTACATATAGAAATAAGATTAAGAGGCATGCAATATTTTAAACTTGACATCTGACGCCATGAATGATAAATGCTCGGATAAATGCAACCATGGCATAAGGAGACTAATATTAACATCGATTAATGCAACATTAATTGACCAATTAGGTCATTCAAATTGCTGTACTGCTGACAACAGACCTGCTAAAAAATAGACCAGCATATTTTAAGGTTACCCTACAGATATATTACTAATTTTGTTAATTATTACAAGCATTGCATTTCATTAGTCGTAAAAGTGCTAGTTGAGTTGTTTGAAGGTGGCTGGTGAGAATCATTTTGAATAAGTTCTGTGATAGGACGTATTTAATATTATTAAAGATTATCGCATATTTTTGTTGAAAAATTATTGTTACTTAAAAACTTGGCTTACTATGAACATAAATATATCATCTCATACATCTATAACAACGCATAAATATTACTTACGCCAGGGGCGTGCGGTGAAAGTTTAAGTAAGGAAAGCGATTTTTAAAAACTTATTTTTCTTACCTATGTTATTATTTTACAGCTTTATGCAAATTGCTTAAATCGGAAAAACCAGCTTAGTCTAGAGACCTTTTTCATTTTTCAAAAGTAAACATGGCCAAAATAATAAACAATAAAGAAAATAATTTACTTACTAATATTTTCACAGTCTGTTAACCATTTAAATTGTTCGTATTGTTTTTCAGGTTAAAAATGCCTACTAGTTTTTTATATTTGTGGGTAAATGGGTGAAGTTTAATGATGAAAATCCCTCTATTATTAAAACCCACGCCACCCAATTAAATTGACGGTATTTGCATGTCCATATCCGTATTATTGTCTTCCATTTCGCTGCTTGGCATGAGACACGAGGCAGTCCTACGCACGTATCACACACGGATAGCCGTTGAAATTTAAAACAGAAAACCTACCCTAACTATAGTTTCCGCGCCCACATAATGCAAGTGAATGGCTAGCTTGCGCGCCAATGCAGTGAGCAGGTGGAAAGGAAAGTTCAATATCCTCTCGACGCAAACGAAGAACCTACTCCAACGATAGCTTCCGCGCCCGCATAAAGCAGGCGGATGGCTCAGCCAACTCGCGTAGCCGATTAGCGGCCGGCTAGGTTCCATTGAATTTTTTACTAATTTAACTCGATATGAGTCAAAGTTTCATTTGTTATGGGTTAGGGGAAGTTCTGCTTCCCTTGCTTCCATGGACCGCACGCCCCTGACTTACGCCACAGAAAATGATACATTAACAAGTGAAATAATAAATAAATAAAAAATGGTCTGTTTAATAGCCTTTATCACACGAATAAAATATATTTCATCTACGACTTCCCAGGATTGAAGAAAATTAAGGAACCTGAATACGAATACGAAATTTTGTATTGTAAGTTATTCTAAGTCATAGCAACCAATAACCTTTCAATTTTTATATAAACAAATATTGCAATTTCGTGAAATTTTTGAATTTTTAATTTCTTTGTTTGTTGCCAGAAAGTTTGAACAAAATGAGTTATTATTATTTCATTATCTAATTCAGTTATATAATGAGTTTCATTATATCTAACAAATGAAATATATAATAGCAATGATTTATGAAGGTAGGTATATATTATATAGGTTATAGGTTTTCCTCCAGGCAATCGTAGATACGTTTACCTCCGCTGCTAATGGCAATTCCCCACCGACTGAAAAGTCAAATTCAATATCATGGTATGAGTTTTTAAGTTTTTAAGAGGTCATGTTTTACTGACGTCTGGAGAAAAAATAATATATAACACAACATACAGCATAAGACTTTTTTTATCATAATGATAGCATATTTATGAGAGTTGCCAATGTTGCCATAAACAAATAAACATAAATAATGCCCTAAAGATAATAAATGACATAAATTATATGCGAAAAGTGTCTGTATATAGCCATAATCAATATATTGACAGTATTTATCAATATAAGTATTGGCAATATTAATCAATCATTCATTTAGAGAAATCATCAAAAACTAACCTGTTATAACAGCCTGGCCATTATGCGGTTTAAAAACTGTCCTTTGCCCCCGAAGAATTTTTCTCTTGCTAGTACACATTTTCCCACTTTTAGAACATCCACTGATATTCTCGGAATTTTCCTCATTGTCCAAATTCTCAACTTCTTTAATGTCGAACCCAAACTTCTCGTTGAACCTTTTCCGGTCAATTTCATACTGCTCTTGCAACATTTCCTCTGTATCAATAGGACTGGCGACGCCAAAAAGGCATTTTTTGATAGAACTACTTTTGGTTAACCTCTCCAAAGTATTGTCCTCCGTCTTTCTTGGTTTTAAAATCCTCTGCTGCTTGTTCTCCAAGATCACGATTTTGCACACAAACGAATTCATTTCTGTCACTGGTTCACTGACTGCTGCAACTGCATGTACGTATTCACTAGCCCAGCAAGCGCTACTGCCTCACAGAACGACGTTAACACAATGTTTGACGTACGAAACAGGAGTTCCCCGTGGTTAAGAAAGAACGTTTTACCCCCACTCTGCTTGTAAACCCACCGCGTGGATTTTGCCCAATAGTCGACTGCATTTGAACGCTGAAGTGACTCCTTATGTAGGTATGCCAGTATTCAATGCTATCGGAATAGGCAGATATAGGGTGTTCACCTATAATCAGTGCTTACATACGTTATCAAAACATTCCCAAAAACCACTTTACTGCACTTTAAAGCTGTAAATTTAGAGGACTCTATTTTTTTCAATGAAAGAATAAATGGATGAAATAGCTAAACTTGACAAGTGTAGATATGCTTAAATATTCAAGATATAAAGTGTTCTGTAACTAGGGCCTCAAGATACCTCATCTGTCGTCTAATGGTGCAACATTCAAAGATAGGACGAAATCAAAAGTATATTGCGTCCCAAGCTGAAGCAAAATTTGCGCCCCCCCCCCTTCTTAACTTTATTCGTTTTTTTAACATGAACATGATGTAGAAAAAACAAAACAATTAAACGAAAAATAAATTGTTTTCAAATAGATTTTTATTCCATTCCGTGACTCAAAAACGGCATACGAAATTTGAACAATTTGAACTACTCAGATAATGAAGACAAAAAAAGGCCAAATTTCTAAAAAAAAAAAAGGGGGATTTCAGCTTTCCCCCTTTTCAGAAGCAGAAGAAGCAGAGAAGCAGAATTCTTTATAATATGATAGGTCGAAGAGTTACGACGGGTTTGTCTTAATTTTCGTTTACTGGTAATTTCAACAACTAGTCCTGTATAATATCAATTACTCACAGCTATATCTTTGATTAATGACTTCTCTTTTTCAAACCTTTCCTTATTAAGAGGGAAACTTAAGAAACGGTGAAAAAGAGAAGCCGGGAATAATGCAACAAATTTTCGGTAATCCAAAGGATAAAATAAGTATTAACGAAAGGTCGGGGATTTATTAAATTAGCTGTAAAGACTGCAATAGACAGTATGTTGGACAAACTAGGCGATCTATTCAAACTAGATTCACGGAGCATATGACCTCAAATGCGGAAGAACGTTAGTAACTTAAGATTAATTAGGAATGACACAAATAGTAGGCAACTGGATGCTTTTGAAAGGTTAGAAATTAAAAATGTAGAAATAGTATGAATCGTGACAAATATCCCGCTCTTTTGGTTAATCGTTCATGATTCATTGAACTGTAACAATAATTTAGGTGTAAATAGGGTAGGGTATTAATTTAGTTTTAATTATCTCCCGATGATGCCAACTTGATTAACGAAACGCGCGTCGAGTATAGTGTTCAGTGTTTTGGTGTTTGTAGAAAACTACGTCAGTGTCAGTTTCAAAGGTTCCAACCCTCTTTAGGAACTTGAAAATAGTGAAAACTAAGACAGATAAACAGACAATGAACGAATGAGCTGTCTAGCTCAAATTTCCGTACACAGGGATATTGAAAATACTGACGAAGTTTTGGATCTCATGGCTTGGCGGAAATCCAGACGAATATTATTTAAGATTTTTTTTTCAGATGTTTTTGTTTAATTTGTTTTGTTTATTTGTAATGTCTATAGAAATATATAAAAACACGTTTTATTTTATTTCAATAAACTTATTTATAATATATACTTGATATAGTTTTTTTATTTGAAAAAGGTATGGAATTCCAAAACTTTTTCTTGTGAAAGTCGGTATTTTTGTATAAATGAATTTTTCATTGAAATTCTGAAATGCCAGGAAAACGCGTGACCTAGAAAATTTTGAAAATATTCACCTGCGGTGCTATTAGGATTTAAATCGAATTTTCTCGAAAACCGTTAATCTTATGAAAAATAGTAAGGATATGTTTTCTGTAGCATTTCTTGGTTCAAATTTGATAACTACCATTTTTTCGATAAACGTTACCGTTGACGAGCAATCGACATGGCATGATGGCATGACTAACCAAAAGATTTCTTCCCAGCTTTTGCATGAGCAAATGTATCCACAATGTTTACTATTTCATGAAATATGATCAAATAATTTGAAGGTAAATATTTTTTAAAAAGCGCAGGAAATTGAAGTCGGTCCGCAGGAAGTCGGTCCGCCAAAATTTGAACTTATTTTGCTTGTTACGGTTATCCGCCTCTGGGTGTTCCATTTCACAAAAAGCGAACTTCCTCCTTTACTATATAATTGTTTTTTTAAACTGTCAAATATTTCATATACGAAACATATTTTAAGATAGATAGATTCCTAAATGGGTTCCTAGATACAACACTTAAATTGCGATAAAGGGAACCGCTATCCGCAATTCGGCGCTTTTACAGTAAAATGATACAATAAATATAAAATAATTAACGCGTGCGTCTACCCCTTGGATGATTCGTCAAAATATTGTGCATATCTGTCCATCCCACCGCATCTGCTTCTAAATATTCAATAACAACGTGATGAAACTTCAGCCAACCCCGAAATTACTGCCCACAGCGGTCACAGCTGAAATTTACCGGAGTGGTAGTTTGTAAAAACATCGGGCTAATTCCGTAATGATCATAACTCGTGGCTTACGATTTTTTTTTATTGTTAATTGTATCATTGACACCTGCGTAGCATGGATGATAATAGCGGTTCCTTTCTTCTAAACAAATGTATAAACTCTAGCGGTTTTTGGTTTTCATAAGCAGCTGCTCGTTCGAGATGAGCAATTATTCATTGTAGATTTGGCCAAGCGTTAAAGCGTTTACCTCTAATGCCACTAATATTGGACTTCTCTAAATGTTTCCTATAATAGATATTTATTAGGAGTATAAGACACATCCAGCCTAATTTATATACCTAGCCAAATTGCTATATGTTTATATAACTGTACATATAATTAATTGTAATATAGACAAAACAATTTATATAATTTTTTATTTTCTTATTATATATGATTTATCTTATAAGCCCTAACTGAATTTGGCAATTTGTGATGATATATGATATATGATATTTGTTATATTTTAAATTTTTATAATACTAGTGACATTTTATATTGAAATGCTAATATTAATTGTTAGAAAATTAGCTTGGACTATACTTACTTTGGTGAACTTATGTGTCCTGGAATATATTTTAATGGGCGCCACTTCATTATTGATATGAAGAATTTTGATTTATAAAAAATAAAATTTAATTAATTAGCTTGGCCAGTAGGGTGGAATGAAAATTGCCTTTTTTTAATTGTTGTAACAGTGGGGAAAAGTTGCCTTTTAGGTTCAAAATGAAGAAGAAAAAATGAGGTGCCGCAAAAGAGCTCATAGTTTGTAAAAAAATGAAAATTTTAAACTTTAATAAACCATTCTTTATGGTTTGGTTTTCGTGTCACAAATACAAATACAAATAAGGTTGAAATAAAAGCTCGTCCAATCAATTGCAAAATATTTATTTTGACACATTATTCTGATATAATCGACATATTAAACTGCTTTTTAGTATTAAATTTATGCATGCACTCGCCTGAGCGAATTTTTGCACTTATATACATATATATACCCCTCTCTTGCGATTGAATCACATTTTGAGCCGATTCGGTCACCAGTTTTGCACCTCTTTCTGAGACAGGGAGCCGGGGAAAGTCGATAAGCGGGTCCATTTTACTATTTGGTTGAGCTTCTGTATAAATTCTTCCAGAGAGTCACTGGAAACATGTTTTACCAAAGGAGGTTTAGTTACGTCATTTTCAACCCATGATATCATGTCAAGGTAATCTTTTGCGTCAAAGTTTATCTTTGGAACTGAAAACTTCCCGACTCTGCTACTTTTCTCGGTCCTAGCTTTTAAAACACGCCGTAAACCAAGTTATCTTACAATTTTGCTCTCATCATATTTTATAGCATGGACAAAAGGAGGTTTTTGTAGCAGCCAAGTACCCATTTCTTTGAATAACCGGGTCAAGAACGTTCTTTAAATCATCACAGAGGTAGCGTGAATATGAGATAAGCTTAAATAGATGTTTAGCACCATAAGTACATGAAGGTTTTGATTTAATGTTAAACCACACAGGTGCATAGACTTTCAAGATGTACTCAGCAAGAGTCTTAAGGTATTCAGTTGCCACATACAATCTAAGTATATGGTTTGCTAATGTAAGCCACCTGGAGTGAGCAATTTTTCCAGGGTTCCTCAAAGATAAATCTATGGAAGTTTCCACTTAATACAGCCATACAAATATCCCATAAACAATTCTCATCTGAACTTAAGTCATTGATATTCTCCAAAAGAGGAAGGTTACTTTCAATTGGCAAGAAATTAACCACAGGAAGATTAGCACAGTTTTCCAGCTGCTGACCGATTTCGCCTTTAATCTCATTGGGCAAAAGATGTCGCAAAGGTAGGTTATTTCCGTGGAACAAACAAATCAACCATTGTAAAGGTCTTCTTATTTTATTTTCAATCAAAGAAATCACACCATTCTTATGTCCAGTATTAAAAACGGTTCCATTACACCCAATAGCAGTCAAGTTCAAAAATTATTCGTTGTGTTCTCTGTCTTTAACAAATTCCAATATACTGTCTACAATGTGTTTTCCAGTGCCAGATTTAGATGTTATGTGGCCTAAAACTTTTGACCTTAGTTCCTCTATTAGTGAGACGTGCTCTTCTGAAATAACTTTTTTGTATCGCTTATTTCCTTTCTTTTCTTGAGCAATTGTTTTGTCTTTTCTTCCATCAAAAAACAATAATCTATTTTCGGTTATCTGATCATCATCATAAAGACTGTCAATATTAAGATCCATTCAATATTTTGATCTTGATTACTTTGGTTTTGTCTTCATCTTTGATTACACCCAAGTCCTGTAAAGCAGCACTAGCTACAGCTGCAGCAGCTCTATCTGATATACCGGTACGCTTCCGCGCTATCACTGTTGCCAGTAACAACTGTTTCTGTTGCACTAGTGTTTTTTGTCCGTTCTAGATTAAACTTGTTCTTTACCTTTTCTAGCTTATTTTTTTTCAAAGCGCTTGTGGTAGCTATATCAACATTACCTATAATTTTCACTTTTCTGGTAGAGCGTTGATCTTTTAGAAAATCTTGTTCTAAAACTGCTACTTTTTTTACAACTACAAGTATCATAGTTTCGACACTTGCAAGCATCAATATCAAATAAACCTTGAGCTTCTTCTATAAATTTTGCGAAGTTCGAGTCAAACTTATCTGACCCTTTTCTACTTTTAGACCTTAATAAATTCCTATATTTAGCATGATTATTTGTGAAATTCTAATGTGTACTTTTATTTGAAAAAATTCAAATGTGTACTTTTATAACTTTTACTATTATACTTTCATATATTTTACCGCTCTTGCACCTCAAGATATAATGCAAAAATAAAAATAAATTTTGTATATTTTATCTTTTTTGATAAAAAAAACAATTTTTTGAGCAGTATTTGAAATAAAACAAAATTATTTGAACACTTCTTAAAAAACTTGAAAATGTAGTGAAAACTATAATTTTACGAAAATTTATCGTCCTTGCGGCACCTCAAAACGTGCCGCAAATCTAAACTTGCTTTTTTCGTTCCACCCTATTGGTCAGTCACTGTATATTCTAGAGCAATGAAACATATGTCCCAAGGGGCGTTAAGTTGTGAACTTGTTCTTAATTGTTATTAATTCGAAATTATTATTTATCTGATTGAAAATAGCTGTGCAAAAATCTCATTAATTTGGTTGGAAGGAAAGATTGTAGCGAATATTAAAGTGATAATGATATATATCTATTATAAAATCATGTGATTATATTCGTGTTTTACAATAACACTTGCAACTAAAATTTCTTAAAAATTACCTGAACTATACATCTTAAAAACTACCTGAACTATATATCTTAGAAACTATAAATTTACATGGGATATCAAGAATCCTGGTAGAACAAATAAAAAATATTGTGCAAATTTGCAACGGGAAAAGATATCAATAAAGTTTGTGGGTTAGGTATTACCTTAGTCTCATTATGTTAATCCTTTGAAAACCTTTAAGGTCACTACCACTCGCGAACTAACAACACGGCACTTGTTGAACTGTTGCGCTGTGATTCGGCATCTCGTACTTCTCGTCCAACTCCTGCAATCTCGTTCTGGATGCAAAACAGCTGAGGATGCAAAACAGTCTCATTGATAATAATATCAATGAGACAGCAATTACTTATCCTTCGAATTATCTGATAATTTCTCTGGAGCTCTGGTACTTTATATTGTCTGAGATTTTCTTGATTATGGTGCTTTTCAACCCGTACACACTTGTGTAAGATGAAAAACATTTAAAATATTACTAGCAATAGTTTGTATTTACGACTGGTTAATTTATATCCTTGTTTTATACTTTTCTTATTTTAAAAATACAAAATTTATAACAATTTTTAAGAGATATCAAAATTTAAGTTGTTACCTTGTGGTGCCTTAGCGTCGTCTCTCTGGCTGTTTTTTGTAGGAGGTCTGTTTATTTACTATTTACATGTACTATTTAAACAATGCACTGCTTCCTGGTTACTACCCCCACTTTTAACACAACACATTTTAATCTACCAATCACATGAGTTCATAAGTTATGTTTTTAGTAATTCCACAACTGATATCACTCAATCTTTATCGCTACACATATTTTTAATCAGTACACATGTTTATATATATATTTCATACGTCTGATGCACTTGTAGGTACCTCTATTTTGAACCACATCCATGACTGTCTGAAATAGGGTTTTCTTCGAGGCTATAAAAGCGTTATATTCTCGTTACATAACTACTTTTTGTGGGTTTGCATGGCAATTTTACTGAATGTAGACTTACTTTATTATAACTATATGTTTGATAAATTACTAGGTTATATGTCGAAGCTATTTATATGCACTTTAATTTTCGTATTAATTTTTTTATTGTGAGTTATTACTGAAAATAGATTGTAGCCAATCATCGTTCACTTTACAGTCACATGTCTGATAGAGTGTTCATGCTCCGTGTTTCTTTAGCCTGAGCATATGCATGCTACGCTCACTCGTGCCTTTATCTATGTCATACATCTTCATCTCTGATAATATGTACATAGATTTATTGTATATTAAATTTTAATTTTTGCATTATACCAAAAGGGAAATCCCTTTTGGTATTTTTCATATAAAGTTCTGGAACACTGGAACTAATTTATTTATTATAATTTTAAATACCAATTCCAGAACATAATTTATTATGCGCCGTATATTATGTCACGACAACATTGGACAAGGACGCCGTGTCCGAGTAAACGCGACCACGAACGAACGTGTTATGGATGTAAATAATATGGTATGCAATTATTTCAGTTACATATACTAAATCAGCATGATAAAAAATACTTATTGATGAAATTTTAAAGACCTAGTTCCTTTTAACAGCCAAATATGGCATTTATTTAAAATAATTATTTAAAAAACAATTAAGTGTAATGGTTTCATTTCGGCTGGTTATTATCTAACCCAATTTAATCAGAAATTAAACAGACTCGTTTAGCTACCACTGTTCTAGAAGAAACAACCGATGCAACTAGATCCATATTTCTTTGTGTTGTGTGTTTTCCTCAGCTTCCGCTAGATCACCTTACTGGGAATAAGATCTCAGCTCTACGTTGCACATACAGGATGATCGAGGGAGTATAGTATAGCCACGGTATAACAGTATATCAATTATATCCACCTGTTAAATTCTGTAAACCTTTTATTAAACCGAATATCATTTAAAAAAAAATCAGAATTTTCAAAACTAAATATCTTATCTCACAAAACAACAGAAAACGGTTTAATTGGCACCCATAAAGTAAAGACAATTCAAAATTTTGTTTTAATTGACGCCACAACATAAAAGGCGTATAATAAATAACATTTCAACTGAGGCACTTTACATACATGAGGGTATCATAAAATTACATTTTTACTGGCGCCGAACGTGGGGTGAATTCATAATTTAGCCGATTTTGTATCTATCCATATAGTAAAGTTGGTCAATATAGTTAATTACCGACTATTGTCATTGGCATGTATTTTAATATCAGAGAAAATGACCGCGGGCTAGTACCCACTTTTCTTTGTTATCATGAGTTCGTATACTTTCACTCCTTCAAAAGTTATGCTGGTTGAAATCGTAGAAAATAAACTGTTCATCTCCCGGTCTACAAGTTTATAATGGAATCGTACATAAAATCTTGTAAATTAATCCCATAAATCATTAATATCATATACTTAAAACAGCAATTTTTTTCATAAAACAGCAGTGCCATAAACAGCTATTTTTTTCTATTATTATTTTCTATTATTATACTATCCTATCCAGGATATTACACTTTGACGCTCCGATTGATCATCTTATAACGTATAAAACTGTTTGTATAAATTACTATATCTATTTAAAATTTGTGTGATTACATTTCTCACGCAATCTACCCAAACAGAGTAGGTAAAATATTGAAATACAATTTATTTATATTTTATGGGCCCTAATCAGTTTCAAAGTAATTATTTTTGTGAAGCAGGTATGATGCTAAATGCATTTAGAAAGGAAGTGAGCATAGCGTAAAAAGGGTGTGTTTCGTAGTTTTCCCACACACGTTAATTCACTATTCGTGTAATTTCATGGGTGTGCACTGTGCAGCCGAAAAGGACAAAGATTAATTAGTAACCTGATGATTAAATTAAATTGTTTCTACTGACATTTTTGTTTAATCAGTCAAAAGGATGGGTAGCCATGAAAATATTGCCAGTAATGCCATATTGCCATGTCTCCATGTCATCTCGATGATATTCCGATTTTTTGGATATTTATGAACTGACTGAAGAAAGATTTCATGTAACTCTCACACCAAAAAACAATTTCCGGTCTAACCGTACGCATTACCATAACCAGCGTAGGGTATCAGTATGTTTCGCATATTTTTAAGCAGTGTTAACATTGTTTTGAAAATTAATTGGATTTATAGTCTACTTACAAAGCAAATGCTTGCAGTGAAAATAAAAATATTAAACAGATACACTTAATTGTAGATTGTAGTTTTCATTATAATACTTGATTAAAAATACTAATTTTCCTGCTTTTTCATTCCCCAGTCTAGTTCTTAAGTCGAAAAATTACTAATCCAAAGTTATTGAAAACTCGTTCCACCGAAGCTGAAGAAGCAATTGTACAGAGAAATTGTTTCAACAGAGGTATCTGTTTTTTCTATTCCTGGGTCATCATCAGCCTGTGATGGCCACCACTAAATTTTCACTGACGTTTTTTGTCCTTTCTTCAGGCATGGTGTTTTTGAAGGCAAAGAACGAACATTACAAATGTTAAAACTGGATAGGGATGGAACCTTTAATGTAATGATAACGCTCGAAATAGTTTCCACAAATACCAAAACACTTTTCCTTTGCTCGACGCGCGTTTCGCCAACCAAGTTGGCATCATCCGGAGACGATTAAAACTAATCTTCTAGCTAAACTAAAAAATCAACCCTATTTATACTATTTTCATGGTAACGTCATTAGTCACGCTTCAATGATCGGTTGCTAAGCAACGCGTAAAGCGGGCTATACGGTATAGGTCCCTTGTCGCTATTCATACTATTTTTACATTTCATACTCTCTATGCTCTCAAATGCATCCAACTGTTTATTATTGGTCACATTTCTAACTAATCTTAAATTACTAATATCTATTCTATGATCGTTGTCAAAAGCATGTGTTACAACACTAGACTTATCTGTTCTTCCATATTTTAGATGAGCCATATGACCTTTAAACCTTTAAACCTGGTGTTAATTGATCGTCTCGTTTGTCCAATATATTTTCGATCACAGTCATTACAACTAATTTCGTAAATCCCAGACATTTCATTTGGAACAATTTCATCCTTTGTATTGTTTAGGAGTTGTTGTAATTTATTACTCGACGAATGAATTGCTGTTATACCCACGGTTCTCAAGACCTTACTCCAACCACGTGTAAACCGGGGTTCGTACGGGATGGATACATATTTTGGAGTCTCTGTCCCATTTTGAAAGATCGTAGAATTACGAAGTGTGTCCTTAAATTTATGAAAATTTTCTTGTCCATCGTTTACTAAACTTCCCTTTCAGTAATGGGAGGTTTGAAAAAGAAAAAGTATATACAATATATACAGTATATACAAAAGTATGTACAGTCAACAAGTTACAAATAAATGTTCATAAGAACCATTGGTTAATCGACATATTTAGAGTACCTCTGAAGGAAAGAATAGATTTTCTTTTTCTTCGTCGTAAATCTTATCTATTGTCGCTGCGGTAAGGTGGGGTTGGGATACAGCCAGGTGCTTTATAGCTTTTTAGACTTGGAAATGTTCTATGCATTAGAAGCTGTTTGTCAATATTTGAATTATTGGCTTACGGTGTTCTAAATAAAAAAAACTAGTCACGGTAGTATTCTCGGCTTTCCTTTGGTTCCAACTAACCCGAACTCTGTTGATTTGATACTCCCGATTAAAACTTGATGTGGAAGCGAGCGTAGAAGTCGACGCACATTACGTATTTAATTTAATTAAATGTCACACACTTTTATTTGATTCTTTTACAACTTACCCCAATTGATATAAAACAACAATAAATGATTTTTTGCTGCTCCACATCCAATTTTTTAGGGTCGGTTTTCTTTTCTTTCTCTATATAAGCAGTAGGTAATTGTTTAGAAATTTGCTTGCATGAGTCAGGAGTGTACTGTTAATTAATTAAATAATAAGAAAAAAATATGATTGCCCTAAATTGACATATTAATGATATCATATTTAAAATACGTCATATTTAAAATACAGTTATATTATAAATCTCCGGTTCAGTGGTATAATTATAATTATCATACTTCAGAAATACTGTGCGTTATGGTGTATGATTTGTAACCGTCATCGCCACCGAGCCGTATCGGCACTAGCATGTACTTTACTTTACTGGTAGTATTGCTACATCCTGTAGAGTAGAAGCATAACGCACACTCCCTCACCTCTATTTCCTAGCTGGTACATCGAATAGGGGATCATCGGGCATCAGGGTATCATCGTGATATGGCTCGGAAATTCAGAATTCTTGGGTCTCGGGTAGTCCTATTTTTATTTGAAAATATGTACAATAAAAGCAAGAGTTTTTTATCTACGTTCTATTGTAGATACCACCTGAATAAGGTAGGTATACCAATAATCGGTTAATGTCAAACCTTCAGTTTTTGTCCGTTATGCATTAATCTAGTGTTAAATGCCTCACACCGGACACATTAAATAAAGCGTACTGAATTGTAACCGATCTAATAAAGTAGGGTCAACGTTCACCCTCCCAAATTGTGGAAGTGGATATTTTTCTCACAGTAAAATGTATTTTGACAGTAGGTACCTAATATACTTGGATGTAGAGGAAGGAATTAATTACAGAAACGAAAATATTGTAAACCTAAGCATTCGACTCTGTAGGACGTAAATTGTACCCTTTTGAATTTATTTTAAAAAACATCTCGGTTCCAGAAGGTCATAGAAAATCCGTGTAAAGATGTTAGCAATTCATTTCCATAACATCCATTATCGAGAAATGAAACTAAACTTGAGAGAGATATTTAAGAAAAACGTGACCAAAATAAAATTATATTTTCAGTTATACTTAGTCATTTTTGGACACTTAAAATTCATAAAATCCAGACCCGGATTTCTTAATTTGGCGCCCCTAGGCAAACATATATTTGCCGCCCCAGTATTGCCCCCTCCCTCACCCTGACGAGTTATTACAAATTAATTTGTTTCAAAAATTTACGATTATTAGCAAACAAGTAGTTTATTGAGAGTAAAATCAATATTTTTATGGATACAGTAATACAGTTACACACTATTATATAGGAATAGGCAAAGACAACAAATAGACAACATGAAAATAAAATAAGTACCTCAAAATCGTACGCCTAAATTTACTCTGAGAAATTTTTTGCACAATCGCAATAAATGAAAAGGAAATTATATTACATAGATACGTACGTATTTAATTTTTTATGTAATGTTAAAAATGATTATTATCGATAATATCGATAATCATACAGTAAAATTTTAGCAATTTATCGATAGTATCGATAAATTATTGATATTATTTTATCTGTATGATTATTGATAAAGTATCGATTAATTGTCAATAATTATCGATAATATCGACAATAATGCAGATTAAATATTATCATTTTATCGATATTATCGATATTTACCGATAGTATCGATAATATTTTGCCCCCACGCGACAAAATGTTCGCGTTCGGTCGTAGCTTTAAGCTTACCAAAAATTACTTATGGCACTTCTTAGATGCAAGTATTTACATATTAGATTTGCTCATACTTCATCCATGCTGAAAACCCTTCAAGAACGGAAACGTCTAAATACATACTACATAGAAAAAATAACATTATTTTTTCCATTCGAAAACCATTCAATGTAAGGAAAAAGAATCTCCAAATGATTATATGGATGTATTGAAAACAGGTTTCGCTATTATCGATAATATCAAAATTATCGATAATTCGATACATTTTATGTATCGATAATCGATAGTTCCAAATCGTTATCGCCCACTCCTACCTACAACTCTCTTATTTAACTTTTTTTGCTAAGAGCTTTAGTTGTTTTTTTTGTATTTACGAAAAACCGTTTTTTTTTCAGTCTTACGAATATTTTAGGTTAAGCTCGCCATTAATATGCCAAGGGCAAAAAACGCTATTTTTTTTCTATTCGACCATGTTTTTTGTTTCTGGGTTGCAACAATTATTTACCTTCTAAATAATAAATTCATACAAATAAATAAAATTGCAGGCTCTCTTTGTAATGTCAAAATAGCAGCTTTTTACTAAATGCGTTTGAAATTTATACGGTATTTATAACAAAAAAGCAGTTTTTTTAGTCTGTCTGTTTGTTCCGGCTATCTCGGTAACGGTTGGACCGATTTTGACGGGACTAGCACTGGCAGATAGCTGATGTGATAAGGAGTAACTTCGGCCATTTTTATTTTAGAAAAGAAAAAAATAAGAGAAAACGAAAAGAAAAAGAATTAGGGTTCCGCTAAATTGTTAACGCAAATTGCTTAGAATAACAACTAGTTGTAGATAGTAATACCAGTAATACCAACAAATAAAACATTAACCCAGACAGAAAAAGAAACACATCTGGTCATCTACCTACAAAACCACACCCCCTGTCCATTTCTTAGCCAAAAAGGTTAACACTGTTAACAGTACTAAATATAATAACATAATGTAGAATGAACAGCAAGAAGACGATATAGAGTAGAACAACACATTTAATGGGATGATAACACTCGATTTAGCGCCGGTACGTTTACTATCGTTTACTATACTAGTCGTAAATATTTTTAGTATTATTACCCACTTATACTTGTGTTACCAATAATTATGATCGATACGTTTGGTTGGAGATATGGTTAATTGTTATCTAGTGTGCATCTGTCATTACTTTTACAGTAGTGTTAATTAATGTTTTGTGTATTTTGAATTAAATTTTCTTTTATAAACCACTAATATCTTCACTATTGTCTTCAAAAGCACTAGGCATAAGCTTTCAATGATTAATCAATTTGTTTATAGTTTGGAAATTCAATTTTTGAAAAGGCATATTGTATGTATTTTATATTTTCTATTGAAATTTGTAAAATTATTAAAAATATAATTAATAATATCTTAACTACTTTTTAACTGTATTATGTAATTTTATTAGTCAATATATTTGGTTTGAAAATATGTAGTTCGAGACAGGACTTTAGTAAGGATTAAATAAAACATTTTGATAATTCGATCAGATGCATGCATTACGAATTAAGGTTTTAATACCTCGATATTTATACATACAACCAAAATTATATGGAAACACCCATTTCCTCCTATTTGATAAAATTTTAAAGAAAATAGAGATGTGCCTAGCAAACCACTTTTATTGAAAAAGTAAACAAATAAGTTCTGTAATAACACCAAACATAAAACGTTTCTTTTTCTAAAATAATCTTTTTCTAAAACAAAAGTTTTAAAGTAATATGGAATTTAAGAAACAAATACTCATTTTTTGTTAATTTAATAATCAGTGTTGCCACTTCTAGCCTCAATACATGCGGGAATTCGACAGGGCATGCTGACTCGTGCTCTAATCCTTCTTTTAATCATAGCCCATAAGCGTTCTATGGGATTAGGATCAGGTGAACAACTAGGGCCCTGTAAAACAGTCACGTCTTCTGTTTCCAAAAAAATTGTGGCGACTCTGTCTGTATGAGGAGATACATTATCATGCATAAATAAAAAAAAATCGCCAAAAGGGCCTCTCCAGTTTCATACTATGGCTCCTAGAATTAAATCAACATATGTAGGACCCGTTAAGTTTTGTCTTATGGGAGAGGGCGACTTATTTTTATTTGGCAGGCCGCATGTGCGCCCAGGATTACTTTAAACAATTTTCTAATTTTATATATACCATCTACACATACACAGTTTTAAAACCGATAAATGTTTATATATGGATTATGGCAAATATAATATACATCTTTGATTATGATAATTGAAAAGGATATCGCCTTATAAGTTCCTGCATAAGATTTTAGAAAATGTTAATATACGTATATTGTAATATATATTTACCTAGATGGAGATTGTGTATAATTATTATTACTTGGAATAAAAAAACTCCATTGTCGTGACAACAAATCATAATTATTTATGAGTTTGGTACAATTATATTGTTATGAAAATGACTCGGTAACAATTCTGACCTTACAAAATATTTTGTGCACTAATCGTCGAGTCTATGTGCTTCTTATTGTTGAATTCAGTTGGTTAAAAATCAACGGTTAAAAGGACCCACGATGTAGAAGAGAGGAAGTGAGTGATTTGTTTTATGCCTACCAAGATTTTCCGTTGGATGAAAGATCCTCGCCGAGATATGGCTAAATGTGCCAGACACGTGAAGTTCTCAAGGAGGCCGGGCAAGATCATGCGTTTTAATATAATGCCATTGTTCAATACCATTATATTAGTATTTTTAATAATTATGCGATAGAAAGACGAAATTATAATTAATTATTCTTTCAATTTATTATTAAATCTGTTAAATTATTCAGTCAGTGGAGTGAACCATTTTATAGTTTGTAACATCGAAATATGAGACATAAAAACCCGAGCAAAAAACCCTCATTATATCGATATTTTCACACCTGCTACCGCATTTTTAACAGCGTTGTCAAGTATAACCGATTTCCAGGAATTTAAGGAAAAACAAATGATTTTATATACGTGGCCCATCACATTATGACATTATCATATACTATAACAAAATATTGATCACACTATATACCTTTCGTCATATCATAAAACAATTGGATGGTGAATGTGATGCCGAATAAGAATGTTTCCCATTCAAATATTACGGATCCATTTTACACGTTCCTCGGCCGTGTCACATCGGAATCATTGGCATTCATTTGGATGCCTAAATTTTCTAATACCATTGAACGTTTTGTGGTAAAGTGGGGTCAACAATAATTCTTGAAATAGAAGTAATACTTATTCTCTAATTCAGTGTATTATTTTGATGGGTTTTGTATTAAAATTGATTAGTTATTAGTATTCTATCAAAACATAACAACTTGTTGAATGAAAGCGCCATTATAGTGACAATTTTAGCTTGCTGTAAGAAAAGTTATACTGCCCCGATCTCCCATTGCGGCAATTGTGGGTATCCTTTGAAAATTTGTCTCATATTTCGATGTTACAAACAGTACATTGATAATACAAAAATGTCTGTATCTAGCATAGCATAGATTAAAAATCGATACATATTTTTAAAATGATCAGTAATAATAATGGAAAACATTCTGGTATCAGCTTCCTCGTGTTCGGTAAATTATATTCCGTGGCTACATTAGTATCAAATTTGGAGCATATAATTGTTTTGGTGTTTTCTTCTGTCATGCTAGCTAATAAAACGTTTATGCCTTCTGGTAAGGTGGGATGGTCATTTATAAATTTATGGAAAAATGTGCTAACAGCTTTTTCTTATTGTTAGATCTCCGACGGACACAATAAAATGTGATTTTTTTTGGTTTTAAATTTAAAATAAGAATGAAATATTTCAAAAACAAATCATTAAAGGTGTTGCAATTATAATAATATTAAAATCGTGGTTTTGATAAATAATGACCAGAACATGATATATTCTTCCGGGAAATTAAAGTTAAAACACAGTAAAGGTAAAACACTTGCCCACAGGATACTCCTGGAAAAATCACTCGATGGATCTACACTGCACTTTTTAAAGCACACTAACTGCTTCTTTACTTGCGTTTTTCAGTTTATTTCTAGCGTAAATTTAGTGGGAATCGAAAGTGTTTAGGTGGTGGGAGACAACCGGGCATAATATTGATGTATTTAGATATTGGCTTAACGTATTTAGTCATAAAGTTATAACTTGTTGCATTATTTAATAAGTTTGCATTATTGTAATGGTTTTAGATTTAGTGACTTATAACTTATAGAGTATTAATCTATAAGCCTTGTCATTATTTTTCTCATTGAGCAATGATTAACTTATGTTCTCTAGGTGATTGGTTTAATGTTAATAATCCTCGCATTAATGTAAAATATCATTATCTTAATGTATTTTGACACAAAAATAATGCTTGTATTAGGATAATGACCAGGCAGACATTGTGCCAATCCAAAAAAATATTAACTAATGTTTTTTTAGGCATCACCATAATCATTTCATTACATTAATACTATGAAAAGGACATCGTAATTATTTTGCAGTTAATGATCAAGGAACATTAATACTAGGTACGATATTTTTTCCGTGTTAATTAACATTAGGCGCTGTACTATTTATTTATGGATGGTACGGTATTAATTTTAAGTTCAATAATACTCTGACTGCTCTATATTCAAGCTTTTTTATTATTCTTACTACCTTCCTTTGTAACTTCCAAATAGACTGCAGACCATGGTTTCAGTTTTGTTAGCATTTAAACATAAGTCTATTTGCTATAAACCATTGGCCCTCGGTCTGTGTTTCCTCCAAACACCGTTTAAGTTCACTCAGATTTTTATTTATATTTATTACAGTTATATCATCTGCGACTAAAATAAAATCAGCCTACGGGTCAGCACGTACTGGGTCATTATTATAAATGAGAAGTAGTATTGACCCCTGCGGAACTCCATATTTAATTGTCCTCATCTGCGAGCAGCCCTTACCAGTTTCAACAAGCTGCTTGCGGTCAGTTAGATACGACTGCAGTAAGTTCAAGTTTTTAGAATTTATAATATTTAAGTTTCTGTTTAAGTAGATATATATATAAAAGTTTAGGTACATAGTACATTTAAGTTTCTGTTTGGGTATATTCTGTATATAAAATCTACATTACCTACAATATATAAAACTAAAATAGTGCAAGCAAGTGACGGCAGATTGTGTTTTCTCTCTGTACCTAGGAAGTGTCTCGACTTATTGTATATCTATAACCTTTCATTTAGTATTTTATGTGCATATTATTTATTTTTTGTGTGAATAAACAAAGATTGTCTAATTATTATTTTAATATCTGCATCTTCTATCTATCCATCATAAAATCCATCATTCCATCCACATCTATCTATCTATCATAAAAATCTATCCATCATAAAATAGGAAACGATTAGTTGACACTTCAATATGTGGGTACATCACAATCAGCTGATACTAGGGGTAACATGTGGTTATAGGAGTATCATAATCTAATCACAAAATTCATCAATAACACCTTGATATATGGCACAAGAGTGGGCGGTGATGTCATGTTCGTAACATGTTGCTATCGCCAACATCATAACCATACCTACATCCTGACCGTATCTATCACTGATGGTCTTGTGATGACGGAAATGCATGCAATGCAACATAATGTACATATTAGTAGAGGAAGTATTTACTTATAGCACTATAGAGTAATTTAAATATCGCTTGAAATCAGTCTACTACTAGAGTTACCACATTTCTAGGATAGGTGAAACCATGACACATTTACTATGAGTAAGCCACCTTGTACAAGTATTGGCAAATACTCCTTTGCATCAAATGTGTAACAAATATAATTATCAAGATTATCAAGATTCATTTGATATATTTTACTCCAATATACTATTTTATCCATTCATCAGTTTCAGTAAATCAGTTTCTTACAACTATTTTTTCCCTTGCAGGCACATTCCATCAAGCTGAACAGGAATATTATTCTACTAGTAAAATTGGTATTCAACATTCTGGCGAATGCGCCAATGCCAGGGATACTGTTAATTATTTTAAGTCAAATTAGATTGAATGAAAAGGTTCAGGACCAGGGCCAGATTATCCACAAGACAGCTGTATAGGGGCACTACGGGGGCGCCGGTGACAAAAAAAACAGAAATTTTCATTATCAACCAAAAATAAAATTTATATATATTTATATTTTACTGTTTTGTAAAACTAGGATATTTCATACTATACCTTATAACATATATGGGCAACCCCCGGCCCGGATCCGGCCCTCCAACAGCTTCAATTCCAGAATGTCGTCAATTCCAAGACAAATGGATTGATGAATAATTTTTTTATCTTGCACAGTGGTAAACCTATATGTGTTTGTTGTGCAATGAAACAATTTCTGTTTTAAAAGAATATAATATGAAGCGGCATTACTCCAGCAACCATTTCGCTCAATATCATTTACTCACGGACCAGTTAAAAAAAGATAAAATTAAAAAACTAATTACCGATTTAGGGAAACAGCAACAAATGTTCTATTCATAAAAATCAATTCTAGACAGTGTTGTTAAAGCTAGTTTTATAATTAGTACCAAAATAGCGAAAACATCGAATTAGTTCCAAAATAGAGAAAACATTTGCTGATGAACAGTTTATTAAAGAGTGTCTGGTAGACGTTGCAGAACTTCTGTGCCCAGAAAAGAAGAAAAAGTTTGAGAAAGTGAGCTTATCGCGACGTACTATTATTCGACGTATAGATATGATGGCTAGTGATATCAAAAAAATATTGACCGATAGAATAGCTGATTTTTAAGCATTTTCGATTGCTTTGGATGAGAGTACAAATTTATCTGACACAGCCCAGTTAGCTATTTTTTTACGAGGTGTTGATAAAGAATTTGCATTGACAGAGGAATTATTGTCTTTACGGCCGCTACAAGGGACCACTACTGGAAAATATATTTTTACAGAGGTGCAAAGTACTTTTGAGCAATATAGTTTGCAATGGTGTAAATTATTTGGAGTGTGCACAGATGGTGTGCCTTCAATGATCGGTTCATGAAAAGGTTTTATCGGAATTCTGAAGAAAAGAGCAACCGCCTTGAATGTGCAAGAATGTGATTTAATAATCCTGCATTTCGTTATTCACCAACAAAACTTGTGCTCAAAGTCCATTCGACTGAAGCATGTTATGGATGTGGTGGTAAATACCATTAATTTCATTAGATCCCGCAGTCTTAACCATCGCCAGTTTAAAGCACTTTTGGATGAACAGAACACGATGATGTGACATATTATTGCGAAGTAAGGCGGCTAAGCAAAGGTAAAGTGCTAAAAAGGTTTTATGACCTTAGAAAAGATATATCTGATTTTATGGAAATTAAAGAGAAAACATTGGCGCAAATTTGTGATCCAATTTGGCTTTGTGACTTGGCATTCCTGGTAGACATCACAGGATACTTAAACGACCTGAACTTGAAGCCTCAAAAACAAGGGCAATTAGTAAATCAGCTGTTCAGTCATCTTAAAGCTTTTCAAAACAAAATTGGATTGTGGGAAACACAAATGAGAAGTAAAAACTGTTTTCATTTTTTAACGGTATCCAGTTACGAAAACATTGAATACGGTCGCTATGCTGACATAACTATAACTGTCAGAGCATTCACTGATCGATTTTCCGATGTTTAAGAACATGCAAATCCACATGAACATTTTTGCAAATCCTTGTAAGTGTAATGTGAAAGATGCTCCGCTTCACCTATAAATGGAGTTGATCGAGCTTCAAGAAGACTCATATTTGAAGTTTAAATTTGATGATATGGGCATAAGCGAATTTTACAGAACATACCTTTCCGAAGAAAAGTATCAACTCCTGAGAGTTTTCGCACGAAAAATAATTTGCACATACGGAAACACGTATAAAGCTTTATTCAGTCATTAAAATTAATAAAAATAAGCATCGTAGGCTTGCAGATGTTAATTTAGAAAACACTTTGCGCCTATGTACTACTGGTATTGACCCCAATATTGATCATCTTGTTTCTCAGCCTCAAACTCAAGTATGTATCTTATTAATTTTAATTTGATTTTTATGTCTTTTTTATTAATATGCTTTTTATATGTTTGATTTTTGATTATGCTATTATAATTAATAAATAAAAAAATGTATGAATTTCTGTGGCGTTTGTTTCACTACTACCTACTTATTTCTTGCCTACGGCCCGCGACCTGATTCCCGAAGTCCGAAGTCCCGAAATTACGCCCTCAGCTAAGCAAAGGTTAAAGGCCCAAACCTGCCTTATAATATGTAGAATCAGGAATTAAACAAACAAGTGATAGCTTACGCATAAATAGAGTAAAGGCGGGTTTTTATATAAGCTTAAAATTATAAATGCGAATGACAACATGACAACGACATAAGAAATGATTCAAATTTATTTGCAAGCTGAATATTCAAACAATTTGGACACATTTTTTGCTGATGGATGTATTGAATTCAAATATTTTTTTTCCAAACATAGAAAGAAGATATTTACGAGAGCCATATGAGTCAAGAAGGACTTAATAATTTATCTGTGCTATCAGATTTAACTAGTGCGCTTGATTTTAATGATAGTATAAATAATTTCGCCATTAAGAAATCCATAAAACGTAGGCATATAATATTTATGATACCTACCGTGTTAAAAATTATTTTTATTTACAAAATATTTATTTTTATTGTTTTATTAATAACTCGTTAACCGTTGAAGATATCAAAAAATTGCTTATATAAAAAAGGAAGCATGACTAATTTTCTAAAATAAGTGACCTTGTATTTTTTGGTATATGCTTTATATGATGCTATATGATATATATGATGATATGATATGCTTTATATGATATATGATATATATGCTTTTGGTATATGTATATGTATATGAAATAATATATGAAAAGTTGCATTCTTCGGCAGTTTCGGCAAAGAAATTTTTTTAAATGGTATGATTAAACATATAGGCTCTTACCTGTATTTCTAGACCAGGTACTTTCAAACATATTCAAAACCCAAGGACGCTAGATTAATTTTAAAAAAATTCTAAAAAGGGCTACATGTTCAATTTTTTTATGCTTTTTATTTTTTATGTAATATTTCTATGCAATTTTTAACTATTAAATTATTATATTAGCAATAGTTATGTTAAATAAATATAAAACAATTTTTTTGAGTTTTATTTTTAAGATTTTTGGGTTTTTTTTTATTTTTAGGAAACAATAAAAAATTAACCAACATTTGGCTAACTTCCACATGCTGATACTTTTGTAAATATGAATATTTTGATTCCAAACTTTGTCTGTATCAAAGTACTACCTTGAAATAGTTGAAAGCGCAAAGATCAAGTGACAACTATATTATATTGTTATGTTTATATACTGATAAATGTCAATAGCCATCAAATATGATAACAAATGAAAGTATTTTATATCCCCTTAAAACCCCATTTTGGTTTTTCTTCGAGCACTTCAATTTTTTCAACAGGCCGCGCGCAAAGAATTTCAAGTAAGCGAAAATTTGCGCGTTTTAAAAAAAAAATATGTATAATGAAAAAGTAATTATTAGAACAACACAAAAGTTAAGTTATGCTGTTAAAATACTGATTACAAATTACGCAAAATAACCTAGGATATAAAATGGAAACACATTCAAATATACATCAATATATTTAATTAAATAAAAAATATATACATTTCTTACATAAATTAGTCTTAAATTTTACGGCTTAGTGTTTAATATATAGGTAGGTATATACAGTTTAATACATTTCTATTAAAATTTACATGAATATAATATCCAACCAATAATTGATTAATATCAGCAAGCATATCACAAAAGAGTATCCCATTCAGTACCAAGTGGCACAAGCAATATCTAGATATGATACAGTAAAATTAAGCCAAAACCTAGACATCCAAAAAAAAATCTTCTTGATGTCAAATGCTTCCATACCCTCCTCATAGTTCGTACTAAAGAGTTACGGGACTTTTTTTCGCGAATGTCTCAAAAACTATGAGGTTTAGCGCAAACGTCATCCAAGTCGCAAATGATGTACATTAAATTCTGAATAGCAATTGCCACATAGAATTATGGTAAAGTGAACGACTTCCATGATATGGAGCGGTAAAGATTTCTTTGTTTTTATTTCACGTACACTTTCTTGAAAAAAACATGAAATGATTACAGTATACATGTAGTATACATGTAGTAACTGAATAATGTATGTAGAATATATAAATCTATGCATATATAGATACATATTACACCCATAGTCTGTCATTTGTCATAGGTGTATGACTGTAAATATGTCCAATACAAATTATTAGTCACAGTTCATTGTACTCACTTTTTGTCCTAATTTATCATAGGTTTCTGTTCATTCATTCTTTTAAGTCAAAGCATCCCCATAATTTCTCGTTAAATCCCCATAATCTCGTTAAAAAGAGAAATTCGTGAATAGGAAGCTCATGTGGAAAACAAGGGAATATATTAAAAAATCTATATTGAAAAGAATGGGACTCAAAATAATAAAAATGGTCAAATGCACATCGTCGATGATTACGGTATCTCTATTGAGACATGCAAGTCCTGACTATCCTGAGCAATTTCTGCTTCGACACTCGCAGTTTTGGATGCATTTATCTTTGCAGAAGCATACGAGGGGAGAGAGATAGAGTTAGTTTTCGGAAGCAGCAGGATGAGAAGATACAATAGGACCAAGATGATATCAAATCTTTTTACAAATGATCTTTCTGCTCATTGAGTCATTGCTGTAGTTGATGATAAGTTCAATAGGATTGTTGTTTAGCAGCCGCTGAAGTTGAACATAGAATGCACAGGTTGTTTTGAGATCGTCGAGATTGAGAGCAAATAATATTGTTGGCGGATAGTATCCAAATCTTCTTTCTGCGCCACAGCTATATCCGCCGATCTGGGAAATTATGGCTGTGAGCGTTTTTGTTCGAAATTTAATGCAGGTAATTTTCGTATAGGATGACATTTTCGCCAGGCCTCGTAGCTTTCGAGATATTTACAAAAAATTGTGGATTAACATTTCCCCGATTTACCCGATTTTTGTGTTAGTTTTACTATATCAATACCCATAAATTTTTCTATTGGTTTCACGATAAAATTTTGAAATTTTAGGTTGCTATAGAAAAACTGTTTTCTATATCAACCGATATAGATATCGATACTTAACAATTCATTCATTTTGATTTTTTACTCACTTATTTACAGGTTTTATATGGCACATTATATCATAACAATCCAACACAATTATTCATATATTATCAATTCTAAGTGGGAAATATATTTACAATAAGCGCCTTTTACATCACAAAAAAATTTTAAAGACATAAAATAGCACAAAATTTTGTTGTGATAGGACGACACCTTAAATCACTTACTTCAACAATAAATATGTATATCTTTACCTCTACTTCCTATATAGATAAAAATGTTATGCAGCTACGTATTGATCTGATATTGTCATTTCTTGCGACCTTCTCCTGGCCCTCAAGAGCACGAATGCAATAGCAGATAATGTTACCACGGCACCCGTTGCACCTGTGGCTATTTCCACTTGGTGAGTTCTCTTTGTATTGGAAGAACTCGACCGACCATCTAAAAAATAATAATAAATTCAGTATAATAATAAATTCTATGTAGATGTTCAGGGCTATTAAAGACTCGGATAAAGATAAGTAAAGTTTGGTGTATCTCAGATTTGGTGGGTCGCCTAATTTCGGATATCATTTTTCCATTTACCGAAAATTTACTAGATATTTAACTTTTTTGGGATTATTTTCATGAAAGAAATAAGGAAAGGAATATTGTCTACTTATTATCAAAACAACTTTTTGACAAACAAATATTTTTATAAAAAAGGGGGTTCTTAAATTTAAAGCATTTTTTGACCTATTGAAAAAAAGGTTTCTAATTTCGGATACAGTATCCGAAATTAAGAGACTATATTTTCAATGGTACAAACATATTATGAGTCTAAAGAAAAGCCGCATATGTCAACTATTCAATAATGAATGAATGAGCCTTGTATTTTTTTGCATGGAAGCATGTAAAGGAATCTGCCTTTCACTGTGAGTGGAGACTTTTATTGGCTTTAAAATGATTCAGTTTTTTTTTGTTGAAAGTTTCAATTTCCAAATATACAGGGTGCTAAGGCAATTATACAGTGCGTCCCAATTTCGATCATCACTATTGAAATTTCAAACTCATTTTAGTAAATTTTTAAAGATGTGGATCTCTCACTGACCAACGACATAATGAGCAGATAAAATTTAGATCTGTGTTGAATCGTGCCAATGCAGTTGAATGGCATAATTTTACATTACTGGACGACAATGCAAGACCGCGTAGAGCGGTGGTTTTAAATAGGTACGTTTGGCGCCGAAGAAATAAATCATCTTCCCCTTCCTCCCCTCTCTCCGTATCTTAATCCTATAGAACATATGTGGGACTCTCTCCAGAGCGAGAGACATGTTCATCCAGTACCATCATCCACGGCCAGAGCTCGACAAGAGACAAGAGAAGATTGTGTTCGTATTGATACTATTATTATTATTATTATTAATATAGATTATTATACCGAATTGTTACAAATGTTAGTTTTTCTCATTATTCTGTTATTGCTATTATGTTTTTAAACTTTTAAACAAAATTGGAGAAAAAATATTTTCAAATGATTTAAATTGTTAACAAAAATCTTTAGATTCAATATTTGAGATTTCAATAGCGATGACCGAAATTGGGACGCGCTGCATATTTGCCTTATTTTGCGCAACGGTTCCAAAACCGTTTCTGGAGGAGTTAACACAGATGCAGTATGCGACAAAAATAATCAAAACCCGTTATCCAAAAGTTTAGAGTTAATCTAAAATAATGGATAATGCAACCCCTTTCTAACGCATTTGGAAGTTGAAACCTTCAACAAAAAACAGCTGAATCATGGTAAAAGCAATATAATTCTCCACCCACAGTGAAAGTAGATTCCTCTAAAAAATTAAAATACAAGGTTCCAAAAATACAGAAAAAATTCAACGAAATACTTTGGATAACAGCGTCCTGAGTATTTCTAGGAGAGGCTCAAGATTATATTCCCTATTAATATGTCCATATTTAATGATAAGAGCTGTTTAATAGTTGCTATTTTTAAACTACAGTGCGTAACATGTTTACGAAGTTCACTGACTGGCAAAACGGCGAGAGGTTCACCGTTACTCATGGGCGTAGGCATTTTTTTAGAGGGTCGAAAGTAGAAGGTTTTTATATGAATATTTTAAACACCACCGCTGATATTGAATGCAAGTTTCCACACCCATCCTAACCGCCTCGCCTAACCCATAACAAATGCGGCTTTGACTCCGATCGAGTCACAGTAGTAGAAAATCCAATAGAATCTACCTTATGCCGGCCGTTAGCTTATCTGATGCATCGACACGCGCAGGCTGAGCTGAGCCAGCCGCTTATATCAGTGTATACCTATCACAAGTAATGTTAAAAAAAAATATAGAGGAAGACCAAAAAGGGCAGAAAAAGAAAATTTGACGGTATGTCGAGAGAAGAAAGAAAAACTAACATATATAAGCATAAGGAATAGATGAATTATAAGAAGCAAAGAATTGCTTCTAAGGAGTTTGTACCTTTTGATTGCCAGTGTACTTTATCACGCACAACAAAAATATCCGAAGAACAATGCAGAAATGAGTTTAACAGAAACAGAATCTTCATTTTTACCAGTAGATATGACTCTCACGAAAATGTACGAACTCTACGTAGACGGACGAAATAAGGTAAATGTGGTTAGTTTCTCAACATACAAAAAAATATTTTACGAGAATTTTAATTTAAAATTTAAAACTTAAATAAGGGAATAAATGGAGAAGAGATAAATTGGTTAAAGACAAGGGAGATAACTATACTAAGAGCAAAACCGTTTTCCCTTTTTATGAAGCGAGACTTGAATGAAAATACCATATCAGTAGAAGTTGATATTTCAAAGAAAATCCGTGGTTGTCCTAAAAGTGGTTTATATAAAACAGACCTTAACATACTCTGGCCTTAAGGAAAATGTATTTCAAACGAAAAACTCACGGATATAAAATCAATATTGCACCTCATTCCCAAAGATTGTAGGATTTTCTATTCATTACTTTTTGCAGATGACCATATTGAAGATGATATAGATGGATTTGGAGGTGTCCCTTTGAACCTGAACCTGAACACTGAACTTTGACCTTGAACCTAAATATAATAAACATACTATACATTAATATATAAATTATTATTATTATTTTCTTATTTTGTTTATTACTTGAAGTTGAAGATAATAAGTATTTGATTTTCAATTTTTATTGTTTCTCTTAATTTTGTAATCACCGAAATTATAAAACGCAAAATGGAACGGTGCATCATTTTTCAACAAAAAAATAAAAAATAAACTAGATTTTTTTGAATTTTTTCAGCAGCAAATCTGACAGAGATTTAACGCAAGATAAAGCACAAATCTGCATCTATAATTTCATGCCGATTTAATTATAGTTTGTCAACTTTTAACCTTCGTTTCTCAAAACTTGAATGAGTTAAAATTACGTTTGTTATTTACAGTATCGTTTATAAATATTAAGAATAATATTGGCCCCAGGACACTCCCTTGGGGGACACCGGTACTGACATTTGTTGGGCTTGATTTATATACATTATAAATGCATTTTAGGTGAACCTCTTGAGACCTATTTTTTAAGAAATATCTTATCCATTCTAATGCAGGCCCCCTAATACCATATTTGAAAAGTTTATCCGCTAGTAATTTATTTAATTTATCCGCTAGTAATTTATAATATTTAGAATAAAATTATACAGAGCTAATACATCATCTTGGGCGCTTAATCCTTGGCGAAACCCGAACTGACTACTTGAGAATATATTTTCAACAGTTAAAAACTTATACAATCTAATACAATAGGCTTTTTCATATAATTTAGAAAAAACTGATAGCAAAACTATACCTCTATAATTAGTAATCAGATCCTTATCATTTTTTTATGTATTGGTACCACTATGGACCTTTTCAAAATGGTAGGGAATATTCCCTGGCAGAAGGACTCATTTATAAGTACAGATAGAGGTTGACATATGAGATTACTAACATTGAGTAATACCGATCCCGGTATGTTATCAAAGCCACTCGATTCCTTACGAGCCACTGTTCTAATTGTCACAAACTTCCTGAGGAGTCAGAGGTGATAGAAACAACGAGTTATCGTTAAACGGGACATTTTTAGAATGTTTAGAAACGGACATATTAGCAGCGAGTTCATTAATGGAGTTTATGAAATAATCATAGAAGCATTCAGATACAGATTTCATTGGCATTCAGCTACAGTCAAAATTGGGAACTATTCAAAAAGGGCCGAATTTAAAAAAAATGTATGCAATATTGAAATATCTATTCAGTTATTTAATGTAAAAAACAGAATATGCACATGCAGCCTCACCAAAATATATAAAATGTAATTTAGAAAACATTGAAAAACGCGGTATTCGGACAGAGCGACAGATGGAAATTTGTAAGAAAGTTGTTAAAAAATTTGATGATAAACCCAATAGAACAAAAATGTGTGCCCACCGAGGAAAATTGGCGATTTTTTTTGTTATTCTAGAATTTTTTATTTAAAAATCACAATGAACTTGAACCTCCCCGTCATAATTTCCCCTGCGGCGCTTAGCTGCCACTGCATGCCGCGCCACACATTTTTGACCAACGCCGTTCCTGCTGTCATTCATACAAATTATATTGCGGAGTTTCATTTCATAAACTGGTAATTTAATATCAAGTATTTGAACATACCTGCTTTCTCAATTTCATTATCCAAATCCGGGAGCAAAAAAATACCGTTATCGGAAATGTACACTTGTATACCATCCTCCAATTCAAATCCAAAGCCCTTCTCCCCAGGAATACGATGCTTAGGGATAATTACTCCATGTTTCTTCCACACTAGCAGATCATCGCCTAAAAATAGAAGACGATGTAAAGTTACAGCTAAATTTAATCTAGCGCACAATTACCTCTTACTAAGCTCAGCTGTACGCCATTTATCAGATAGTGATTGCCAATTTGAGTCAGGGCGAGGGATAGGGAATTATTTAGTGACTTAATAGGTGACTGCCAAGTCACGTTGATCGTCAAATTTGACAAGTCTTCGAACACAGATGCATTGGAAGGTACATATAACGTAGAGTTCTATATAAGAGAAACTAAAGCATTATAATATCGAATATAAATAATATCGATAGTGGAGTAAATTTCAAGTGAAAAGACGCTAAAAAAATTATGCCGTAAAACCAGGTTAAATAAACTAAAATATTTCAGTTCAGTATGTCATTAGTTATGCAAAATGGCTATTTACAACTTTTTTTGCTGGTACCCAACATTTTTATTGATAAAACACGCCAAAATTTAGAAAATATTATTTTTTCTTTAGCCTCATTATCTTGAAAATTACTAGAAATTTCGAGTTGATTTTTTTTATTTTAAACCTCATATCTAAGCTTATAACAACGCTATTTTAACTAACCGAAGTTTATAATATTTCTCGCAGAAAAATATAGAATTCGAGACTTATATTTCATGTAGTGACATTTTCATTGATTTGTAAAACAATTTATTATACTTCTTAAGTACATACAGCGAAAGAAAATAATATATCTGAAACGACCCGGTTTTTGGGATATGGATTTGATCAATGGCGTACCCACATATTGGCCTTGGGGGGATAAGAATTAAGAAAAAATTAAGAAACAAAATGTTATTGAAAAATACGAAAATTATTTTAGATAATAAAATCTAGTCGCCTAGGTCTTTTTGCCAGTTCATCGATAATTTCATTTTCGGAAATAGGTCCATAGGAAATGGACATCCTTGCTAGTCCATTAAGCCTGTTTTGAGAAGTAGAATTCCTTAGGTAGGTTTTTATGCGTTTTCTCTCTTCAGGTCTTTTTCGCCAATTGGGCTATTTTGAACGTACTCGCGCGGAAAGAAATATGCCACCCTACTTATAGCAAATTTGGCTATGAATTAAGAATTAACTGTGTTTACTTTGTATTAGCGGACATTTTCAAG
This sequence comes from Tetropium fuscum, assembly GCA_964058915.1. Lineage (NCBI taxonomy): Eukaryota > Metazoa > Arthropoda > Insecta > Coleoptera > Cerambycidae > Tetropium > Tetropium fuscum. The sequence continues at coordinate 655,963 of CAXKVY010000065.1, forward strand.
TTAATACCATTCACTGAAAATGTCATCTGATTTGGCTATTTTTTTATTATCACTTTGGACCTCCTGGGGGGGGGTATATCCCCCTTACCTCCCCCCCTGGGTACGCCACTGGATTTGATAGTGAGAAGGATGAGTCGCGTATACGAGTCGCGAAGTGATGTAGCGTAACCACAGCCACAATTCTGTTAGCGCATTTTATTTTACATGTGATTGTGAATGCGACGTCAAAGTGAAGTTTAGAAGAATAATAATAATAAATTATTGTATCGTTATTGATTGGTTTTGGAAATATTGAGTGTTATAGAAAAAAAACAGTTTTGCTTGATTTGATGGTTTTAGACTTTTTTATCAATAAGAAAGTTTGGTACCCATCAAAAAAGTCGTAAATAGCCATTTGCATAGCTAATAGCATACACAATGAGAATATATCGGTGTGACCTGGTTCTACGCCGATAAAAGAAACGGAACATTTCGGATCGAAATTTACTCCACTAATAGTGTTTTTACTTACTTCTGTGATGATTTTTATGCTGATATTTGCTTCTTGTTGCAACACCCTCCACTGTACGTAAGGTACGTCATCTAAAACGTCGGTGGTCTTATTTGGCGTAGTATGTTCAATAGAAATTGTGGTTGTCTCAAAATAATCAGTACTTTCACCAATTTCAGTAGCTTCATCTGTAGTTGGACGCGATGTAGAGAGATACGAATATAAATCATCTAGTAATTTATAGAAATCATCCGTAATGTTAAGTTTATCAAAAAGTGTTTCTAGAGCAGTGTCATTAATAATATTTGGCATGAGATTGGTGATTTTTTTGATCCTGTTTTCCACGGCCTCAGGAAATATGGAAGTTTGTTCAGATGGTGTTACTCTAGGTGGTTGAGTTGTATAAGTTTCTGTTCCTACTGCAGTAACATTATCTACATCCTTAGCAGTTGAATCTGTTTGTAACATCAGTTCTTCATCAGTAGTTGTATATATTCCTAACCTGTCCTCTACCATGGACACCGTTTCCTCTTCACTATAGTCATATAAAGTAGTCTCCTCTATAGATTCTGTAGGAGTGTGTCTATGTAGATTTTCAATGTGTCCTTTGCTGCTATCTGAGGATTCTGTAGAGTCATCATGAATGTCGGAAGTTTGTTGCAAGTTTGGAGAGGATGTTACTTCCACTACATATTCTGTAACCACTGTATCAACTGAGCTTACATCGGTAGACATAAGAATATCATCGAAATATTCAGTTGTTGCATCTTCATCAATCGTGGTATCTTCTCGTAAAGTTGCATATGGTATACTGATTGTTGTATTATTATTAATATCATCCTCTATAATTTCTTCATTGTCTTTGTTTTTTGCACTATCTGGTACATTTGTATAAAAAAATGTTGCAGCCGTAGGTAATTCAGTGTACGTCTCTTCAATTTCTTTAGTTTCATCCGCAGTTCTACTGCTTACGTCAGTAGTAGTGTCTATATTTCGTACCACCGTCTCAGATGTTGCCATATATTCGTTGCTCGGAACGTCTTCTTCTGTATCCGTTGAATGTTCGACGGATTCATCGAAATTACCATTAGAATGTTCATATTGTATTGTTGTAGTAGATTGAGAAGTCTGCTCAGATTCGGTTATGCTAACATTTACACTTGCAGGTGTTTGGTGTCTATTTTCATATTCTTCTGCATCCATGCTATATGTTTCAGCAGAAATTGTAGATTTTAGAGTATGAGCTTTTTCTCCAGATTCTGTAGAAATGTGTTTATGGAAGTCCTGTATTAGCTGACCTTCGGTGTTACTTGAGGATTCAGTAGAGTAGTTATCCAAGATGTCAAAAGATGATAATTCAATCATTTCATTTGTAGTGTCCGTCCATTCTGTAGTAAAATGATCTACGAGAACTTCTGAGATGTCTTCAAGCTTATTTTGTGTCATAGCATTACCAGTTGATCCTGTTTGTGATATTAGTTCTGTATCAGTAGTATATTTTCCTACTACAATGTCCTGTATTGTAGATACCCTTTCCTCTTCAGCTTTGTAGTCATATAGAGCAGTATTCTCTATAGATTCTGTAGGAATGTGTTCATAAAAAATTCCAGTGAGCTCATCTTCGCTACCACGTGAAGAACCTGTAGAGTCATCAGTGGATTTAGAAGTTTGTTCAGAGGATGCTACTTTAGTTGTATCTGTCAATTCTGGAGTAAAATTATCTTTGAAATCTTTTGCGTAGCTGATATCTTCAACATTTGATTCTGTTTCTGGTGTAAGTTCTTTACCAGTATTTATAAATGTTGTATCACTATAGTCATATGAAGTAGAATCTACTAAAGTTTCTGTAACCCCTGAGTCAATTTCGGTTATATCGTTATACTTAACAAAATATTCAGGGGTTGTTGAAAAAATGTAAACTTCTGTTTCATCTTCAGGAATCCCATCTTCATGAAGTTTCTTTCCTTTTCTTAAGATTGCATATGGTGTTTTGCTAAAATATTCAGTCGTAATGCTGGTTGTTGTAGATTGATTATCTTCTTCAGTCTTATCATGTACAGGCTCGGTATCTTCTTCTGTTTCTAACCCAGCATTATATTCTGTTGTGACCTGTGCAAACCGAGATACGATATCAACATATTCAGATCTGGTCGTAATTTCATGTTCTGATATGTTCAAATCTACGGAATTATCTGGGAGCAAATTCACGGATGGTGCATTTTCCATAGTCGACTCTTCGTTAGAATTAGCAGTGCTGCTTTCATTTTCTTCCGAAAATAAGTTTTCTGTATTGTGATCAGCCACATTGTTTCCAGTATTTATGTTAGTATGCATTTCAGTATATATTTCTCCATTTTCATCGCTAGTTCTAGTGCTTAGTTCAGTAGGAATGTCTGATTGTTTCACTTGATTGTCAGTTGTTTTACTTGTAGAAGGACCTATCAATTCTGTAGTAAAATGATCCACGAGAACATTTGAGCTGTCTTCAATCTCATTTTGCGACATATTCTCAACAGTTGATCCTGTTTGTAATATCAGTTCTTTACCAGTAGCTGTATATGTTTCTACCATACTGTCATCTGTTGTAGATACCATTTCCTCTTCAGTGTAGTCATATAAAGCAGTCTTCTCTATAGATTCTGTAAGAATGTGTTCATAAAGATTTTCAGTGAGCTGGCCTTCGCTGGTAGGGGAAGAATTTGTGCCATCCAAAAATTCGGAAGTTTGTCCGGATGTTACTTCATTTGAAGAAGTCTCTGACCATTCTGTTTCTAATATGCTGTCGGTGCTAGGCACGTAATATTTACTATAGTCATATGAAGTAGTATCTACTACAAATTCTGTAACTACTGAACCAACTTCGGTTACATCGGTAGACTTAAAAATATCATCATAATATTCAGGCGTTGTTAAGAAATTGTCAACTTTTGTTCCATCTTCGTCAATCCCATCTTCATCAAATCTCATACGTTCTTTTTCTGTTTCTAATGCAGCATCATATTCTCTTGTGACCTCTGCAATCGGAGATATGATGTGAATATACTCAGATGTTGTCGTAATTTCATTCTTTGAAATATCCAAATGTATAGAGTTATCTGATAGCACATTCACGTAATCAGTTGATGGTGTATTTTCCACACTCGACTCTTCATTAGGATGAGCAGTAATGTGATCAGTTTCATCGTTCCTGGTATTTATGTTAAATCTATCTAATTCGACATCTCTATCCGTATAGTCACTATTGTCTACGTCTCCTTCCTTATCGGCTTTTTCATATATGTCTTCTGATGAATACATTTCTTTACTTTCTTCGGCTACATCACCCGATACAGTTGTATCAATAAATGGTGTAGCTATAGGTAATTCAGGATACACTTCTTCATATTCATCACTAATTCTAATGCTTAGTTCAGTATCAATGTCTGTATTTTGTGGTACTACCTCAGATGTTGCTATATATTCGTTGCTTGGAGTGGTTCCTCCTTCTACAGGAGTTGCATATTTGACATATTCATCGAAATTTTTAGAATCTTCATATTGTATTTTTGGGGATTCAGCAGCATACTCCTCAGATTCGGTTATCTTAACATCTGCTTCTATGCTATCTATTTTAGTAGACATAATGGGTTCTATAGTACGAGTCTTACCTTCTAAATTTTCGAAATTTTCTGGAAAATATATAGACGTTTCTTCAAAATTTTCATATTGCTTTGTTGTGGTAGATTCAGATGCATATTCTTCAGATTTGGTTATGGCAACATTTACAGGACTTTGGACCTCATATTCATATTCTTCTGCTTCTATGGTATCGTCAGTAGAAATAGTAAGTTCTTTTAGTATATTAACAGTGTCTTCTGAATAAGTTGCGTAAGTATTTGATTCCGTATTGTCTAATTTAGTAGTTGTCAAAATGTGCTCTATAGATTGACTGGTATCGGCTTCTATGGCACTGTCTCTTGAAATTATTTCATACGGTGCTATACTGTCCAATATACTGGTTTTATCATCCGCTATGTATGTGGTCACAATATCAAAATCTTCGAACCAATTGTCTTCAGGAGTCGAAATATATTCCCCTGATGGGATATATGCTTCTGCAGTAATATCTCTAGAAGTTGTGTCTTCTGTTGCTGTATTTTCCGCTATAATTTTATCTGCATAAACATGCAGTGTGGAGTCAGTAAGAAATACAGATTCTTCTATGCTATATGTGTTTGATGAGTCATCACCTGTTGTTGACTTGTATGTACTTGTATGTCCTTCATCGAGGTGTTCTTCAAGCCAATTCTCTTCAGTCGAGCTGATGACATAATCGTTATCTACTTGCTTTGGATTTGTAGTATCTACGTCTTGGATTTTTGTTAATGGAACTGAGTTGTTAGTTATGGTGACTGATTCAGGTTTAATGTTATGTTCAATTTGTTTTTTGTCTAAGTCCTCACTCAAAATATCCTCTACAGATGAGCCAATTTCGGTTTCTATGGTACTGTCTCTTGAAATTATTTCATACGGTGCTCCACTATCCGATATAGTGGTTTTATCATCTGCTATGGTATTGTATGTGCTCACAATATCAAAATCTTCGAACCAGTTTTCTTCAGTAGTCGAAATATACTCCTCCGATGGGATATATGCTTCTGTGGTAATATCTCTAGAAGATGTCTCTTCTGTTGCTGTATTTTCCGCTATAGTGATTTTATCTTCACCAACATGCAATGCGGAGTCTATGCTATGTGTATTTGTTGAATCATCATCTGATTTGTATGCACTTGTATGTCCTTCATCGAGGTGTTCTTCAAGCCAATTCTCTTCAGTCGAGCTGATGACATAATCGTTATCTCCTTGCTTTGGATTTGTAGTATCTACGTCTTGGATTTCTGCTAATGGAACTAAGTAGCTAATAGTTGTAGTACCGTTAGTTTGGTCCGTGATGTCCTCTAGATCTGGGTTGTTAGTTATGGTGACTGATTCAGGTTTGATGTTATGTTCAATTTGTTTTTTGTCTAAGTTCTCACTCAAAATATCCTCTACAGATTGGCCGATTTCGGCTTCTATGGTACTGCCTCTTGAAATTATTTCATACAGTGCTCCACTATCCGATATAGCGGTTTTATCATCTGCTATGGTATTGTATGTGCTCACAATATCAAAATCTTCGAACCAGTTTTCTTCAGTAGTCGAAATATACTCCTCCGATGGGATATATGCTTCTGTGGTAATATCTCTAGAAGTTGTCTCTTCTGTTGCTGTATTTTCCGCTATAGTCATTTTATCTTCACCAACATGCAATGCGGAGTCTATGCTATATGTATTTGTTGAGTCATCATCTCTTGTTGACTTGTATGTACTTGTATGTCCTTCATCGAGGTGTTCTTCAAGCCAATTCTCTTCAGTCGGGCTCATGATATCATCGTTATCTACTTGCTTTGGATTTGTAGTATCTACCTCTTGGATTTCTGCTAATGGAACTAAGTAGCTAATAGTTGTAGTACCGTTAGTTTGGTCCGTGATGTACTGTAGATCTGGGTTGTTAGTTATGGTGATTGATTCAGGTTTGATGTTATGTTCAATTTGTTTTTTGTCATCGTCTAAGTTTTCACTCAAAATATCCTCTACAGATTGGCCGATTTCGGCTTCTATGGTACTGTCTCTTGAAATTATTTCATATGGTGCTTCACTATCCGATATAGTGGTTTGATAATCTGCTATGGTATTGTATGTGTTCACAGTATCAAAATCTTCGAACCAGTTCTCTTCAGTAGGACTGCTCAATTTGAAAAGCTCTTCGTTGTCTAAATCAGGACCAGTAAATAAATATTCTTGGTCGTTCAGTGCTTCTGAAGACAAGCCTGAAAAAATACGCGCTAAAAATGATTTCCGAATATGAACTTGATATTTTAGAAATAAATAGAGTTACCAATTAACAGAGCAGTTGACGTGTTCCCAAGTTAAGCACATTTTTGTATTAAAAATAAATACGAGTACCCTTAGTGACACACGATACTGCAATAACAGATTTATATGAGGAAACAGCGACGAAAATAGATGCAGCTTATTTAGTAGGTAAATTTATTAGCTTTTTATAAGTCATTACCTGTTATAGTATTTTCGTCATTCGGACTACTTTCAAATAAACCTATAGTAACTGGTATCTCTGACCCATGTCCGTCAGTGATGGCTACATCAGCACCAGATGTTGTAGAACCATTTATCACATCGTCCGATTTGAGGCCATATGTCAGTGGCTTTGTAGTCGAACTATCAGCGGCACTTAATGGAATTGCCGACTGAATGTTCTCGCCAGAATTGTGAACCACTTCTATAGCCTCGTCGTTTTGAATATTTGATTCAGTTACAGTATTATTTCCTTCCATTACGACTTCTGTTATTAGCTTAAAGTGGTTATACAAATCGGTGTCAATGTATGCATCGATGAAATCAGTTTGCGATAAAGTGCTGACGTCTGTGTTTGAAAGTAGCTCAGTGTCTGATGGGGTACTTCTAATATCTTGCGATATAACTAAAATAAATAATAACTTCTTATTGCATATCGCAAACAGTAAATATAAAAATATAAGTAAATGCCCTGAGTACATCATTTATTTCTAGATATAGTAGAAAAACATTGTCTTATTGTAAGATGGGATGTGACAGACATAACTTTGCTGGACTTATTCAACATACAGTATAACAACAAACAGTTAGTTCATCCTCACAAAGGATAGTTTGAATGCCTTTTTCATCAAGACTAGCCTCTAGGATAGCTTATAAGATTATATATTAAGTAATATATTATCTTGCTCTGTCTATATGTTTTTTTTAATTAAAAGAATTGTTTGAATCATTCTTTCCGAATGCTCTTTAAATTGTTAGAAGATTTTATAATCATAATTGTGCGAAAAGTATTACTTATCCAATTATCACTCTTCCCTGCGTTTTAAATCCTAAGAAACATATTTGCAATATACGTGGGGCCGCTAATAATTTGTTTTTATTGTAAGAAGAAGAAGCAGTTTTAATTGTCTCCGGATGATGTCAACTTGGTTGGCGAAACGCGCGTCGGGCGAAGTAAAAGTGTTTTGGTGTTTGTGGAAACTACTTCGAGTGTTATCATTACATCAAAGGTTCCAGCCCCATCCAGTTTCAATTGTAAGAAAGTAAGAAATTGAAAGAAATGTTTTTCATTTTTGGGAATTCTGCTAAGGTCGTGTTAGCAGAACAACTACCTAAACCAAAAGTTTTTTTTTTGAATAGAGCTCATTTGCCGTTAATTATTTTCCAATTAATTCCGTTGAATTTTTTTAAATTTTTGGTCGTTGCTTTGGAAGTTCAAATTTTTCTTGAAACGTATCCCTACATAAAACGGTAGCAACTAACGAAGTGGTGAGGTGAAGTATTGTAACAATCAAGTCACCACTGGAAACAAAAAATGTTTTACTTGACATTTTTTGGTAAGGCAGCAGCTGTTCATGCAGGGCCGGACTTACGGCGCAGCTACCGGGGCGGAAGCCCCGGAGCCCCCACAGTGAGAGACTCCAAAAACCTTAAATTGAAAAAAATTTTAACAATATTTTTTCCATTTTTAAGAAATTAATAAGCAATTAAGTATATATCCAAACAAGGAATATTTTCATTCTATATAAAATTTATATTCAATGTAATGGAATCTAAAACATATATATATATATATATATATATATATATATATATATATATATATATATATATATATATATATATATATATATATATATATATATATATATATATAATATTCTTCACATGGTTTCCTAACTGACTTAGTTCTTAACTCCCACGAAGAGGTTTTTCTAGGCCTTCTTCCTTTTTTAGCAATAAAATTATGATATTTCTGATATTCTTTCTATATCAATTAATTGGTTGCTCCGTGCGTGTTATGTACTTATTATTCTAATATTATCTTCTGAGGTAAGGTGTTGCTGTGTGCCTTAGTTTGATTATTTTTGTTAAGTATGAAATTTACAAATAGGGGAAAGCATAAATTAATTGACACTTCTAATTGCAAAATGCCCCAAGGAATAATTTATTCTTTATGTCGAATCTTTAAGTCCGTGATTTTATGAGATATGCCCATTAAAATTGAAACTAAGATTTTGCGAAGATTAAGCGAAGAAAAACATGTTATTACTTTTTTATATGTTTGGGTATTCTGCTAAAATCAACGTGAAGTTAGTAGAACAACTATACCGAAACAAATATTTTCAAATATATATTTGACACAAAATTTAGGCTTGTATTTTTGAGAACGCAGCAAATTTGTCCACTTTTTTCCAGCTTTTATTTAACTTGCAATGTTTGTATGTATATATGTTTGGTCGGGTCAAATATTGCTACTGAATTTTAAAGCAGTTATCGTCAACCGATTGAGCTAAAATTTTGTATACACGTTTACCTTGGATGACAATGCATGGTTAGCTTGCCGTCAAGTGACGTCACTCTAAATCCAATATGGCGGACTCCTAAAGATGGTGAACTTTTTTATGCACGATATGGATCCATGATATGGATATCAAATGAAGAGGAAGAGGAAAATATTTAAAATGGAATACGGAATACAAGATGATCGCTATACCAATTTTAAAAAGTTATAACTCGGCAAAGGTTAAAAGGTTAGGTATAGTTTGGTGGTGCTCGAAAAAATGTTGTAGGAACCGACAAGGGTCAACTCCTGGCCATAATAAAATTTCAAGATGGCGGATCTAAGATGGTGATCAAAAACTTAGTTGCTCCAATCCGTCTGGAATTTTGTTATCCCAGGGTTTTTGGAGTCCCCTATTACGATTTTGAATTTTACGAATTTTAAAAGTACGCCTTGGCTAGCTTCATACTATGACTTGTGTAAGATGTTGCCAATTATAATATACTGGGCTTGTACAGTACACAAAATGCAGGGTAGTACTGCCCACCATGCCGTTGTCTATTTAGGCAAGTGTATGAGTCTTCTTCATTTAGTACTAAATTAACAGACAAATGACCATGCAACAATGAGTCATGAAATGAAATAAAGAGTAAGTGCAACGATAACTAAAAAATAAAATATAAATTAATAGTAAAAAAATATTTTTAAAAACAGACATTAAATGCTCTAAAAAGAAGAAAATGAACTTTAAATCAAATTAAACCTATCAATTTATTACATTATACAATTTATATGATACAAAAGCTTGTCGCGAGATTTACCTGTGTAGATAAACAAGAATACAATATGTAACTTGATATTGACATAAGCAATTCTAATAAAAAATAATATGTTTTTTATTAGAGCATTTAATTAAAACCTTGTTTTTAGAAATACTTTTTTACTATTAATTTCTTTGTACTTTAACTGTATCTCAAAAACTATGCAGTTTTAGTACGTCAAAAGTCTCAAAAATATATTTAAAAAAACGAAAAACTTCAACTTCTTTCTGAGAGGATTTCCGACACAAAAAAGAAGGCTGACGTAATTTCCATCAAAATTGTGACCAATCAAAGTATTTTTGTTAGAAATTTGGTAAGATGAGTCGTAAAAGTTTCCTACTTTTTTACGATTTTGCCACTTTGGGTTTATTCCATATTATTTGAAATGTTTATACGTAAAAATTATTTTTATTTAATAAAACAATTATTTGCAGTTCATCAATGGATTTTAAAACATAAGCTGAAATTTTCCATACACCCGTAGTTTGGATGACAATGCATGGTTAGCTAAGTGATGTCATTCTTAATCCAATATGGATGGCGGACTAGTAATTCTTTATGCACCCACATGATATGGGTACGAATAAGTGTGTGCTGAGAAAAATACGCAAAATAAAATGACGTCACACTAAGTTCAGGTGAGTATCAAATGAAAGGGTTTGCGGAAAAAATGGTTTGGGAGAAAAATACGAAAAAAAATAAAAATTAAAAAATAAATGATTAGTAAAAAACATTGTTGAAAAGAAGATTTTATTTAAATACTCTAAAAAGAAGAAAATAAACTTTAAATCAAATCAAACCCATCAATTTATTACATTATACAATTTATATGATACAAAAGCTTGACGCGAGATTTACCTGTGTATATAAACAAGAATACAATATGTATTGATCTTGACATAAGTAATTCTAAGAAAAAATTTAGGTATTTCGTAAAATTAATTTCTTCTGTTTGGAGTTTGGAGTATTTAAATAAAAAGTTTGTTTTAAATAATGTTTTCTGTTACTATTAATTGCTTTTTGAATTTTTAGGTTTTTCGTATTCTTCTCAGCATACCCTTCCATTTGACCTCGTCTATCAATAAATCCATAAAATAACATCTCCTGTTTGTTCCAGAAGATTAAGGCTGTTCAATTTATGACGACAGCGACATCGATCATTCGCAACACTTATCATTACCTATAATGATATGAGTACCTATATTTATACTACTGACTATAATAGGTACACTGTACATAACTACTTTGGTAATAACTGATCCATTTCGTTCGTTTTTCTCCATTTTTTCAATTACTTTCCCTATATTCATTATTCATGTAATCCAGGAATATGTCCGCGCGCTCTAGCGGTGAATTGGTTAGTCTCCAAAAATGTGATATATGAAAAATGCAGGTAATTTTGAATTTCCGGAAAAATTACCAAACTTTCCCATTCTCCCGGCCGTGGCATGATTTTTGAGCGAAAATGGGAAAATCCCGAAAAATGGGAAAATTCCGAAAAAAATTATTTTTCACCTGTTTATTAAAAGCATGTCTTTTTGAATATAATTTAAAGTCTAGCCTGCCCACTAAAATTTTAAATGACCGCAGTATCTTGACTGTGCAAAAGTAGCATAATCATTAGTTTCTTAATTAGAAGCTGGAATGAAGGGTTGAATGAGAAAATAACTGTTTCTATTTAATTATAATAAAATTTTATTTTTAAGTTAAAAAGCTTACATTTTTTTAAAAGACGAGAAGACCCTATAGAGTTTTATACAAAAAGTAATTTAAATGTTTGGTATTTTTAATTTTATATTTATTTTTATATTTTGATGGGGTGATAAAAAATTTCGGAAAATCGGATTCATGATCAGCGACCCAAAAAACTTTCCAGAATCCATTTTCGGGACTTTTTCGAGGTCTTTTCGTGAAAAATTAAATATTAGTTTAAAAATGAGGGTGAGTAAGAATGGGGGGATTTTATAGTATGTATAGGGTATAGGGTATAGTATAGGGCAGGTCGGTAGAGAGTCAGGAATGACCTTAAGAGTTCAGTCTGCAAAGCACACAACAGGTGCAGGAGTAAATTCTTTTGAAATGACAGTAGCAGGAGGTGGAGTTTATTATCCGTTCGGTGTTCTGCTGTTGGTCAACGCCACTACGGTGATTTTACTCAGGGTTGAACTGAGCCTCGTGTATAGTAGGTATCTATTAAATTATTTGGAGGGTATTTAGTTACTGTGAGTGATTATTTGCGTTTACTAGCGAAAATAGTGAAACAACCATGGACTATAAAAGAAGAAAAAAGCATAGACTGAGAATTAGTGTTCCTAGAAAAATTGGTTTTGCCAAGAAGGTAAATATAATATGCGGTATGAATGTAACTTTCATTACAGCTTGAAAAGAATTACATATTTATTTACAAATTAGGCAAATGCCTACTTTACTACTAGCGTTGACTGAAATTCCTTCTATCAACGACTACTAGGGTTTATTGAAGGATTTTCCTTCAATCAACGCTACTAGTCTATTATTTTATAAATAATCAATCAATTGATTATATCGAATCGAATAGGTATGTTGAGAAAAGCCGATACAGTTGAAATAAAAAATATAGCTTGAAGAATGCCTTTCTAATGTTTTAACCGACACATACCTATACATTCGTAAATTAATTACGTTTTATTGATAAATTTGACATGCTGTGCCGGAAATATTTTATTTAATTATTTAATAATTTCTAAATAGTTTATTTATTATTTAAGCTGTGTGGTATATACACAACATAATATAGGTACATTATATATTATATGGTAATTACATTTGATAGCAATATGATAATTTATTGATTTAGGTACATCATTGTACCTAAATTATTTTATTTTTATTATTTTACTAATGCCATGTTTAAAATACATACGGTGAATCCACAGATCCGATTGATCAAATACACATAATTAGTAAATTATAAAACAAAGTAGAAATTACCACGATTTTTCCATGAAATTTGTATCTCACGAGCTAAATATATGGCGAAGAAAAAATTTTTGTTCTTTATTGGCCGTGTATCTCTACCTATAGTTTTTTTTTCGCGAACTAATCATGACAGAAATTATTTCAAAAATAAAATATTACAGCAAATCTAAATTATACCATATCTATCTAGTATTTGCAAAACATTTATTTGTATATTAGCTGTATAATAATAACTTACTATTAGGTTCTGTGTATATTTTATAAGTTCGGGGAGTTCATTTCTGTGAGAATATTTTTAACCTAAATATGAATTTCTACTGCTGGCTGAATTTTTTTTCAACAAAAGGCACTATTTGTATAAACTCACTATTCAGTCACTATTCACTCACTATTCAAAAGTCACTATTTGTATAAACTAGTAGAATTTGTATAAATTCTACTTACCTTTAAACCTAACAAAAATTTAAATCGGAGGATAATACAGGTTGGTCGCCAAACTAATAAAAAATATGAAAATCTGTTCTTCATGCCTTACTTAAAATATTTATAATGCTCATAATGTACCCTGCTGTGTTGTTGCGAAACTATATAATCTAAAATTTGGGAATCGCTGAGACTTTTTATAATATATCTAGTTTGTTATATTGTTTCAGTACGTATTGGCGGCACGATTCTACATTGAAAATAGTGTTCCTATTCCTAATCCATACCTTCACATATATAGGAAAATAAATAAAACAAAATATTATATTATATTATTTCCATGATTATCATGACTATGAAAGTTCTTCAATATTGTATTGAAACTAACTTTATTTAAAATAATTTATAAAAATAATTAATTGTATTTCAATTTCTAAATAAAATCTGAAATAATACTGATTTTTTATTCCTTTGTCTGTTTCACTGAGTCAAAAATAAAATATATGAACAAATAAAAATAGTATTTTCATGACAAAGGTGTTTTTATCAAATACTGCTATATAAAATAGCCTTAATATGAATTACAATAATTCAACCATTTGGTGTTGCATGTAATACCATGTAATACTGTAATACCATGTAATAAATACTGTTATTTAAATGCTGTCCATAATACTACACGTAAAACGGGGCCACAAATCACACTGAATACGCATACAGCGGACTCGCAAATTCATACTAGCTCCTAGGACGATAAAATCGGTAAAAGAGCCACATAATTAAAAATACTTAGAATTTACATATTTAAACGATTTTTTTTTAGTGGTATATGCAATCATCATCTGTCGTAGCGTTTTTTGTTTTCCATTTTGTTTACTTTGAAATTTCAAAAAATCGTAGAAAAAAAACTATTTACATTTATTAAAAATATCACACGCAGCGACACAGATTGTACTTTTCTCTATATATGTTTAAAATTTCATAACCTAATATTTTTTAATAACGCTACAGTTATATGGCTACGATTTCATGTTTTTCACGGCCGCAGACAGAACTCTTAAGGGTTCATAGAAAAAAAAATTTATTCGACCATCTGCAAAAAACTATTCATCTGCAAAAGTTATTCTCTCACGTCACAGACTGGACTATTAATAGCACTTTGATAATTTATCATTTTTACAGTATAATTGAAGGTATGAAATAATAAAATACCTTTAACGAATGAGTTCCTGATGCAATTACATTGTCTATTTAACTACGGCACCATCATAATAATATATATATAAATGAAAACATTCTAAGAAAACAAAAAGTTCAAAAGCCCTTTGCCTAAAACAAAACCATTCACCACTTCAGCATGAATAAACAAGTAATGTGTTAGGGATTGGCAGCCGATAGGTCTCGAGTTTTATGACACAAAAGTCCATTTACAACCTCAATTTTGGAAGTGCATCTAAAATAAATAACGCTAGATTTGAGACGCTCCGAAAACAGATGTTGCTGTCAAGGGAATTGAACAAAACCAAATTGTCCTACTGAAATATGCTATTTCATTAATATATAAATAAATATACGTAACAATTATTAATCATATTTCTATTTTTAAAATAAATTCACCGCGTAACGATAAATCAACGATTATAGGTATAAAACGTGATATTTCCCATCAAGTTGACCATACTGCCCCAATGTATTATTCCTTAAACTAACATGATAAGGCACATAACCGATTTAAATGTAAAACATTGGATTAATAATAATTGTATATATACAGCCGATTAAGCATATCATCAACGCAAATTGCTCAAAGTGGTATTTTATCACTCATTTAAAATATATTAAAACTAAATAGGTAACGGACGTTTGCTAAACCATTTGTTGTTTAAAGTTACTTAAAATCAAATTAGGCAGAAGGACGTTTACTATATTTAATTTTATTTAATTACTCTATAATATCAGTAGTACTAGTCTGATTTTCCTCCATTTAGATATGTACTAAGAAGCAGGGGATTTACAGAAACTAATATAAATATTTTCAGTCCACTTTACATAAATTCTATTATAAATCTCAAATACCTAATCATTATAACAACCAAATAATACCTGTAACCTGTAAGCCTTAGATTTCCATTAATCTGGTAGGGTAGGCCTAATATTAAATAGTTGTACCATAATATAAAATTATCTTACTTTTGAATGTATCTATGTGTGTAATTTGATTTTGAATTTGAATCTACTTACCACGAAAGTTTTGTATAATGTATATTAAGTATATATTATTATACCTAGGTATCTGTAGGTATATAATCTATTACTATAATATGTATTATAGGTATATAGTTATAGCCAACATTAATTTTAACAACGTTTCTACAACAATTTTAAATTTTGGTGAGATACATCATAGAAAATGAAAAGAGAAAGATATTTTCAAGATTTGGTCACTTATTTTGACTTTTTAATTTGTTTGTGTAAATATATATTTAAGAAACTATACTACATTCTTAGGAAAGTAAAGAAGGCCTCATATATTACGAAATTTACCACTTTATTATATCCAGTATCATAGACGTAATCCAGTATCATAGAAGAAATACAAAAATCCAGGATAAAAATAAATAATTAAGCAAAATAAAAAGAGAGAGTAAGAATACAGAGTTCCCCTAGTCACTGAAATTTTGTGTTGTCTCTTGTGGAGCGACGCTACCGATTATCTATGGCATGACACAACGCTAGTATTAACTAGAGCCCGGCACACTGTGGGACAGAAACCCCTTAAAATTGTGAATTATTCAAAAATATGAAACTGCAAATATCTTCCCATTTTTTTAAATCATGGTTAAGTAGGCATGAAGCATCCCAAAACAGTCGAATCACATTGATGCGTTGCCATGAAGACGCATAAACGCGTACAAAAGTTTGACGTATTTGTTATTGTTAGCAGTAATTAATTAATCTTATCAAAAACTTGCATTTTATAACCGGTCAAAATTTGTTGTTCACGAATTACAAAATATCTTGTGATGAGCTTTTCAATAAAAAAAATTATTTGTGCAACTTTTTGCAATTTGTTGATTTACTGACATTTCTATTTGCCTAGTATTTTACCTACAATGTGGGACAGATTAAAGTTCCACACTTTTTATCGGTAATAAATTTTTTTATGATTTGATTTATTTTTGCCAGGTGGGTAGTTTGTATGTTCCTGCAAAGATGTCAAATTTTCAACAAAAATTTTAAACAGTGGCGTAGTTACGAACCTCTTTCTAAAATGGTGCATAGAAAGTCAATAATAATAAAAAATTATCAATGTTGTATCTTCTCTTTCTTATTAAAAAAATTCAAAACATAAGCCCTTTTTTTATAGACGTACGATCTCACCGAATTCGAAAAATAGATATTTTCGAAAGGGGAAAATGTGTCAGGGAGATTTCGAATACTCTATTGTCTGTAACTTGTCCAATCTGCCAAAAGACAAATGAACAAAAAATAAAACAAATATCAAAGAATTTGAGTAACCAATTTACACAAAGTTTTTCGTACAATCAAAATTCATTAACAAGAATAGATTTTGGCTGGACCGTTACATAACTTTAACGTGCTGTCCCGGTAAAGTTGGGAGGTCTAAAGACAATAATAATAATTTAAGATATTCTGGAAAATTTAAAAGAACCGAACATTTACGGAAATTTGAAACCTGTTTTGAGCGTTTTACAACAACAAAATACCTAAAACCTAACTTAACACTTTTTCCACATTTTAAGAGGTTTTCGGCCCACTGTACGGCAGACGGATAAATTGTATCTGCTATTTTTTTATTATTGTCGCAATAAAAATGAGTGTTGTGTCCTTCCTATTGTTTAACAAGCTTTTGCCTGTGGCGCTTTATCCACCTGTCATCATTCTTCATCATAACCTTCAGATAAGCCTTCAGTCCCACCTAGCCCCTCCAAAAATAAAAGCCTAGTTACGTCTATGTCCAGCATCCTGTCCTGTTTTTACGCCGTTTAAGTAGGTACCTACGCCAAGTAAGTTACGCCAGGAAGAGTACGTATTGTAGTTTTTTGTTGTTGGTTTATGTTACAGAGGTCCAAAATTGGTAAAATCACTTTTTTCGAAAAAAGTGATTTACGAATATACTTCTTCTTACGAATATACTACTTCGAATATACTTCTTTTTCGAATACTTTTCGAAAAAAGTGACTTATTCGAATAAACATTTTTTATTGGAATTACCTATATCACTTTCATACTATAGCTAAATGTATTTTTTTTAATACGAATCTGACGATTTATGACAACACAATATTTATCCACGGTTTTATTTGCAATTACTGTTTTTTTAGTTTTTTTATTTTTGTTTTTTTGTAGTAAAGAAATTTGGTACACTTATAATAAATATGCAGAACGACTTTTAGATTCCAAAAGTGCAAACAATGCAAACAGGGAGTCCTATTTAAAAATAAAAATTTGGGACCACTTTCGATGTCGGAACCGGAAGTCGTACAAACTTGAAAAAAAAACTGTTGTCTTGATAATATGTGAGCGTGCCAAGTTTTGTCTAGATCAGTTAACAAATAAAAAAAAATGGCAACCGTAAAGTGATCTCGTGGACACCCGGTATATCCCTGTTTATATCATATCAATTATCCACCTAATCGATGTTTATAAAATCACTCACTGCTAGACAAATTTTAAAAAAGATAAAATAATAGGAATAGAGCGTTTTTTATTTTTTTTACCAAACGCTTATTAAATATTTCAAGTATTATTTTTACAGAATATTAAATTTATAAAAGCTATTTTAAACTCAAAACAACTTTCATATAGTTATTGTGTGTAAAAAATCCTCATAACAATAATTAGGTATCCTGTATACTTGAAATAATCCATTGTAAATTGAAAGTCACTTACCAAGTGCAGGGACAACGAAAATGAAATACACCGAATATATTATTAACACCGGCATCTCGTACCACTAAAAAGTAAACTAAAGCTCCTACTCCCAGATCTCCATATACAAACTTACAAACTGCTTGCCTTTAAGTACACAACATGACCTGGGCGCTAAAATGCACTTGACTGTGTACTGTGTTTGTACCGGAGACTATTGACATTGACAAGGAACTGGAGATTCTTGAGTGCTGGGCTTTACTACTAACACTAGCAACTTTTCTATTTGAGACGTGGTTTAAAATGGGGTGGTCTTACGACCTAAGCAGCAATTAGCATAGCCCATGGCACCAGATTTAGCAAATCTGTCTGGCGGATATTATATAAAATATAGATATGCAAACAGTAGATAGAACTGGCTTCCGTTAGTCTACTCTATTGCACAGTAAGAGACAATTCGGAGACATAGGAACTCCGAATTACAAAGCTTTTATCAAAAATTTTGTAGTCTTAAAAATATAAAATGTTTTCATCAGTGCCGGGTCCTAAGAGGAGGAACGAGAGGCTAAGCCTCCCCATTCACTTTGCTAGGACATAGCATTTTATTTTTATATATTTTTTTAAATTCTTGAAAGTTAATTTAATTTTTATTATACAATGTATACAGAACATATGCTCAGATACTAAAACAAAAAAATATGTTTCTTTGCTGGACAATATAGCATATTTATCTAAGTGTATTTTCACAACTGACTCTAGCAAAATATAACTGATTATTTCTCTATTTCCTAACTATCATTTTATACCACTAATCTTGATAAATACAAAAATTTTGCTTGCGGCGCATTTTATGGCTCAGTAAAAGGTGTGCCATCCATAGAATCATTGCTTCCCTTAAAGTACGTGCTTAAATTTATTGTATATTCTATTGCATTATGTAAAACCCGGTTTAATATTTAATTATAATAATTTTTAAATAGTAATCCCACATTATACGTCACAACGTTTGACAAGTATGTCATGTCCGAATGAACGCGACCACGAAGGAACATGTCATGAATATATAATATGATATTCAATTATTTTAAATAAATATACAAATTCAGCCTGGAGTGGTTGATAAAAATAGAAACACAAACATTTGATGAAACTAAATACCTAATTTCTGTTAACACACAAATACCGCAGTTGTTTTAAAATATCACTTACTGTAACGGTTTAAATTTGGCTGTGTCCCTGCTATTTTAAAGAAAATTGAATCTGAAATTACCAGGCTCGTTTAACTGCAATTGTTCTAGATAAAACAACCGATATGATTAATATAATTCAACTATCTGTAACGCTACGCCAAAAAGGATAAAATTGAGTTACACTACAAATAGGTTGGCTTCTAAGAATTGCTTCCCTTATTTGAAATGTCACCGCATGCTACTGATGGTAACCCTACCTATAAGATTAGACTCCTCGAATCAAAAGTTCACGAGACACCACTAGTTTGTCATCATACCTACATTGCCTACCTTATAAGTTAGGAGTAAACTACTATGACACCTTTTTTTAAATGTAAGTGACAGTTTGCATATCATATTGACAACGGGCTGAGCCCACTTGTTGAAGGTTAGGCTAATAACCTACGAATTCTTTGATCCTCCATCGATTTTCATGAAAATTTGGAATTAAGCTCATCTTACCCTTAACTTCAAATGTCACATATGCCCAATATCCCATATCATATGCCCATATCAATATGACTTGAACTTTTTGGTTTTTAATGGGTGAAAACTACCCCTTCATGAAAAAAATTAAAAAATACAGGTTTAAGCATTTTATAGATTCACATCTTATTTAATTATGTAGAATAAAGCTTCCTTTATGTTCTCGAACATGATTTATGATGTATTCCAAATTTTCCGCCCTTAAAACTACACCCTATGCCTAAATTCATAAAAAAAACGAAAACATTGTAAAAATATTATAATATAAATATATATGCTTATGAATTTTATTCATGATACTAAGAGTACAAGATATGATCACTTGGGAAACGCGTTTTTAACAAACTTGCGCATGACGTCACCCCGTGACAAAAATGCATGGCGATATATGGAGACGAAAGCTTTTTACATGGTTTTATTATAAAGTTTCGTTATGATTCGACTCAATATAACTATTTTGGACATTGTTTAAGTATACAGGATGTTTACGAACTTGAGAAACATTTTATATATTAATTTTTCTCGGTTATTAAAGCGCTTTCATTAGGTTTATTTTTTGTAGAGCACTTACTTTTAGCATAATATATTATCACGAATTAAAAATAATCTCCCAAGTTATTAAATGCCCTGTATAGGTAGGTACAAAGAAGAACAAGACAACCCAACCAACATGATAATCCCGCTCATTAAAGGGCCTGTACCCCGAACACTGGCAAATAGCTGGTGTCGGGGAGCTGGGAGCTGGTACTTTGCCGTTAAAGGTCTACTACGGCACGAACTGGAATCAATGACTATCAACGTCTATAATCCTTGAACTGGAATGGCACTTAGTAGAAAGATTATTTGTAAAGAACCTATACATTAATTAGTAATTACGGTATTAGACCTTTACTTTTCTGTAACTGCACGGGGTCTTTACAGTTAAGCAAGTGAACGGGTAAATACCTTATATATATATATATATATATAAATTACTAAAATATAGATATAAATATACATATAAATATAGTTTATTTCATTTAATTAATTATCAAAACCGTCACAAAAATAATAATATTCACATTTCCTTAAACATACGCACCAATTTAGCTTCGGTTATTTTGTATTTTCTTCCCGTGTGATGTCGGATGTTGTTTGTTTGGTTTTTGGATTTTTTAGTGTTAAATTTATATTGCTGATTAAATTCGTACAATAATTATTATTCGTACATAGTGGTTTTTTTACTATTTAGAGCAGGCATCAATTTAGCATGTACACACAACCGCACGAAAGATAAGTTTTGACATAACCATAACCTAAGTTTTATTTGGCATCTTTAGCCTTTAGCTAAGATTTTCGTTTATAACGTATATATTTCATACTCTTAATTATTTATTAATATAATTATGTCATCCTTAATTAAAGAAAAAAGTAAAAGGCAAGGACGTGAAGGTACAGCATTATCTTTCAACTTCCACTTATTTTTGGGCAATTGCAATAATTTTTCTTTAACAGGAAAATCATAATCAGAAAAATGCAACATATTCTAGCATTTTTAATATTAAAGTCATGCGTTTGGTAGCACTTTTGCACCCATAATTTGCAAATCTCTGCTGCAGTTGGAAACTAAAGTATCGATATGTACTGGAAGAATGTTTACTTTTTTTATTATTGTTACTGGTACAACCCTTAATTGCACAGTAAACCATTGTTTATCACAATCACAAATGACCAAAATAATTAAAATAACGTATTTAAACTTATAAAATAATGTATTTAAACTTTAAAATAATGTATTTTAAAGATGTGTCAAATTTGAATATTTGAAATTTGTCACGGAATGACGTCAGCAGAGGGAGAGAGATAGAGGGATCGCATGCGCGTTAGCATATCTTGTAGTCTTAGTATCATGAATTTTATTGTATATGTAATTCAATATTTTAGTAATTTAATAGATTCTAGAAGATTTTCGCATTTTAAAGTTTCTTCTAGATAAATGTGTTATATATCAATATGTTCAAATAGAACAAATATGAATAGTAGAGTAGTAGGTAGCGTATTTCAGTTCCGTCAAAACTAATGTCACATCAAAGTGTCACGATCAGAATGGTAAGTATTAATGCTAAATTCAAGTACAAATGACTAATATTAAACAAATGGTACATCATTCTGAAGATCCTCAATAAAGGTGAAAGAACTTTTACAACTTCAAAATTATTCGTTTCCGTATAAATGTCCAGTATGTATATACGTAGTATATATATGTAATCTATATATGTAGGCCAAGTACGTATATATACGATATACGTACATATCATCATCTATGAAGCTCCAAAAGAGCTTAAAGATTATATTTATATCCTTTCATATCATGAAATTATTCAAATACGTCAACCAAACATCAAACAATATAAAAAATAATCAAATAATTATAAAATTAAAAAGCATGTTTATATTGGTTTCCAATGTTAAAACTACATATTATATTCTAATAAATTACAGCCCCTAGACGAGAAGCTCTCATAGCTAGAGAGCGAAACATCAGGCAGTAATATTAAAAGTAGATGTTGCAATTACACACAGTACATACCAGCTGGCTAAAATTTGGCAAAATTATTTCCTCAATAATTAAATATCTCTAGCTACCTAAAAACAAAGGAATCTTTACCACTTCATATCATGCAAACCGTTCACTTTACCATAATTCTGTATATATGGAAATTGTTGTTCGGAATAATGTATATCATTTGCATATGATATGATGACGTTTGCGCTAAGCCTCATACTTTTCGATATATTCATGAAAAACTGAAAAATTGCCATTTCACCCTCCCTTCACCCCCCCCCCCCTGACTCTCGTGGTCGTGTAACTTTTTACTTTTTTTAGTACTAACTATGAGGAGGGTATGGATGCATTTCGCGCTTTTTTTAGATGTTTGGGTTTATAATTTTTCTGTAATAATACTGAAAATATATAATTGTTCTTGGTAATGTTCGTAAAATTTTGAACATTGATCTTAAAATGTTTTTCATAGCTCAAAATTAAATGGTGGGGAAGGTAAACATTTGTAAAGATAAATGGCGATTACCCCGGTTTGGCTTGAGAGAATCAAACGAATTTGGTTTCATTCATTCAATTTTTTACTTTATCATTACTAGAAAAGAATGTGCCAATTTAATTGTTGCCGCGGCAGCTAGGTGGCGCTGTTAATTTCTGTTTTTTCTCCGAAATTTCAAAAGGAAACATATATTTATGCAAACCTAGTCATATATATAGAATAAAAATTTGTAAAGAAACCAGTGACAACCGCAGGTCGATACCTTATTTCTAACCAGAGAAATTGATAAAAATATATGTTTATATTGGAAAAATATTAATGAATTTATACCAATTACTCGTAGTGGTCAGAAATGGTGAAAATAAGTAAGGATAAAGCTAGCAAAACGTATTTATCAATTATTTATATGTATTGGATTGTAGGCAATTAATAAAAACCATTTAAGATTTGTTTTCAATGTATTCAACTGGCATAATGATACCCTAGTGATACTCATTAGGTCAGACTTTGATAGGGTTGTAATTAAAAATTGATCTTATTGAATAAGTAGGCATTCAAACAAAAATTACCTAATATGACAATTTCGGTGATGTAAGTTAAAGTAAGTATTCATTTTCTTGTGTTAACGAATTATTTTATTCAGTGTTTTTGTAATTTGTAACATGTCGATTACAAATGAAGAGGCGTTTGATATGCTTCAAATTTATTTTGATTGTATGCGTATATATATATATATATATATATATATATATATGCAGTAAATTTTGCTAAAAGGAGGCAATAATAATAATAATAATAATAATAATAATTTCTATCGCCCAAGGTATCAAAGACATCAGAGATGCCGCACAGAAGAAAAAAATTAAAACAATAATAATATATTAAAAGCTAACCGGACCAAATATGGGCACTCTTAAGCAAATTATGTTATTATAGTCACAATATTTACTACAGAATAATGAAATTACTTGTAGATAATCTATAGGTTACGGGGATTTAAAAATTGTAGACAGAATTGACGAAATGGTTTTATAAAGTATTTAAAGAATTCAAAATTAAAAATCCGATAAATGCTCTTATTAGGACCCGGGGCTCCAAATATGGGCACCATATTTGGAGCATGTAAGTAATTGCACATCAGGACTTGCAATACAAACTTTTTGCACACAAAAATAAGAATGTAACCGAGTATAAACTTCTGTATTTTCGAAGAAAAAATAAACACAATATCCTACGAATATAGGAAAAAGTAATAAAAACATAGGTATATTAACCAGGCTACACAAACTTATTATATTTCGCATATCGGACATCTAAAGTGAATCTATTGATGTCGTTCAGCGTAGAAACAGACTCATTTGGCACATTTATCGTTTGTCACTTTTCCCATCAAAACTTTTTTCACGGTAATACAGGAAAAGGACTATAAGTTTACATGCAAGTACAGTTCTTTAGCTATACACTGACATGCAATAGTCAATATTTTATTCAAATTTTTACTTTGAATGTATTTTAATTTTAATTTTAACTTTATTTGCTGAAAGTTTTACTTGCCGAAATTGCTAGCCTCACTTTGTTGTTTAACTTTCTGCTAGATTAATTCTTTAGAGCGCCTCTCATAGTTGGTAGACTAATTAACGTTCACCGCGAAGTTGTCTAGCGTTACTCATCATAGTAAACTGTAATATGCACAGAAAAAGATTTCTCTTTGTTATTTTTTTTGACAGTGCCCTTATTTGGGTCAGCACCCATATTTTGGTCTATGTACCTTAGTAGGCCAGTCATTGGGGATCAAAAGAAGGGCTTACCTGGAAATAACTCAGGAAGTTTTAGAATTTGGCAGGTTTATAGGTTTGGGTATGTAGAACTAAAATTCACAAAATGCACAATTCAAAACTTGCCGTTGGCGTCACCATCTTGCCAAAATTTCCCCCAAGACGATTTTTTGCAATTATCTCCAAAGCTATGCGTTTTAAGAAAAAAATATGTAAAAATCAAAATATAAGAGGAGGAATTTCATATAAAAAATGCACCTCATCATATTTTCGCTAAAGTTAAGGTTTAGGTCTTGAGCTGATTAAATGACCACATATATATTCCGTTAATTACCTATCTAATATGCGATTTTTCTCTTACAATAAAACGCTATTCAATTGAACTGCCGTTATAATTTCAGCTCCCTGACTATTGACTAATTTAACGGCACATTCCTACCCTGTGAGCAATTGCCGTTGCGCCTAAATTTGGAGAGTCACTTGCAAAACTAGAAAGTAACGGACCTACCACGAAATTCCGAGTGCAATATTTTAAAATGGTGACTCTAGTGAAACAGTTTATAGAAGCAGAAAGAATGGGTAACTGGCAACTCCACCAATAGAAACTCAAAAGAAACTGTTAAAAAAAATGCTCTCATACTTACATACGCGAACGTGCACCATAATTATGCGAAATCCTGTCATTTATATTTGCAAGATATGTTATCTCTATAGGACAAAATACCACCTGATGAATACCAACAATTTACAAGCGACGGCTTGTTTTGGTCAGGTATATGGACAGACATACGACTATGGAACAAACCCTGATGCGGACGATGAAATCTGTTGGTGGTCTCACTCGTTGACGAGGGATAACGGATAGCGTTTTAACAAAGTGGACACTGGGAATGGTGTATTTGCACAACATGTGTGATGAAATTGAAAAATTCTGTGGCGTTTTTTTGAATGTGCAGAACAACACGTGGATACGAGAAATTCGCCCATTATTCGAGACGATATAGATAAATAATGTCTATTTCTTCAGGTGTTGTTCAAACAATAAATTGTTTTGATTTGGGAGATTTGGGAGATTTGCGGAGCAAATTGGGAAAGTTGGAATAAATAATATAATTGAAAAAAACTTTGGCGATTTGGTACTGAGACGCAAAGACAAAGTACTGCCCCTGAGAGCAGTGAATTCGAGCATTCGAATTGATGATAAAGTAGTGCCCGTTGAAACACTACTTACTTTACAGAGACTTTGTGTTGCAAAGCAGAGCAACCAAAAACTCAGACAGCATCTGCAATATGAGTTGGCTGGTTGGCTCCGTACCCATTGTCCCTGTTTCATGACAAAATTGTATAAAGCCTTGGACCAGTTAGTTTTGGAGAACCCTACACATCTAATTTCGGAAAATCGCATATAAAACTAAAAACGCAAAATGTTAAACTTTTCGACGACTTTTCTGCTTAAACGGTTAACTTTAGCAAAAATATGCTAAGAACATTTATTGTATGATATTTTCTCCTCTTCAATTGTTCTCTACATATTTTTTCAAAAAACTCATAGTTGTGGAGCGAATTGCGAAAAACCGTTTTTGGCGGCCATCTTGGCAAGATGGGGACTCCGGCGGTAAGTATTAAATTGTGCATTTTATAAATTTTAGATATCGGCCCCGAAACCTACAAACTTGCAAAGTGTCAAAACTTCCAGAGTTATTTCCAGGTAAAAATCCGCAATGACTGGCCTATATGCATTTCAGCATTTTGATTTATTTAAACGGTAATATTCTGCCGCCGAAATACTCGTCGACCCTTTACAAAGCCCTCGTTCCGTATTTAATAATGTCAGCTAGTATAATTATCGACATGAAAACCAATACTGCCCATTCAATAAAACATTCAATAAACAATACTACAAAGCAGCTGTATTACTAAATTAAACATAAAGCCACCCACTACATTTTTTTCTCAGAATTGTACTAATTAACTCGGTACTACACGGTAAACCACCCCTTTCCGTTAAAAGTAAACGACTACGTTCCGTACGAAGGTTAATTTCAAATGACAAAGGGTATGGTCGCGTGCCTACAACTTGTCTGATTGAAGGGATTATTTTATATGGAATATGATGATATTAAAAAGGGACGTATATAACGTCAACGTATATGCGCGTCCCTTTTCGATTGTGATAACAAAAATTTACAGATCTTGAATCTTCCGCAAGTATCTTAAGCGTATTGAAAATACCAGATGCAACTCTTGGAGACAAATTTTAATTACTTGTGGCTAGGATGATAGGTATTTTCAGCATTTGAATTAGGCACCATTAGCGATTAGTGATAAAATAAAAAAAAATAAAACTATTATCAAATGTAAAAATACAATATCAATATAATAATTTTGGGATATGATAATGTGAATAGTCAACTGATATGCTTTTGTGCCGCTATCGCGCGTAATTGAATTTTACGTGTGTCATATGCGAAATGTGGCGTCAAATATATGAATGAACATAAATAATATTTTTCTTTTCTTCTTCTTGATATTACATTTTTATACATTCCGACTATTTCTGATGTTAAGAGGATATATATATATATATATATATATATATATATATATATATATATATATATATATATATATATATATATATATATATATATATATATATATATATATATATATATATATATATATATATATATATCAGTATTCGTTGCAAGTAGCTTGAAAGTAAATAGTGGAGAATTTCACAAAAACAGAAAAAAAAAAGATATCGAGGTTGCAGACAAATTAAAATATTTCTTTTGTGAATACCTACATACTTAAACAGGGTGGTCCGGTTTACAACAGCAGGACTTTATCAGATGATAGTTTATCGAAAAATAATGGTAGTTTCTTACATAAATAGTGATCGAATTCGGCTGCCTTTACTAAAAAACAGTACATTTCATCGAAAAATTGCAATGTATAAAAAAGTTCTCTCCTACGGGTTTCTCAAAAAAACTGTTGACGGAAATAAATAGATTATATATATATATATATATATATATATATATATATATATATATATATATATATATATATATATATATATCATATCATATATCATATATATATATATATATATATATATATATATATATATATATATATATATATATATATATATATATATATATATATATATAAGTATTCGTTGCAAGTAGCTTGAAAGTAAATAGTGGAGAATTTCACAAAAACAGAAAAAAAAAGATATCGAGATTGCAGACAAATTAAAATATTTCTTTTGTGAATACCTACATACTTAAACAGGGTGGTCCGGTTTACAACAGCAGGACTTTATCAGATGATAGTTTATCGAAAAATAATGGTAGTTTCTTACATAAATAGTGATCGAATTCGGCTGCCTTTACTAAAAAACAGTACATTTCATCGAAAAATTGCAATGTATAAAAAAGTTCTCTCCTACGGGTTTCTCAAAAAAACTGTTGACGGAAATAAATAGATTACCCTCTTTTTAATACTACCTAAAAAATCAGAGTGACACATTTTGTTGTTTTTGAGAAAAAAATTATTATTTTTAATATGTCATACACCGCATATTTGATTGTTTGCTTATTGTGTCTCTCCTACGGTTTCCTCAAAAAAACTGATGACAGAAATATAAAGACCACCATAATTTTAATATTACATAAAAAATCAGTGACACAATTTTTTGTTTTTGAGAAAAAAAATATTATTTTTAATATGTCATACACTAACACTCGGAGTAGTTTCCACAAACACCAAAACACTTTCACTTCGCTCGACGCGCGTTTCGCCAACCAAATTGGCATCATCCGGAGACGATTAAAACTAATCTTAAACTACAAAATCTACCATATTTATACTATTTTCATGGTGACGTCACTAATGATATCATCGTGAAATTTACGCGTGACTAATCACGCTTCAATGATCGGTTGCTAAGCAACGCGTAAAGCGGGCTGCGGTATGATATCACCCTGAAATTTACGCGTGACTAATCACGGTTCAATCATCGGTTGCTAAGCAACGCGTAAATCGGGCTATACGGTATAGGTCCCTTGTCACTATTCATACTACTATTACATTTTACAATTTCTATGCTCTCAAATGCATCCAACTGTCTATTATTGGTCACATTTCTAACTAATCTTAAATTACTAATATCTATTCTATGATTGTTGTCAAAAGCATGTTGTGCAACACTAGACTTATCTGTTCTTCCATATTTTAGATGAGCCATATGCTCCTTGTCATTTAAACGGAAGCAATTTTGTTTCATACAACACATTTTATGAACAACATGAAGGAACCGCAATGGGTAACTGTTTATCGCCTTTCATTGCTAATATCTTCATGAGTCGATTTGAAACTGAAGCAAAAGAAGAATTCGAGTATTTTCCTAGGATTTGGCTTAGGTATGTGGATGACATTTTTGCCGTGTTTGACACTAAGATTGCGGATGTAGAAAACTTCATTTCCAAATGAAATAGTCGTTTCACTTCTGTAAAGTTTACATATGAATTAGGAAATAATGGAAAACTTCCATTTTTAGATGTATTAGTAATTAAAAATAGTGACAATAGGTTAGAATTTGATATATATAGAAAAGATACCAGTACGATCAGATATATCCCTAATGACTCTCACCACTGCTATCAACATAAAATGGCAAGTTTTAATTTTCTTGTCCATCGTTTACTAAGTTTCCCTCTCAGTAATGAGAGGTTTGAAAAAGAAAAAGTATTAATTAAAGATATAGCTGTGAGTAATGGTTATCCTAGAGATATAGTTGCAAAACTAATTAGGAAACGTAAATTTAAGGACACACTTCGTAATTTTACGACCTTTCAAAAGGATATAGAGGCTCCAAAATATGTATCCATCCCGTACGAACCCCGGTTTACTCGTGGTTTGAGTAAGGTTTTCAAAAACGTGGGTATAACAGCGATTCATTCGTCGAGCAACAAATTACAACAACTTTTAGACAATCCAAAGGATAAAATTGTTCCAAATGAAAGGTCTGGGATTTACGAAATTAGTTGTAATGATTGTGATCGAAAATATGTTGGACAAACGAGACGATCAATTAACACCAGATTTAAAGAGCATATGGCTCATCTAAAATATGGAAGAACAGATAAATCTAGTGTTGCACAACATGCTTTTGACAACAATCATAGAATAGATATTAGTAATTTAAGATTAGTTAGAAATGTGACCAATAATAGACAGTTGGATGCATTTGAGAGCATAGAAATTGTAAAATGTAATAGTAGTATGAATAGCGACAAGAGACCTATACCGTATAGCCCGCTTTACGCGTTGCTTACCAACCGATGATTGATCCGTGATTAGTCACGCGTAAATTTCACGGTAATATCATACCGTAGCCCGCTTTACGCGTTGCTTAGCAACTGATCATTGAAGCGTGATTAGTCACGCGTAAATTTCACGATGATATCATTAGTGACGTCACCATGAAAATAGTATAAATATGGTAGATTTTGTAGTTTAAGATTAGTTTTAATCGTCTCCGGATGATGCCAACTTGGTTGGCGAAACGCGCGTCGAGCGAAGTGAAAGTGTTTTGGTGTTTGTAGAAACTACTCCGAGTGTTACAGTTACATCAAAGGTTCCAGCCTTATCCAGTATGTCATACACTGCATACTTGATGTTTTTCAATATTGTCTCTCCTACGGGTTTCTCAAAAAAACTGATAACAGAAATAAATAGATCACCCTCTTTTTAACATTATCTAAAAAATTCAGTCACACTGTCGTTTTTGAGAAAAAAAAATTTAATATGACATACACCGTATATTTGTTTTTCAGCATATTTTGTCTCTCCTACGGGTTTCTCAAAAAAACTGCTGCTAGAAATATAACGACCACCATAATTTTAATATTTGTAACGTAAATAAATTCCGTTCCGTTTTATGGCTAATGTTTGAATTCCTATTTCAAATATTATATCAAAATTTATTATTCAAATAGTATTATTCAAATACTATTTCAAATATTAATACAGTTATAAAATATGTACCTTATAAAAATGTTCTAAAAAATATTTTTCCGTTTTCTTCTATTTTTTTTTAGGAACTTAAAATCAATTGAAAATGCCGAGATGCATTTTAAGCAGTGCGACCTTGAACATTCACACAATTTCGCTATTTACAGTTCATTCAATATGTATGTATAGTTAACTGACCCCATATAAGATACCGCGCAGTTGCCACATGTAATTCTCAATTTTCTCAGTATTCAATTAAAATATCAAGTTCCACAATACTATATTAAAGTTGTATATATTATTTATGAATGTTATTAAATAATAATTGTTCACACAATAATATATTATAGGCCAAGATGTTACGTTTTTACATTTATTTTAGTCTACTTTAAATATGACAATTACGTAAACATCTATTTTTATAGTTAAAAGCGGCAACGCCAATCCACGACCTTTCCAATAACAAATATTCGAGCAGTATATCTCTTTTTAACTTATTGGAATCGTATCTCTCGGATCGGGATCGGATTCTCGGATCGAATAGGATCAGGTTCGCATATCTTACAGTGGCGTGTTCTCGGGAATTGCTAATATATTATTTATATACCTACCTATGTAGGTATACATCGCTACGAGAGTTGAAATAAAAGAGTATGTCGGTTAGCAAACATGTTTGTTGGTTTCGTATGAAACCTGAAAAACGTAGATTTCCACCAGACCTCGCTTATATATTATTATAGAAAATATTATTTGACGGCAAAAATGGATAGTAGGTGTTAGAGCAGAGCCGACTTTAACAAAAAAAAAAGTTGATTTATGGGCTGCTCGAAGTAGGTACTGACGTGTACTGAGGTAGGTAGGTACCTATTACATCCTCCACTTAAGACATTTCTCAAATAATTTTATCCAAAAAATATTCCAGTGCTTGAGGCCGCTAGGTTATAAATGCTAAATGCAACGATATAAGTTAGGTTTGTTATTGGGATTTACAGAACGGAAAACGCTCTCTGGTTTATTATATAAGTAGGTACCTATTGTCCATTGACACTATTTTTATGTAGGTACCTACCATCCTAGATCACAAATTAATAATTTACATCAGTGGGCAAAATTAGAAGTTCTATAGACTGTTTATAAAATTATAACCGTGTCCCTACCTAGCCACAAAAGAAAGGAAAATTTTCAATGACTGTAAAATACCTCAAGGTCAGTTTCTAATTTTGATTGGCTGTAAAAAGTGTGTGTATTGGAAATTGCTTTGCGATGAGAAGCTGGTAGGTATGTATTGCATTTGTAATGATATTTAAAAATGTGTTGAATTTAGTCTCGGTTTAGTTATGTAGGTACCTATTAACAAACAAGCTCTGAACTTTGTCAAAGCTTGTCTGTTAATAATCTTTGTCTTTGTTGAGTGTTAACGATTTGGTAGATTAGGTAGGTACCTACTTACACAATAAATATGATTGTATTTCAATCGCAAGTATATTTATTTTATTTTTCCGTTTTAAAGTTTATTTTTCTCGACTACTTAGCAGTTTTGTACATATTTATTTTTGTTACTTGTCGGAAATATGGCTACTGGCGAACCACCCACTAAAAAATGGTAACGCGCTGAAAGCAATACTTCATGAGTGGTGTAGAAACTTGCATTCAATATCAGCTGTGGTGTTGAAAATATGCATATAAAAACCTTCTACTTTCACCCCCCTAAGAAAAAAAAATGTCTACGCCAATGAAATTGCGCATGCGCGCGCGAAATTGTCAGTCGTGCGCATGCATCTCACATGACGTATTTCTCGCCAACATGATTTTAGGCGCGACTTTTCCACAGTTAAATATAAATACCTACCTACTGTTGTTTTCAAATTGAAATTGACAAGATTTTGCGTTTTGTGTAGATATACACAGAGGTGGTTATGTAGATATACGTGTGAGTATTATTATTATATGTGCTACAATTTTTTAAACAATGCTAACCTGTGCTACCGCGAGGTGTTGTAATTATAGTCGAAACACTAAAGGAACTAACCTCAAATACTTTGGCTTCCCCAAGATCGAAGAGTTGTCAAAACACTGTGACTGTGCAAGAGAGCGGATAAAATAAATTTAAAGAATGGCATGTAGATAATAGTAAATATACTATATTTATTTATGTGATACGTCTGTGTGGTAATTTAAAATTCAAGATGCATTATTTTGTTCTTCGTTCGTACTTCTTTCGCTACATAAACGCAGTGCGTTGATAATTCGATTTCTCGAAAACCATAAGTCCTAGCGTGCTGATTTAAAAAAAAACTTTTTCATAGTTTTGTCTACATTGCATTCGATATATTCATATATAAATTCTTAATAATTAACATAGCTCTCCGCAGGGTGAAGTTTTCCGTGCACAGATTTGCTAGTAGCGATTTAAGGCAATTTTTTTCTAAAACGCCTCATATTTTAAAAGCTTTATTTCGCCATCGGAAGCACTGTAATGTCTTCTATAAGTAGCCAAAATTTCATGGTTAGGTATATCCCGAGCCGTTGATTTAATAGCGCAATGTATATTTTAAAAAACGCGTTTTTCAAATTATTTCGCGGGCAAGGAAAAAATTAAATTGCAAACTTCGTCCCTACTAAAAAAAATTGTAACACGCATGATGAATGGCCAAAACTATGCTGTAAATGATGTTGAATGTCCCTTTTAGTTATAGCTTAATAAAAAAAACGACATCCTAAACATCTGATTTTACTCCGCTATAGGTAGGTAGGTACTTACCGTGTTAAGGAGTAACTGGAAATGTCGCCACCTCACATGACGTCACATGACCTACGCGCTGACATACCGTTGTACCGTCTAGGCATAAGTGGCAACCCCCACGTTTATATGGCATAAGCCGTCACTGCGACCTATAATTTTCAGGATATTAACAAAAATCAAAAAAAGTGAAAAAAGATAGCACCTAGGAAAATTCGGGGACTTTGAACATCGGCTACAAATTAAAAACGGCTTAATCCAGTTTGACAGCGTTCGAAAGCCAGAATTGTGCAAATTCAAAAGAATGATACGGATATGCTGGTAGAGATTATACGTCATAATATTTATTATACCTACGAGCACTCGGCTCGTGTAATCAAGTCGCTTATGTTATTAGACCAAAAGAAATATGCATATTTTAAATGAAATGCCAATTATTAAAAATGAAAAGAATAGGTATGCAACTTACTTAGTATAACACCGGTGATTATTATCGACGGTAACAGGTAGATTTTTACAAAGCTACTTCCAATACAAAACCAGACACAAACCCAAAATGTAAGATGGCCTGACTTGGCACCTTAGATAAATTTTGATGATTTTTACTACTTCCGGATTGTCACCAGAATTAATCAGTTGGAGAGACGAATGACGAATTCCAAGTCAAATGCAGTTACCTAAAGTTTATGTATTTGTTTGTAGTGTAAGTGCTTGTTATAAGCAGGACGTAAGGATAGAAAAGTAATTTACAATAATTGTAAATTACAGTAGAAAAAATTATCTAAGTAAGATGTTGTCTATATGTATACCTACTTATCATTATCGTTATCTATACCTAAAATGGGAAACTTTTAAGTAATATCTTTTTCGGTTATCGATAAGAAATGGCCAACTTCCGGTATTGAAGAATGCCATTGAACCAACACTCCGCCTAGATTTATATGCTGGACTTATTATGCTGTCGTAAAAACTTTATACCACCCCAAGTAACAATTTTAAGATTATGAGGCATCGATTAAGTTTTATAGTGGTCTAAAAAAAGTAAATAAACATATAAACTTTAATGAGTTTAGGTATACTTTTACCTCTTTTACTCTTGAAGCTCGTTACTCTGGTTGATAAACCTTTAAGTACCTACTCCTAAAAACATTTGATTTTGTAAAAGTCTCTTCATGGGCTTGGAGGTGGCTACCACAAAGCAACATACCTATAACAAACAAATGAAACAAAATACCTTTATAAAAAACAAATTAAACTTCTCTTAATAAGGCGCAGGCGCAGATACATACGTTGGTGTATGCATTGCACTTGTATATTTATGTGTTTATGGTAATAATAATTAAAACAAGAGATTATCAAATATTCTAGAAAATTTTTATAAAATAAAACATGAATATTTCATTTACCAATTTTGGGAACCAAAATTTACGCATCACATTTTGTTCCACCATAACATTGAATATATAATATATAATAGCATTATAAATATAATAAACTATAAGCTAATGTTAATATCCTAAATAACACACAATTTCATTAGGTAGTGTGACGTCATGTACATAGGCAACTAACATTACACCTGATAAGAAATATTCGGATTTCAAGAAAAGCGATATGACCTCTGGAGACTGAATGCGGAACTAATCTCAAATATATTACACAATTACAATTGTCTTTTTTACAATTTCAAGGCTATAAAAAAGTCAAGGATTATAGACTAACAGGATTGCTTATCGGCCACGTGTTGTTAGACAAGATCTGACGTCAGCGGTTAAGTTCGGCCGGCATCCTTTTGCGCCAACGGTCGATTCCAAATTGATGCTAGGCTTCTCTAGGCACGATGTTAATGTACAAATGACACACTTATACACAAACGACGGGAAATACACCGGTGGGGCAATGAACCTACGCCGTACGTATCCGCTGACGTCGAATCGTACGATACGCATGCGAGAGACCATAGACATTTTTAAAAGGTCTCTTGTTCAGACACAGAACCACATCAACCACATGAGTGGCAAGTTCTCTTTCTTTTGTGGTTCAGACTTAACTCAGGTTTACTTGACTTGTTCGTTTCAGTGAATTTAGAATTTAGATTTAGTAATTCACCGCCATCCGCCAGGTTACAGAAGGGATTCTGTGACCTGTGTACGTCGTTCATCGAGATATATGCAATGAAATAACGAAATACATAAATATACTTTCGTTTGTATTCGAATTGGGTGGCAATATCAGGTGTTCGTAATTAATTAGTTATTGTATGCACTTAATAAAATGTTGCGTTTCTTAATATGTAGCTATATATATTTTTTAAATATCCCGCTAAATCTAGTACAATTTAGTACAATCTATTACAATTGGATGCCATGTTTTAGTACAAAACATTTCAACCAAAAACCCAACGCTGTTTGTCTAACGTTGCGCTTATGGGGATAAGCAATCCTGTTTAGTCTATAATCGTCGCAAAAAAGTAACGGTAATAGAAAATATATTGCTGGCATATTTTCTATGGTGATATAACATATCTATTCTTCTATTATTATTATTATATTACATAACTTATCTATAATCGTTGATTGAACGACTTACACCTTCAATCAACGCTATAATGTAGTTTAAAAGGACGGGAGTTACGCTGTAATTTTAACATTAGCAGAGCAGTGGATAGAGCGGTATAGAGTATATAGAGTGGAGAGAACTCTCTCCGCATAGTTGCTGTCCGCCAGCCATATACTATATACTACGTAACTGGAAAGGACGCGGCATTAATCACGCCTGAGGCAAATTTCTAGATAGAAAGAGAAGGAGCATAAAAGGTGTGGCCGTCTTTGTCTTACGCATTAATGTAAAGGAATTGTACTTCCCTCTCCGTCGCTCTCCCTTCTTCCTCTTCTACTCGTAAGACGATATGCGTGCGACAGAGACAACATCCCCTTTTATTGTTTCTTTCACTCAATAATAAATTTGCCTCAAAAATCGATACTTGAAAGCACTGTCGGGCCCGTTCCAGTTACGTAGTATATAGTTCAATGCCGCCAGCATACTCCAAGGTTTTTACTCCATCGCATACTCGCGGAAAGCTCAAACTTATTACTCTACAGTATTTACCATTTGATAATCTTTCTCTTTGGACCATTGCATTGTTTCAAAATACTATTTATCTGGAGCCTACTTCCATTAGGTATTATGGCGTTAATTATAGAGTATTGGAGTAAATATGGCCGCCGTGTGCCGTTTCGGCATTCTTCGGCTCAAACGAATGCGCTCTGTATATCCACGGCTCTTGACATTAGAGGCAATAGCCTCAGACAGGTGTAATTTCTAGTTCCATCACTTTACATGTAACTATCATTGATCAGTTGTAATGATAAACTTTCTTAGAGTGTCTCAGTGGTTACAATAACCTATACATAGCTATTCACATGCTTCGACGTATAGTTCAAATATTTATTTTATCAGACGTTTGCTAGGGCGGTAGTAGCCCAGTCGATAAAGCGCTTGCATGTTGCATGATATAGGTGACGTGTTCGATTCCCACTTCTGCTATTTTTTAAATTTATCACATACTTAAAGATACGTGTACATGGCAGGCACGAGGTTTGCCAAAGAGGATTAGTTGGTTCTGGACCAAGAATCTTTTTAAATTGTTACGCTACAGGAATTTTGTCTGACCAGATTTTATAGTTGATTTCCTTTGCCGCAAAATGCTCCGATGCAACGGCCAGCGGCCAGGCTCATACTCCGGCGAGACGCTCGTAAATATCTTAGCTTGCCTACTTTGTAAGGCACAAGAGGGCTCGACCCGGGCCAGGCTACCTAGCTTGAAGTGTACGTTTTGAACACCGTTTATTGTTTATTTATTTACGTAATGACTTATCGTAAAGGTCAATATTATTGATTAAATTCTAATAATTACATTCCATAACTCTTTTAGTTAACTATTCGGGGTTTCTGATAATGCCAGAATATTGCTCTATATGAGATCATGTTGATGAAGGCATTATGTTGAGACTTATGTTCAAAGTGAATAAGGTCGAAAATCAATCAAGTAAAATATTAAGAAATTTTCTTATTCCAACGGCGTATTATCGGTTGCCAAGTAACAGGCGCTGTTACATTGAGCCCCGGTAACTTAGAGTATTTTATCTATATAGTCTAAGCCCGGTACGGTCTTTCTTCCTATCTTCTATGCCCCGGTTTTGTAAAGAGACGTAAAGAATCATTTTGGCATTTTTTTTAAAGCTTCTTGAATCTTTTGATCCTCATCTAAACTCGTATCTCCAAGGTTGGTTAGTACCTATGTAGGGATATATTTAAGATTTCATAAAAAATTAAAAGAAATAAATTATCTTGCAATTCACAAATAAGGCATTTTAATTTAGTATTTTAATTTTATACAGGTTATTAAAAATATGCCTTTATAATATGTAGGTACTTATATTTCGGGTTTTATATTTTTTTATAATTCAATACATTTCCATTACATTATTTTGATGTTTGCAGATATATAAAATATCTCATTATGTACCTGCTAGAAAATCCCATTCGCGGAATTCCCAATCAGAAATACGCAGAATGAATCAGCCAGGCGGTGACCGGTGACATCATCGAATTACGCCAGCCATTGCTGGCTGGCGTAATTCGATGACACGTAGACAATGACATTGATTACAGCTACGCAAAGTTGGTTGCCTATGCTACGGCGCATATGGGTAATTAAATATATGTATTTTGATATGGTTGACTCAAATTACGCACAGAATTTAATGTTCCGTGTAATAAATGTTGATTTCACCCAAGATCCTTAAACTAATTACGCATATTCCAAACCTTAATTTTTATTTTTATCTTTTCTGCTCGCAAACCCAAAACAAAGCTAGGCTGTCCTGACACAGTTATATCCACTGTACTATTAGTATTTTATATACCTACCTAACATAGGTATAATATGTTACCTAGGTTTATGGAATATGGATCCTATCGACCTATATAACAATTCTCATACATACTAAGGATTTATTTCTAGATTAGGTTAAATGCTAAATACTTTCTACATAGATTATTAATTAAAAATACAGATGGCAAGAAGAATTTGGCTCGTCGCACTTGTTGCTTGGAAGAATATTGGGCGTAACGCGATAAGGTCACCAGCTTATTTTTATCTGCGTATACGCGGCAGAAAATGCGTAGCACATGAAAAGAAATATGCAGTGGTAATAATTATTTTCTTGAAAACCGTTTCTGAAAATACAGCAACGACTCCCGCTGCCCGCATAGGTATTGCGATTCGATTTTCGTTCCCAATTTCCTTCCATACAAGTAGCGACACTAGCGACGCCAGACGGGTGTCGCGCAAAACAGAACAAGTACGTAGACCGTCGACAGTGGACGTGTGTGGAGCAGCATGAAGAAAATCGTGAAAAATGGAGTTTTAGTGTAGTTCTAGTGCAAAAGTGGAGTAAATAATTGTATGTGAGATGCGTGGTAACGTGTGTATGTGAAAATTATGTCTTCAAACTGCTTGGGGACTAGAAAAATAATCTTGTAAACAAACTGATCAACATTCGTTCTTTCAAGATGGCTGGACATTGAAGGCACTCTTTGTCCGTATGTCAGCATGAAAGTTGAGCTGTTTGCCAGCGACAAGAGGATAGACAGGTAAAGGAAGCTTTGATAATTACAAAACACCCTTCCGTACTATATATAGCGCGAATTTATGTATAACGTCATGCTCTAACGCCGACATTTTGTTTATCTGCTGTCTACTCCCAAAATACCAGGCAAGCGGTACTCAAGTCCTTATGGCCCCTTCTACAAATTCGTATATTGCTGTTATTGCCAAAAATACTATTCAAATATGCCCTATTATATTATTCAACTATTAATAAAGAGCAAAAATACCCTGCTAGGGATCATAGGTCAAATACCTACTTGCTTAGCCGCGAGCCCAAGCCAAAAGCAATGTCCTAAATCACCTACCTAGGTAGGTAGGTACAACTTTGTAATTTGTTGTAATGTTTTGAAACAGTTTAAACGGCTCTTGATCCATTCTAAATATAGAAAACGTTGCGAATCTTTCTCACAAACAAGTTTTGTAATCTTTCCAGGCCAGCTTATTTTCACTAAAAATTAAGTGAAAATTAAATACAATTTCTCATTCCCTGCCCGCAAAATATTTATCAAATTTTGATGCAATAGGTATTCTAACAATGTTTACGTAATACCCAACAGCATAATAGGACCAGATATAAACGCAATGTATAATATTAATCAATATGCCTTAATAGGCATGACATATTACGTAGCAAAAAGTCAAAAAATGTCGAATGTTAAGTAACGTAGGGAGGTCGGTGGTAGAGGGTAGGTATAAATACCTACCTACTAGGTATTTTAAAAACATATTTGTCAATGCATGCATCCGTATTTAAACCGCAATATACCCGCATTCCATAAACTTAATTTTTCGTGCGTGCAGAACATTTTTGAAGAAAGTACCTACCTACAGCAGTATTTATATCTTTACCTCTATTATATCTAACCATATTTAGCATTTAGCTAAAAGCACTTTTATCGATTTTATATGTCTGTTAACATATTAAAAAGCAAATTATCAGCAGTCATGCCAGTCATAGCACATCAAAATTATGTATGTTTATGTTGTTCCGTTAGTTACCTATCCAATATCACTGAGTGTATTTTAATCTGGTTTTACAGGAAAAGTCTCATTTTGTTGTTACGTTTTGTTTTCAAATGGGGATTCGATTGTTGCAGTGCAACACAATTTAGGTGATGAAATTTATTTCGAAAAAGCAAGTAGGTACTTAGGCGGTGGTTTTTCAAGGGCTATGAGATGCAACTTGACTCAAAGGTATCGTCAGAAGGAGGTCTCTGATTTAATTATTATTTCTGATCTGGATGATATATTTTCGTTCATATTTGTATCATCTTGAATAACGGGGATACCTATCGCATTTATCCAGATTCTCTCTGGCAAGCAAAAGTTAAAACGAGGTTAAAATGTACTATTTCAATATTTCAGTTAGGTTTTAATAATTATACATAGCTATAATAACTATAGCTTATTTTTATTTGAAATGCATTTTGGCACAAAATACATTTTATTTCCCAACACATGATAATGGTTAATACTGAATATATTACAAAAAGTAGGTAATAACGGAAAAAATAACAACAATATACCTACTCCTGATCGGGTTCAAACCCGAGACATACGACGGCGGACGTTAACATTGCGTCATTCAGAAATTATTATTCTGTTAACTTATGAGGGATAGTCCGCCACACGAGAGTTGAACACCGGAAAGAATGCGCAATAAAAATTCCGATGGCGCCACGTTCCCTACTAATAAATTAATTATAAAGGTTCCTATCTAATTTTTTGTAATATTGTTACTTACACAAAGAAGCCACATTTCCATTATGCTCTGAGCTCGACAGAAGCTTTTGTTGCATATTTTATCACCATTTCTCCTCATACGTCGTTGTTCAACTCTCGTGTGGCGGATATGACATATCTATACTGTATCCAACGAGAGAATGAAC
Organism: Tetropium fuscum; assembly: GCA_964058915.1. NCBI lineage: Eukaryota > Metazoa > Arthropoda > Insecta > Coleoptera > Cerambycidae > Tetropium > Tetropium fuscum. Next base: position 696,804 of record CAXKVY010000065.1, read on the forward strand.
TTGCACTCGAGCGAAAAATCGTCTGTTTTGGTCAGATCTCCGCCCCTTAGAACATTAGTTCAACACCCTCAACGTCTTAATTGGCTCAGCAGGTAGCCAGGGCCGGCGCCTGGGTCCGATACCTACCTGGTACCTAATTATATAAAGTACCTACTACTGCCTACCTATTCACAGTTTGTATTTGTAGTCTCGCAAGTACGGTTACTTACAAATTTATTTCATCGAATGACGGTCCTGCGTAGCTCGTTACAGAGCCCTTCCTCTTTAGTCGCCGATGCGCAAAGCAAGTCCATTCTCTCGTTGGATAGAGTATAAGATCGAAATTTAGGAACATATTATGATTCCTAAATTCGAAAAAAAAAATAGAAGAGCCGAAATGCAGTAATATAATACATATAAAAAAAGGTCTTAACTAAACGCTGTACATCGAACACCAACGGAGTGCATCAAAACAGTGATCTATGCGTTGATTGGCTAAAGCAGGCAATCCTTCAACTTTTGGCCAATGGCATTTTATTTCAACCAGTCGGCGGCCAATCAACCGGCGGCCTGATCACGTATCGACCATACTGTTTTAATGCACTCGGTAAACGTTGGCACAGTTTACTGAAAAAAATTATAAAATGTGAAACATACTATATAAAACACTTCGCAGATCCAGGTATTTAATGAAAAAAACAAAGTATGCAGCCAGAACTTGTAAATCTCAACTACCTAGGTCACGAGTTACGAATTAGGGTTAGGTTGTGGTAAGGACTCGGATTATTACCGTTAGGTAGTAAGAATGAGGTTAGGATTTACGAATGTATTTTAGATACGTAGGTATTATAAAAAACATTGTAATGTTATTGAGTTGTATTTACGAAGCAAAATAAATCTTCCCTTCATGTGGCATCTTAATTATTTGTCGATAAAAAAATCTGCTACCCCCAATAAACCGAGAGAGTTGAGACTAATCGGCAGTAAATGACAAAATTCTCAGAAAAATATGGTGATCTGCGAGAACACCGACACCGAGTTTGAATCGAATGGGGCCATAAGTGACGAAAACTTGCTCCATCTTGATGCCGCCATCTTATATATCTATTTTGACAAAACATCCTTGAACTGCTGCCACTAAAAACTCCACAGAGAAATGTTTAGTCAAATCAATCTTTAAATTGCAAAATTCATCAGTAATTTTGGAACCGCCATCTTGAACATTTATTCTGACAAAAAAAATCGTGATCGGGTACCCGAAAAACCCCGAATAGGACATAGATATTTCGCCACCTTGGAGCAGCTATCTTGAATATTCATTTTGACAGAAAATTCGTGATCAGCAATCTCAAAACTCCGGAGGTCCCGATTTTAAGTCGAATAGAACCATAGATGGCACAAATATCCACGATCTTGAATATCTATGTTGACATAAAATTCGCGATCGCGACTTCAAAATTCCCGAGACCAATTTTGGGTCAATTCGGACCATAAGTGGCAAAAGTGTCCGCTGCCATCGCCAACTTGAATATGGATTTCCATTTTTCTCCATTAGGCGAGGCAAATTCACAAAAAGGGCAGAACCTACGAAATTTTTCCAAACGGATACATTGAGATGCGGTTTTTTGCCTTCGATCCAGGAAGGCATTTAAAAAAAAATAATTGTTGCTTTTAGGGAAAAACTCTTTTGTGCTTTTTCTCATAGAAAAATGACGTTTTTTCCATAGAAAAAATCTCGGAAAAAATGCACTTTTTGAACGCATACTAGTTACCTACCTATGGTTTGGATATGAACGATTAATTTTTTTATTTCGTAAATAATTAACGAGGATTGGGATCATTTCTTTAATTATTTACGAAATAAAAATATTTTTTTACATTCAAACTATGCACTCAAAAAAGTGCATTTTTCTAGGGAAAAATGCGCAAACGCGTTTTCGAAAGATATTTTTAATATCTACAACCTTTCACTCAACCCTACAACTCATTTGACTGTCCGATTCAAGCTCATTTTTTTGGCGAAAAACTGGTTTTTTTTCTTTGGCGAATTTTTTAGGTTGTTCGCCAATAAAACTTTGGAGAAATAAAACGCTATCTTGCTTAGGTTGTCTTTTTCTACATAACCATATTTTTTATCCTGTTTACAATAGGGAACATTCCCATTTTTTTATTGCATAAAAATGTTCTACCATACTGAAAAATAAGATATGCAAAATATGACGCCTTAATTCCCAATAATAAATTTGTTATAAATTATTAAAGTCTCGCGCGCGAGGGAACCGTTTCAAACAGGTTTAAAGTCGTGACGCCACATCCTATAATTTATAAACGACGAGAAGGTCGATTTGGTCGGCTACGGGAGATCTCAGCACTCGACCGCTTGTTTTCGGTCGCTTTCCGGCGCAATGCCTACCGAATATTGTAGGCTGTGACGTCACAGCTCGTTTCGGGCCGATTCAATATTATCGCTGTTTAGATCCTTCATATTGGTCGCGTGGATTTAGAAATCATGTTTTTTTTGTGAAGTACACGTTTTATTACAATGTTACGCTGTTTTTTAGTATTACTTTTATTTTTAAAATCCTAGTCAAGTTCCTTATTTGTGAAAAATCGTAGGTAGGTAGGTAATTGGATTTTCGTAGATTGATTGAAGTATTATTTATAATTGTAGGTACCTAGATAGTACCTATTATTGGGAAAGTTAGAAATTATAGTTAAAATCTCGCTTGAAATATTGTGGCATTTCTACAATATTCGACAAAAAATTTATGCAAAATACTTTCAAGGTCAAACTGCTTTAAATAGGATTTTCAGTTGTGAAAAAATGGGTTTCGCCAGTGAAAAATATATTCATGAAATTACAAAAAAATATACTCTAGTTCGTGTCCACTTTCAATAACACGATGAAAACAAGGTGCGACGACCCTACCTCTACCTCTACCTTCCCCCCATCTTTGTTCGAAATAATTATGTCCGACCGTTCCGACCCTATCGTAAACGTTTTATGAATTATTGCGATGTGAACAGTCTTTCGTCATACCCAATAAATTGAACTGTAATTGAACCACATCTATAAATATATATAAAAACTGCGTCAATTCTCACCAGTAATGTATTACTTTTTAACGTAATCAATTTAACCAGCGGATACGTTTTTATTGTGCTCGTGATATTAAAATGAATACCGTTACCGTTTATGACCTAAATTTCTTCAATCAACGCCTACATTGGAATTACTTAATTTTTATACCTGCATCCGGTTTATATTCGGATTTATGCAAACGGAAATTCATTTGCCAACAAAAAAATTATCCATTTGTTGAGTGAGAAATTATAAACAGGCGCAACCCTTATGGCGAAATGTGTGCATAATCTACAAATTTATTAAGGCTTGTAAGTTGGAAATTAAGGCCTTAATAAAAAATATTTATAGAACAAAATATTCTTAGGTTCAGACAAGGAATACAGTCCTTCATGTTTACACCCTGTATTTTACACTAGGGGTTTTTTGGAGCCAAGTTTTGTCGTTTTGTCAGTCTGTCGAAACTGTTGTTATGACAACGGTTCGGTTTGTCCGTTTTGTGACGCGATGGGCTCGACAGATAAAGGTCGCAAACAATAGGTCATCGATGGATTGACAAATTTCGGAACCAAAGAAGTGAGGCCTAATATATCTCGGATCCAAAATTGTGCCGCATATCGCCGCAAGCGTTGCGCCTCTATAATTTCTCATTCTCACTCAACGGTACGGTAAGTCTAATTTTATTGTACCCACGCGTATGTATATGAGAAATATCACCTAATCATTGTGTGCATGTCATCTCCACGGAATCGTCCGACGATATAATGGGAAAGCAAATAAATATAAATTGTAACAAACATGTAGAGGCACACGTTTTTTTTATTAAATAATGTCAAGGAAGATTAGAATAAGAATCTAATGCGTCAACCTCCATTGCGAAATTATTTGCAATATCAGAATTCAAATAATTATTACACCTATGCGTTTGGTACCTACCTATTGGAAGCTCGATTGGAAGCTTAGCATATTATTGAAACGTAGTAAGGTTACCAGACAAGGCCAAGGGCAGTTAAAATTGTGTTTCAATATCGCTAATCTTGTCCGTGTTTGGCAAGTTTGATGCACGATATGGCCAGCGAGCATATTGTCAGATAAAAATAAAATTCGGTTTGCTAGTTTTTACCCGCCTCTCAGCTTTTTCTTGATTTTAGCGTTGTTCCTTCACTCAACGGTTTTATCACAGCTTGTTTTATTTTGTTTTAAGCATGATGTTGACTATCTATATCATTTTATGTGCTGTTGCTGTTAAGTTTAAATAGACATACTATAATAATGTGCGTAATATAAATTTAATATTGTTACATAATATTTATGTAATTACGAATTAAAATACATAAATTGCAGTAAAATCGATTTTTGGCAATTTTTTTTTACGTTGTCTAATGTATTCTTTATATCGTTTTATATGGTAGGTTTGCTAGGTATATAGGCTGGTGCCAAAGCGGATTTTGAAGGCGAAAAAAATGAAAATTAATAACAGGCAAGTACCAGCCGGAAAATTTTAATTAAGGTTATAATTAAGCGAAAAAACAAAAATTAAACACAAGATAAAGTGAAATTGTGAAATGGGTGTGCTGGTTAAGACTGGCAAAACGCATAAGTCAACGTGTTACCTGATAATTAAAAGAGTAATACGAGGCTTTTGCAACAACATCGAATTTACAGCTGAAAATGACACATTACATAACCTGCAAATCTTGAAAGCTGATGAATACGTCAATAATTTATTTTTAATCTACAACATACGCTGTTCGAGTGTTCCTCGTCAAAAAATAATAGAACGAGAGAGACAACAATAATATAAGAAGTCCATTATATGTGACTTTATAATATATCCATCCGACTAACGTTATAAGCTGCTGTACGAAAAATATTGAGAGGGCACGATTTCGTACCTGTTTTATAAAAAAAACATTATTTTTTTATTAGAATTACTTATGCCCATATCAGGTTAGCGATTGTATTTTTGTTTATATACACGGGTAAATCTCGCGACAGGCTTTTATATCATATCAATTGTCGCTCCCTACAACAGTTTTTCGAGCATCAGCATACTATCTCTAACCTTTGCCAAGTTATAAATCTTTAAAATTCATATAGTGTTTCATTCAAATTCATTCATCTTGTTTTCGCCATTTTGAATTTTTCCCCTTGAACCCTTTCATTTGCTTCCACATCATGAGGGTGCATAAAAAAATTTGGGAGTCCGCCATATTGGATTTAGAGTGACGTCATTTTATTTTTGTATTCTTCTCAGTAAACTCTTTCGTTGGGTTTTCAATAATATTTTGGAAATGTGATGTTCTACGACAGAAATAGAGGTATTGAAAAATATTGAGAACTAAAATTTTTTATAAAACGTGTTCTATAGGTCGTTAGCAGATTATTAAGGGTGTTTACGTTAATCGACGGCAAACTTACAGGTAGGTAACAAAAACGATTTTGGAAGGAAATACAATATTTATACAGCCTTGTAATATTCTGTAGCTACATACAATAATGCCATATCATAAAATGACGTTTATTTGACAGTGTCAAGAATCGAAACAATGTGATTATTCACAAGTGAAAAATATAGAAAAAGCACAGCATATACAAAAACAATCAGCAGGCTAACTCCTCTTAAAAGTGTGTAATATAGAAATTTTATTTAACGGTGCGAAATAAAACTTAACAGACAAATTCTTACATCAAATATTAATTAATTTTTATTAAAATTCATGGGCAATAATCATAATTTAACGAAATTTATATGAATTGTACTGTTATTAGCATTATTTATACTTATTCCTGAAATTATAAGTTAGAAGTGCGAATAATATTTGATTCATTTACTCTGATTTTCACTCATATTCTTTTTCGTACAATTTTCGAGACTTCGCTGATAATAAATCAATTGTAAATAACAATGGCCTGCTCCTGATTTCCAGAGGAGTAGGTACCAGAAATAAAATCCTCACTATCACTCATTTTATTCCAAGTAATCATTATTGTTAAGTAGAATGTGTCAAATGGACGTTGCACGTTGGTTTAAATCATTCAGTATTTCTTTGTTTTATTATTGGTTTCTATGGAAACAGCAATGGAATTTAGTCATAACGACAAGGTACTGCAAACGCAATTTATGGTGACGCTGCGTAAATAACCAACTTTTAACAATATTATCAGGCTGCGTGATGTTCGATTAAGTACCGTATTCAATATAATCAGAATTTCATTTGTGTTTAACCCTACGGTTTACGATTTATTAACATACAAATAGAAATATATCGAGAAATATCGATAGATAACACAACGTTTTTCTGTAGAGAATTTTGTGGCACACCTTTTCCTATACTTATGTTTTCTCCTTAAGATAACGCGTTCAAAAGATATTGAAAAACAACCAGTGCGGTGTTCCTAAAGGGGGCGAGATAGGGATGAAGCTTACCTCTTAGGCGTGAGATATGTTTTTGATTACCTTTTTTGATATGTATTCTTATACACATGAGCTCTTTTTTTCTCTACCCCCCTCTCTCTCTACCCCCTCTTCCCCCCCTCTCTCTCTCTCTCTCTCTCTCTCTCTCTCTGACCCCCACCCACCCCCCTCTCTCTCTAACCCCCTCCCTCTCTCTACCCCCTCTTTCTCTCTCTCTTAACCCCTCTCTCGTTGAAACTGTTTCAACATTCTTGCCCTTAAGCATTTCTTCATTTCTTGCGCTCGAACTAGAATTTAAAATGTATTTTTACATTTATTTTAAGCCGTTCTATATGTTAAATATTGCCAATCTAAAAATTTTCTAAAATGCCTATTTTCTGTGGCGCACAATATTATATTTACAGTGTGAATTTATTTTAGGGAATGCATGACATGTTCATCCAATCCCAGCAGTTGGTCACAAGTAGCAGCAGTAATAACAACAGCAACGGAGTGGTACAACCTAAAAAGCTTAAGTCAGAATATTATAGCAGTAATATTGGTGTTAGCGACAATAGCAGTGCCGAACTGTCTCTCGTCGAACAAGTTTTCTCTATAACCACCAACGGACATAACCAAATTCTTACCTCGGCAACCACCAATCTCAACGATGCAAGTAGTCCGAGTGCGGAAAATCAACAGCCGTTCGTACGTGCCTCTACCATCAAGCTCCTAGACACATACCAGCGTTGCGGCCAAAAGGTACTACCTAAATTATATACTCTCCTTATCACCTGCCTTCGCAAACGTCAATTATTGGCATTGGGTATGTCTCGATCATATATATCACAAATTCTCCATAAGAGCCATTTTTTGTTCTGATAACTTTGCTTTGCTTTGGGATAAAGTTAGCAGTACATTTTTTTTATTATGGTAGCATTAAAATTCGCCATAGATCGTTTAATTAACAGATCAATGTACTTACCTGAAGGTTGATCCAAATTATATGAGTTTCGTCGATTCGAAGAATTCCACCCTTTTTCTTAAAGAACGCTCTAGGGCAAAACCGTCTCAAAATTTCAGTGATGATGTGTAGTCCGGGAGACGACGGGATGAATGTAGCCAGTGGTAGCAAGATGTTGCTGAACAAAACATTTTTACTTTAAAGTTCGAGATGCCACGACAAATTGCGACTACAAGTAGTAATTTGAGAATCGACAGAACTATGTATAATTAGCCCTTAAGTAGACCTAAATTATCCCTTCTGGTATTTTTCGTTCTGCTGACTGCTATGCTAACTTATTAGCAGAACATCGTGAACATTCAAAAAAAAATATGAACATTCAAAAAAGATATGGGACTATTAAATTTCGAAATACAGCATTTACTTAATTAGCCATTTAATTATTTAAGGCTACTTAAAGCCTTAAATTCAGAGGATACACTTTCACTCCTCCAAAATGCGTCGTGCTGTATGAAATCGGAGACCATGTCTTCGTCTCATACTTGTTTTTTTTTCTTTCAATTTATGGCTTTTTTAGGCTATTATAAAATTGACGGTCCTGTCACTTACCACTTGCCACATGCCTCCATTTTCTCACATATTTGTGTTATATGTAATATTAATTATACTTTATATTTACTTTTTATTATTAAAATAGTTTATTTTTAGTTTATATTATTTTTACAGTTCCATTTAGTTTACATTTATTTACCAACTTCTACCAAGTCATTAGTCCAGGCATTCTGTCACGGCCTAATGTTAAATTAGCAGAAATTCATACCTGGATCGAAAAAATATGGGCATATAGGAAACAAAATTTAAATATGGGTTTCTATTTCTCGAACTTTGCTAAACCTAAAAAATTCGCAAAATTGGAAAAAACGTTTTTTTGTAAATAACTAAAAAGCTATAGCTCCTATCGAAAAAAGTTAAATGAGGCCGTTGTAGATATTAAAAGAATATATCAAAATGCTTCTATAATAATTTTCGATATTTTTCGTACTTTTCGAGTTATATCGAAAATACAGCTAAAAATCGGGTTCTTTAGAACTAGACTCGGAACTAGAACTTATTTTTTTGACATATTATTTTTAAATAGCTTTCTCAAATTTTATTTGGTGGAAATGGCAGCTACGGGAATCAATTTCTGACATTTTCTCACGATTTAAAAAAAACAACTTCATACGACCATTAAATAAACCCTTTAAATATACCGGGTGCCTACGATATTACTAGCCAGCCTATTACTTCCTTGTAAAAAAATATATCAATTTAAAATTTTGGCATGTTGTATGGTTAACAATGGCCCATAGTTTGATTGCTTCAATATCTGACTGTCATTTCCGGTTTAACCGGAAACAGTATAAACTTTGTTATTTTTAATGGAACACCCTATATATTATTCGAAATTTAGATTGCCCAGAAAATTCTAGATCCAAAACATGTAGAATACCCTATATCTATCTTTGACAGTTTTCGAGAAAATGGCGGTTGAAAATGTCATGTCAATGATAAATTACTTCATTTTGACATAAAACAAATGAATGTAGGAACAAATATGATTCGGTAATTTAAATTTTTTGATGAGTAAAATTTGATAGTCATAAAAATTTCATTTCCGGCTGTACCGGAAGTGCTACGAAAAGTGATTTTCAGGCTCAAATTACTTCGATATTTTTAATGGAACACCCTGTATTGAATCTTAAATTTATATTCTACTAACCTTTCTGGATATTTTTTGTAACTAGTGTCCCCAGTCTAAACCTAATAGGTTATGAGATATCGGCGACTGAATGTTTGCGAATGCAGATTTGTGACGTATTTATAGTGCAGGTGAACATTCAGGCGTCGATATCTCATAAACTATTAGGTTTAAACAGGGGACACCAGAAACAAAAAATATCGAGAATAAATAGTAGAATGTAAATTTTATGTTCAATACAGGGCGTTCTATTAAAACTATCCAAGTAATTTGAGTCTGAAAATCACTTTTCGTAGTACTTCCGGTTCAGCCGGAAATAATTTTGTTAGGGCTTTATCAATTTTTGCTCACCAAAAAACTTCAATAGCCGTAACAGATTTGTTCCTGCATTCATTTGTTTTATGTGAAAATAAAATAATTTGTGATTGATATGACATATTCAACCGCCATTTTCTCGAAAACTGTCAAAGATAGATATAGGGTATGCTACATGTTTTGGACCTAGAATTTGCTGTGCAATCTTAATTTCGAATAACATACTGGGTATTCCATTAAAAATAACAAAGTTTATACTGTTTCCGGTTAAACCGGAAATGAAAATCAGGTCTTGAAGCAATCAAACTGTGCACTGTAGTCAACCATACAATTTCCCAAAATTTGAAATCGATAGTCCTTCCTGCATTTAAGTGAATGTTTTTTCACCCACATACTTTTGTTTTGCAAGGACCGCACAACTGCATGATATTTTTTTAATAATTTCTTCAGGTATTTCTTCAGGGTTCCTCAGTGTACATTAGCATTAAATGTTGCCAGATATTTTCCAGCCTCACATCGTAGTCGTTATCTAACCATTTTTGTATTTGCAAATAAACTCTGACGAAACAATTGAAGACTAAGTACAAAAGGATTTTTTAGGCAATCTGGAAGCCGAGATAGTGAAGATTGTGCAAGCGCGAGTTATTTTGAATGCGCGAAATCAGTTTTCCGTGCCAGCGCAGCACTTCCCCCACTCCGCTGTCTGCTCCAGCTGCTACGCTGCACGTCCACACGCTTCACTTTATTATTCAATTTCTGATACTAAAAACGTGTGTGAAACTCAGAACTGTGGCATCCAGATTTATTTGTAAAAAAATTATCGCGACTCCTAATGGTCGTATGGTTATTTTTTTTTAAATTCGTGAAGAAAAGCCAGTAATTGATTCCCGTAACTGCCTTTTCCGCCAAATAAAAATTGAGAAAGTTAGTCAAAAAAAATGCAATGTGTTCAAATTCATTTTCTGGCTCTGAAATAAAAAAATCGAAACAACTGTTCTATAGGATGATAGCGCAACTCTTCACGAACAAAACGAGCGCTTACTCGTGCTCAAGCATAAGCTCCTGAGAAGATATGGCGAACTTAGGAGAGCATCTTTTTCTCGAAAAATCGATATATCTGGATAAATAATAAATATTTTTAAATTTTTCAAAAAATGTATTTTTTGGCTTGCCATTATCTGTACTGTTTGTAACATCGAAATATGAGACAAAACATTTTCGGGAGATCGGGGCAGTATAAATTTTCACGGGTGTGAAGTTATCCACATCCACATTTTCAGATAGGACTATAATTGATAAAGCCCGTGGTCTCAATTCATATAGGTTCCGCTTTTGATTAAAAAATGTATGTTTTAGGAATAAGTACATGAAAACTTAGGGATATAAACACAATACACCTATACAACATCTGCTGAATGGATAAAATTAATGTTAACATACATTATTTAAGCCGTGATACAGATTTTATTTAAATTGGGTTAAAATTATTTAGATAAAGAATAGCAATTAAAAATGAAGGTGTAGAGTTTTTATTTCACGATAGGTCGATAGAGAATTAAAGAATACATGGTAGAGTACCATTAAGTTTATTTGTCAGGCCGTCTAGGGGGATGAAATGGGGTAAAATTTGTTTAGAAAAATAATAGCAAGTTCAAATGAAGGTGTAGAGTTTTTATTCCACTACAGGTCGATAGAGAATCAAAGAATACATATTAAAGTACCATTGCTTTTATTTGTCAGGCCGTCTGGGGGGATGAAATGGGGTTAAAATTGTTTAAAAAATTTACAGCAAGGTCAAATGAAGGTGTAGAGTTTATATTTCACGATAGATCGATAGAGAATTAAATAATACATGGTAGAGTACCATTGCATTTATTTGTCAGGCCGTCTAGGGGGATGAAATGGGGTAAAATTTATTTAAAAAAATAATAGCAAGTCCAAATGATGGTGTAGAGTTTTAATTCCACTACAGTTTTAATTCCACTACAACTCTACACCATCATTTGGACTTGCTATTATTTTTTTAAACAAATTTTACCCCATTTCATCCCCCTAGACGGCCTGACAAATAAATGCAATGGTGCTCTACCATGTATTCTTTGATTCTCTATCGACCTGTAGTGAAATTAAAACTCTACACCATCATTTGGACTTGCTATTATTTTTTTAAACAAATTTTACCCCATTTCATCCCCCTAGACGGCCTGACAAATAAATGCAATGGTGCTCTACCATGTATTCTTTGATTCTCTATCGACCTGTAGTGGAATTAAAACTCTACACCATCATTTGGACTTGCTATTATTTTGTTAAACAAATTTTACCCCATTTCATCCCCCTAGACGGCCTGACAAATAAATGCAATGGTGCTCTACCATGTATTCTTTGATTCTCTATAGACCTGTAGTGAAATAAAAACTCTACACCTTCATTTGAACTTGCTGTAAATTTTTTAAACAATTTTAACCCCATTTCATCCCCCTAGACGGCCTGACAAATAAAAGCAATGGTACTTTACTATGTATTCATTGATTCTCTATCGACCTGTAGTGGAATTAAAACTCTACACCATCAATTGAACTTGCTATTATTTTTTTTAAACAAATTTTACCCCATTTCATCCCCCTAGACGGCCTGACAAATAAATGCAATGGTGCTCTACCATGTATTCTTTGATTCTCTATCGACCTGTAGTGGAATTAAAACTCTACACCATCATTTGGACTTGCTATTATTTTTTTAAACAAATTTTACCCCATTTCATCCCCCTAGACGGCCTGACAAATAAATGCAATGGTGCTCTACCATGTATTCTTTGATTCTCTATCGACCTGTAGTGGAATTAAAACTCTACACCATCATTTGGACTTGCTATTATTTTGTTAAACAAATTTTACCCCATTTCATCCCCCTAGACGGCCTGACAAATAAATGCAATGGTGCTCTACCATGTATTCTTTGATTCTCTATAGACCTGTAGTGAAATAAAAACTCTACACCTTCATTTGAACTTGCTGTAAATTTTTTAAACAATTTTAACCCCATTTCATCCCCCTAGACGGCCTGACAAATAAAAGCAATGGTACTTTACTATGTATTCTTTGATTGTCTATCGCCCTGTAGTGGAATTAAAACTCTACACCATCATTTGGACTTGCTATTATTTTGTTAAACAAATTTTACCCCATTTCATCCCCCTAGACGGCCTGACAAATAAATGCAATGGTGCTCTACCATGTATTCTTTGATTCTCTATAGACCTGTAGTGAAATAAAAACTCGACACCTTCATTTGAACTTGCTGTAAATTTTTTAAACAATTTTAACCCCATTTCATCCCCCTAGACGGCCTGACAAATAAATGCAATGGTGCTCTACCATGTATTCTTTGATTATCTATCGACCTGTAGTGGAATTAAAACTCTACACCATCAATTGAACTTGCTATTATTTTTTTTAAACAAATTTTACCCCATTTCATCCCCCTAGACGGCCTGACAAATAAATGCAATGGTGCTCTACCATGTATTCTTTGATTCTCTATAGACCTGTAGTGAAATAAAAACTCTACACCTTCATTTGAACTTGCTGTAAATTTTTTAAACAATTTTAACCCCATTTCATCCCCCTAGACGGCCTGACAAATAAAAGCAATGGTACTTTACTATGTATTCTTTGATTGTCTATCGCCCTGTAGTGGAATAAAAACTCTACACCATCATTTGAACTTGCTATTATTTTTTTAAACAAATTTTACCCCATTTCATCCCCCTAGACGGCCTGACAAATAAATGCAATGGTACTCTACCATGTATTATTTAATTCTCTATCGATCTATCGTGAAATATAAACTCTACACCTTCATTTGACCTTGCTGTAAATTTTTTAAACAATTTTAACCCCATTTCATCCCCCCAGACGGCCTGACAAATAAAAGCAATGGTACTTTAATATGTATTCTTTGATTCTCTATCGACCTGTAGTGGAATAAAAACTCTACACCTTCATTTGAACTTGCTATTATTTTTCTAAACAAATTTTACCCCATTTCATCCCCCTAGACGGCCTGACAAATAAACTGAATGGTACTCTACCATGTATTCTTTAATTCTCTATCGACCTATCGTGAAATAAAAACTCTACACCTTCATTTTTAATTGCTATTCTTTATCTAAATAATTTTAACCCAATTTAAATAAAATCTGTATCACGGCTTAAATAATGTATGTTAACATTAATTTTATCCATTCAGCAGATGTTGTATAGGTGTATTGTGTTTATATCCCTAAGTTTTCATGTACTTATTCCTAAAACATACATTTTTAATCAAAAGCGGAACCTATATGAATTGAGACCACGGCTTTATCAATTATAGTCCTATCTGAAAATGTGGATGTGGATAACTTCACACCCGTTAAATTTTCTTACAGCAAACTAAAATCGTCACTATAGAGTCGCTTTCATTCAACAAGTTGTTATGTTTTGATAGAATCCTAATAACTAATCAATTTTAACACAAATCCCATCAAAATAATACACTAAATTAAAGAATAACTGTATTACTTATATTTCAAGAATTATTGTTGACCCCACTTTACCACAAAACGTTCTATGGTATTAGGCAATTTAGGCATCCAAATGAATGCCAATGATGCCGATGTGACACGGCCGGGGAACGTGTAAAATGGATCCGTAATATTTGAATGGGAAACATTCTTATTCTGCATCACATTCACCATCCAATTATTTTATATGACGAAAGGTATATAGTGTGATCAATATTTTGTTATACTACATGATAATGTGATGGGCGATGTATATTAAATTTGTTTTTCCTTGAATTCCTGGAAATCGGTTATACTTGACAACGCTGTTAAAAATGCGGCAGCAGGTGTGAAGGGATCGATATAATTACGATTTTTGCTGGGGTTTTTATGTCTCATATTTCTATGTTACAAACTATACTTGCCCCAAGCAACAAGTATGGGAACGTTATAGTTAAGATCTAGTTCTAAGTTCTAGAGAACCCGATTTTTAGCGGTATTTTCGATGTAACTCGAAAAGTACGAAAAATATGGAAAATTATTATAGAAGCATTTTGTTATATTTTTTTAATATCTACAACACCCTCATTTCACTTTTCTGGATAGCAGCTATAGTTTTTTAGTTTGTTACAAAAAAGCCTGTTTTCTTCAACTGTCCGAATTTTTTAGATTAAGTTCGCCATTCAGGCGCGAGTTGAAAGAAATAGAAACTTATATTTAATTTTCATTTCCTATACGTCCATATTTTTGTATCCAGGTAGGAATTTATGTCGCCACTTGCCTAGAATGCTTGGACTATATAATTATTGGCAAATTTTAAACGTGTTGGTGCTTTCTGTTTCATATTGCATATTTTTTAGAAATCACATCAACATGATTCATATTTTTTATCATTGGATGTTGTCAGGATTTTATATACCGATTTCGGCCTCCTCTGGCGGAATTCTTTGAAATGCTTTTATTTTGAGATATAGAAGAGTGGCTAAGCATACTTGGCAGAGGTATTTGGATTTTGTATGTTTATTTTTAGTCCATAGTAGCATTTAGATTATTTACTATATTTTCCAAACATATTTGTTATGTGTGTAATATAATATTTGTTTGTTAAAAAATCTTTCGGTATGAGAATTTTTCTGAGATTTATCAAAAATAGAATGGATGGTGTATGTTAATGGGTTATAAGTAGTGTACAGTGAAATAGGTGCCAAGTTGGCATAGTCACTGGACTCTTCGGCGCTGCTTTACATGTGTCATTAACGGAAATAAACAAAATAATGCAGTAAATAGATATAAAGACCAATATTAACACTTATTTGGTTGCAGAATATTTTTCCTATGTAATTTTATATAAAATTACATAGGAAAAATAATTTTATATTTAATAAAAATAAACACAGTGTACTCCGTAATCCGTAGTTTAACTCCGTAATCCGAACCTCCAATAATCCGATGCAATAGTAGTCCCATCGGTAGCGCAGCCAGTAGGGCGTACACGTAGCATTACATAGGTGTCAAGTTCGAATCCCGCAGCCGTTGCTTTTTTTCATATTTTATTACATACTTTAAGATACGTGTACACGGCAGTTTTGTCACAATTACTTTTATCACAGGGTCGATGACTGACTTAAATTCAAATTTATTTAATTTACATATTTATGTGGAAAAAAAAGGGAAAATATGTACTTTTAAAATTCAATTTCGCGCCATTACCATTCAGCCATTTTGAATTTTCCGATTTTCTCTTCAAATTCGTAATTAGTGCCCTCGAAAACTCCCGAGTGTAAAATTTGGACGATATTTTATTAATTTTAGAGCATTTTTTTTAAACAGATTATTTTTTACCGAAATAAATTCTTTGGTAATTTTTCTTTTTAGTAAATTACCGGGTAATTAATTTTTTTGATAGATTACCAGGTGATACATTTATTTTTTGTAAATAAATAGGTAATTAAACTTTTTGTAAATTATCAGGTATTTTTTTGTAATTTTTTAAGAAAATTACTTAACATAATAAAAAATGTGTGTTTACTATACAAAATTTAGGAATTAGTGCTTAATATATTATTGATACTTAAAAAAGAGTATACATATTACGATTGAAAAATTAAAAAAAAAAACAAAATGTGCCTTTGTTAATTTATATGCTCTTAAAACAAAACAACAAAAATGAACGAAAATACAGCACATGGTAAATGATAACTGAAAAACTTAACGAAACATAAAATATAATAAATGGCAAATTAATTAATATAATAAAATTATTCTGATTGTAGTACTTCTACATCTGAATCTAAATCCGAATCATCTGATGATTCATCTAATGACAGTGATGATTTGATTATCTCTCTCCCATTACAATTTTATTTTGAAAAAGGTTCAAATTGGTTTGTATATAACCCAGTTTTCCAAGCCATGTTATCGGTTATAGTAGTAATTTACGGGGTAAATTACGATTTTACATCACTGGTACGGACTATGATTTTTCAAGTTTTTATACCTAAAAGATGCATTCTATGCAATAAAATCTTTTGGGAGATTAAACTTCTTGAAAAATCACCTTTTTTAAATTAATTAACGGCCTATATAGTCCGCTCATATTTTAAAGAACTCTGCTGTTTTATGTGTACATGTTTATTATGGTTTGATGTAGGGATGCACCGGGGACAGATTTTATGAAAAGCCGAGTACCGGGTACCCGGCTCGTTTACTATATCGGGTAACGGGTACCCGGCGGCCGGGTACAAAAAAATTACGAGGGTACGATCGCGGGCTATTCTCCGGCGATCGGCCGTCTATGCATAAGGGCGTGAGTCACGTGAACGCATTCGGCACAGTTTTTCTACATCGTCGACGCAAATATGATTGAAAAAATACGCGCTGTCTGTGTGTTTGCCACGCCCACTGCCCATACACTGTCTGAGTTTCTGTCGTGAAACACGTGCGCCGTGTAGTTAGATCTGTTACCAAATTAGCAGGTGTTGTTTGTGCCATATGAACTCTATTTCTGTGAATAGTATTATCAAGTGAGTGAGCAACATGAGTTTGAAAAGAAGAAGTAAAGTTTGGGATTATTTCGATGTACCAGAAGGTGACCAACTTATAGCAGTATGTTGTGTATGTAAAACTCATATAAGTCGCTGCGGTGTAGGCAAAAAGGCGTCGACATCGTCATTGTTAAAGCATTTAAAGTTTAAACATACCCAAGAATATTCTAACGTTCAAGAGAATAAGAGGCAGGAAGAAAAATCCGAAAGTTTGAAACCAAAACAGCAACCAATTACGAATTTTGTTAAAATTAAAACCACAAAAAAATGGGAGATTACTGATGAACGGTCAATAGAAATTCATAAAGCAATACGGGAGATGATTGCCTTAGACAATCAGCCGTATACTTTAGTAACTGACACAGGTTAGTAAGTGAACCACATACGACATTAGGGTCTGTGTAAATTTGTGTAGGCATATGCAAATTTTGTATTCTTTTTAGGTTTCAATAGACTGCTGGAAACTCTTCAACCTCACTATAAAATTCCAAGCCGAAAATATTTTTCCGAAACTGTTATACCAGATCTGTATAATGGATTGCGAGTTAAAGTTCTGGAAAATATTTCTAAAGCGGAATTTGTTTCGGTTACTACAGATATGTGGACTTCGGACGTTAATAATAAACGTTTTATAAGTTTAACGGCCCATTGGGTTACTAAAACTTTTGAACAAAAACATGCGATTTTAAGAATTAAAGAATTTTCAGGCAGCCACACCGGAGAAAACATTTGTAATGTTTTATTTGAGATTTTAAATGAGTGGAATATTAGAACGGAAAAATTGCATTTATTACTTCGTGACGGTGGAGCAAATATAAAGAAGGCTGCAAAAGACATGAAAATTGATCATGAATCTTGTTTTATTCATACCCAACAATTGATTGTGCTTGATGCAATTCGGTCACCAAGAAGCGTATCTGATTTAATAGCAGTTGCTCGAAACATAGTAACACATTTTAACCACTCTTCTATTTCACGTGAAAAACTTGAAACTATTCAGCTAGAATTACATATGCCCCCTAAAAAATTAATACAAGACGTCCAGACACGTTGGAATTCAACTTATTATTTACTAGAAAGGTTGTTTGAACAAAAAAGACCTATTAGTTTATTTATAGCTGATAATAAGGTAATCGGGTCTGTATCTCAAAATCAGTGGCAGTTGACTGAAAATATTTTACTATTGCTTAAACCTTTTGAGGAAATTACAAAACGCTTCAGTTCAACTGACTCCATCATATCTGAAGTTATTCCAACACTGATGTCTCTCCAAAAATATCTTTTGCAAATCACTACTCATGGCTTAGGAACAATGAAAGATACACTTATATCTAATATAGAACAAAGATACTCTGGAATTGAATGTAATCCACATTATGTATATGCAACTTTTTTAGACCCACGGTTTAAATTGATTTTTATTTCTGACGATAATAGGAAAAAACTTACAGAAGAAATTTTGTCCCAAATTACTGTTGAGAATTTGAGAATAACAGGGAAATAAAGATTTAAATCAACAAATCGATAATTCCTCGGATAGTTCTGATTCTGACGATTTGCCTTTAGCGTCAATGATTAGTTCACCGAAAAGAGCAAGAACCACTACAGATACATCTGTGTTTGATATAATGTCAGAAATAGCGTCAACTTCTACATCACATTCAGTTGATTCATCAAATAAGAAAGATATAAAATTAGAAATTGACTCCTATTTAAAACAAAACATCATAGACAGAAACTCGTCACCACTTGAATGGTGGAAAATCCATCAAACCACCTTTCCCAATTTAGCTGCGATTGCTAAACGATATTTATCTGCACCAGCCACAACCGTCTTCAGCATAGTTTAGTTAGTTCATAGGAGGCCGGGCATGTTTTTGAAACGCAGAGAAGCCGGCTATTAGCCGAAAACGGTGAAAAATTAGTTTTTCTGCACCACAATTTAAATTTACATAATTAATAAATAGTGTATGTATAATTAAAAAACAATGTAATATAGTTTACTTAAGTGTATTACATACATAACGTTATATGTACCTATAATTAAAATCAGTTGAATAAAGTTTACTTAAATGTATTAAATTTCTAGTTATTTATTGGCACTACCCGGCGCCGGGTATTTTAATACTCGGTCTTAACGGGTACCCGGCGAAACAGGCCGGGTACCGGGTACATACCGGGTACCCGGTGCATCCCTAGTTTGATGTGTATTTATTGTTCCCAGTAACTGTATATTTATTTTCTTTAGCGTAAAACCTGGTCGCCAGAGGGTAATGGTAATAGCTGCGGCGACACCGTTCCCAATACAGATTGCGCGACGACTACAACCACGACGGCCCACAGCAAGGTTACAGCGGCTCCGGGGGCTAACAACCCCCAGCCGCAAGGTAAGAAAAAATGTAATGACACCTTTTATTACTTTGGACGGCTTCCTGCCCCTATATAATACAGACCTCCACTAAACTTATCTTGATATCCGGCAAAATTAAAGCTAGAACCATGTTTTCACTGAGAAAAATATTACAAATCAGAATACTTAAGATCATCTGTTTAAGTCTTATGTGTTTCTAGGTGTTTACTTTTGCCAGTATTCGTCTTATACTCTGAAAGAACTTAGGAAAGCTGTAATATATTGTAGTGGGAAGTTACTGTGATAGGTTTAAGTTAAATATGCGAGATAGTAATAAGTGCGAGAAATAATGTCACAGAATAGTAAAAAAAACATTTCGCGAAATTCCTCAAATGTATTCAGAAGTGACAAAATGTCTCATGTCCGAAAAACATGTATCTACAGATTTTATTGTCTTTTGTTTAATTCAAGGATCCAAGAAGTAAATTATTATGTATGACTGACGGGGATACATATTTTATATACAGTCGAACTTCGATAACTCGAACCATGACTTGCCACAAAGAAAGTTCGAGTTATCAATACTTCGAGTTATTGAATTGTACTTACATTTACGTATTTGAGAAAAACATTTCATATATTGTTAACGGCTACATTTCAATAATATGCACTATAACATACATATATTGTACATAAACATATGCACTTTATTTCCTTGTAAAATAGATATTTGTGATCGATGAGCGGATTTTTTGTTTTCATTTTCAAAAAATGCTTCAATTTCATTTAAATTATTATAAATAAATTAAGTTTCGGTAGTATGCTCATTAGTATTTAAATATAAACCATCATTTGTGGGAAACTCCGACGTAACAGTATGATCATCTATGTGCATATAGTCATCAGAAGTGACAGTATCTGGCATATTTTGAAAATTTGGCCAAGCCTCATTCAGATTGTAGTTGTACTTCACCCTCACTTATATCATCCAAACGTTCACGTATGAAAGACAATGGAATTTGATCTTCTTCCTTCCTTCATTCATCTTCTTCCTTCCTTCATTCATCTTCTTCTTCATTCAGTATATTTTGACCAAATCCTGCTTTTTTGAAACGATTAGCAATTGTCTCAGGCTTGACGTCGATATGCCACGCTTTTAATACATTATCAACACAGTCCATTAACATAATGCTTATGTTATTATTTTTTGGGGGGGGCGGGGAACCAAGTTTGATAAACTGTAATCTTTCTTGAATGTCCTTTAGGTAGCGTCGATTATATTACATATGTAATTAGCAGCAATAAATTTCAAACTGTTCTTATAGGTACAGCAATAATACAATACATATTAAAATTGTGTTTCCCTCCCAGAATTCGACTTATCGAAATTGGCGTCCATTATATGAGTTATCAAGAAATTCGAGTAATGGAAGTTCGAGTTATCAAGTAAAAATAACTAATTCTCACTGCAATGGCTGTTGCCAACCAATTTTGTTCCACATCAAAGATTCGAGTTATCGAAGTTGGAGTTATAGAAGTTTGACTGTAATTGCAGCGATACACATATATGTAGATATAGATATACCAAATACTCAAATACACGAGGCGGATATACCAAATACACGAGGCATGCAATTGAACAGCAATATTGCTAGGACCGAAGTAATAGTATAGTCCTCGAAGCATCAAATTCTGATTTTCGTTTGCCCTTTGAGATTAAAAGCTAAAACCAATTTTAGATGATTCCCCATCATTAGAACCATGAAAAAGCCTGTTAAAAAAGTCCTGTACGGGGTGGCTGTAGGGGATGAATTGTGAAAATTACCCTAAAAATTATTTTTGGATATTTGGATCCAAAAAAACAGCTGAATAGTTACACATAAGTACGATTTGCCTCAGATCACTACAAATATTTTTAAAAAATTATTGAATATCCCATAACACACGTTGTTAAATGGAGAACCTTAATACTCAAAACGCTCTAGTGAAAAGTGTCTTATTTTACGCATGCTCTACATCTAACGTGCTGTAACGTTTTCATATGTGGTGCAATTAAAAAATACCCTTGAATAACATTGTAGAACAGAGTTTCCCGAGTCTGTAGGACATTCCACATTTTATTTAGATAATTTGCAAATTTTTAACAAAGGTCGAATATCGCTTGCGGTATCCAGATCGGCAGTTCATTGTCGTCGAATATCGTATATTTCTCTCTTGTGCGTAAATTATATCTGTTCTTTTATTCTATTTATCAATTAATTCAATCGACACAAGGAGGATTATCAACAAAAACAATTTTTCTGGAATGTACTGTTTATAGTCTTGGTGGTTCAGATTTTGCAGATTTTTGTAACTATACTCTATCCAACGAGAGAATGGACTTGCTTTGCGCATCGGCGACTAAAGAGGAGGGGCTCTGTAACAAGCTACGCAGGACCGTCATTCGATGAAATAAATTGTGTACAAACTGTGAATAGGTACAAACTTGTACAAACTGTGAATAGGTAGGCAGTAGTAGGTACTTTATATAATTAGGTATCAGGTAGGTATCGGACCCAGGCGCCGGCCCTGGCTACCTGCTGAGCCAATTAAGACGTTGAGGGCGTTGAACTAATGTTCTAAGGGGCGGAGATCTGACCAAAACAGACGAATTTTCGCTCGAGTGCAAGTCCATTCTCTCGTTGGATACAGTATAGGTATATTGCCATGGACGTAGCTAGGGGGGGCTAGGGGGGCTTAGCCCCCTCTGGTATAAGAACACCCCCCCCCTGTGAAATATATTTTTTTAAATTATCCTTTTATTTATATCTTGACTACAAATTGTAATTCGACTTTAAAAAACATTACATGACGTATGTGTTCGCGAATCTCTGTGGCTTCTAAATAATAATTTAAATATATATAAACGTAGTATTTCTTTGGATTTCTTTTGTTCGTACTGGTTTTCGTTTTTGCAATAATAAATAATAATCATATTTTTTCAAGCAAGACACGCAATTTTATTAAATGTCTTGCAACCACATTATTAACACATTTTTAAAAGATTATTGCAATTTTAGAAACATCTTACCAAACTATGTTTTATTATTGTTTTGTAATATTATTATGGATTGTTGTGCCTAGACTAAAAAATCAAATTTTCATTTTATTCGGCTTGAAAATATGTAAAACCACTCAGGTCTCAAAAAAAATCTATCCCTATGTTTTTGTTTGTGCAGTTGTAAAAAACAAAGCGCATTTTATGCTTATGCAAGATCTTAAGCCCCCCAAGCACAATAGGCTAGCTACGCCTATGTATACATTAATTTCCTGACAAATTTTATGCAAGGTTGCCATTTCCGACGCACCAATAAATAGCGAATCATGGGGTTGATGTTCTGATATTTCTATATAATTTGATATTACCTCATCTTTCGATACTGTAGGTACAATTATCCTGTCGTTGAGTTTCTTGGATTTGACAAGTTCCACTGTGTCCCCAAAATGATTTAGTACTTTCATCCGCACATGGCGAGGAGTAATATTCGAATCTCCACCAAGTTCTCTAAATCTACGGTAAACTGTTGTGGTCTCGTACCTTTCTCCAAATCTTTCTTCAATTTGCTAGTTAGCTGTATAAAAGTATCTTCTTCCATGGTGCTTTTTCTTTTGAGGCCCGATGTTGTGGCAGTTGCACTTGGTTCTTTATATTTTTTTATTTTTTGTAATTCCAGAGTCAGACAATTGGCATGGTATTTGATCTCCATTGCAATTAAATCATTCTCGCCGATTCATGCCAAATACGAAGGATGTTTTCGAAGGATGTTAATTTTTTCATCTGTGTTGGTGGTCATTACTTGACAACATTTTTTTATGCGACCTCAATTGGCAAAACAAACATAAATTAACATCAAATACGCCGCGACATACGAATGTCAGATGGAATTTCTTCATTTGCACCAGCATCACACGAAAACAATTTCTCACATTTCTTTATCTAGCGATATTTTTTGGAGCTAGTAACACTATTGTAACATTTTTTATCCCACTGAATATTTCCACTCTGTTGAACGTCATTCAATTTGTAAAAAATCTCGTGCACATTCGTCTCATCCTTTGCTGACTTCAATTCTAATTTTGACGCAATAATTTTTTTCATTGCACTTTCTGTTGGCTCAATTAGGTTTCTTCCCTCTTGACAGACAAATAATACACCGAATACATACCTCTCTTAACTTGATTTTTCATTCTAAATCACTGTCAGAACAAGTGTTCGAGAAAGTTCCATCTCTATATCTATAAGACGAATAATACCTATATAAATATAATATAAAATACGTACAAGATAAACATACAGTGATCAGGACGAACTATTTTTTTAAATCGCCTATTCTTTTCCCGTACAGAATAATCACTTCACCGCCGTGCTAACTGCTTAACCAATAGGGCTCGGTAAGAATTAAACAGATACATAAGAGAGAAATATACGATATTCGATCAGAATCACCTACAGTTCTGGCTACCGCAAGCGATAATCGACTTTAGTCAACCTCTGTTGTCTAGCCTTTAGTCAGCTGTTGTTTAGATCCAAATATCCATAAATCATTTTTAGCGAGATTTTTAGGGTAATTTTCACATTTCGCCCCTACAGGGTTTTTCATAGTTCTAATGGTGGGGAATCATCTAAAATTGGTTTTAGCTTTTAATCTCGAAAGTGCAAACGAAAATCATTTCTAGAAGACTTTGATACCCTCGTGAACTAGACTATAAGGAATCTAAAATATAAATAATAAACATAGCTTTGATTTAGTGGTAATATAATTATCATTAAATTTAACTCTCATCAGACGATGCATCATTGCAAACTGGTGACTTGGTTGTGAATATAGTTGTTTTAAATTTCTTATAATTTGGAATATAAGCCAAATTATTTTGATGTTGTAATCAAATGTATGGTTTGACCCTTGCAGTTAATAGTATTTATTAATTTGTATATTTCGTTAGGTATTTCCGTATTATGAATTTTGTGTAGGTATTTGGATGTTTGTTTGAAATACTAACACAGTATAAGTAACAATCAGTAATGAAACTGTACGGCGCGGCGGGCGGCACCTTTGGAAAACAAAAGTAGAGCGACGCCATGTTGTTAGGATACAAGCCAGGCACGGCTTGGCCATAATATAATAAAACGATAGATCCGCATTCAATAAATTTTGTCTAAAAATGTTTTCAAGTAATTTTCAAAATCGACAAATTTAGACTGCAACTTAACAGAAATTATTGGTAATACTTTGTTCATTCCCAGGATTACTGTTGTGTACAAGAACACATTTTGGTGAGAGAGTCATTCAAATTTGCTTATTTAATAGAGGCAAAAATGAGCAAAAATTTTTGTGCAAAAATAATTGTCTTGCCAATAGCGAGATTCTTATTTAACATACTAAGCAGGCATTATTTAAGTGTCTGTTGCCGATTTTTTCTGCGTAACGAATGCCATGTTATTTTTGAGTAATTTGAAAAAGTTATTTTTTTTGAGATGCACTTCGTCAGGAGTATTTTCAATATCCCTGTGTGCGGAAATTAGAACTATAGACTGTTTATTTCTTAGTGAAGTTTTCACTCTTTTCAAGTTCCTGGAGAGTGTTGGACTTTTGATGTGAAAAAAATGTGTCACTATTGATACTATTTCTACATTTTTTAATTTCTAAACTTTCAAAAGCATCCAGTTGCCTACTATTTGTGACAATCTTAAGTTACTAATGTTCTTCCGTATTTGAGATGGGCCATGTGCTCCTTGAATCTAGTTTGAATTGATCGCCTAGTTTGTCCAACATACTTTTTATTGCAGTATTTACAGCTAATTTCATAAATCCCCGACCTTTCGTTAATACTTATTTTATCCTTTGGATTACCGAAAATTTGTTGCATTATTCCCGGCTTCTCTTTTTTACCGTTTCTTAAGTTTCCCTCTTAATAAGGAAAGGTTTGAAAAAGAGAAGCCATTAATCGAAGAAAGAGCTGATTGTACAGGACTAGTTGATGAAATGACCAGGAAACGAAAATTAAGACAAACCCTTCGTAACTCTTCGACCTATCAAATTATAGAGAATTCTGCTTCTTTCCAGCTTTCCCCCTTCTTTTTAGAAATTTGGCCCTTTTTTGTCTTCATTATCTGATTAAATGCAGTTTATTTCATTTTAACAAAAATGTTTTTAGACCAAGGTCAAATTGATCAAGGTCAGATTGATTGTCAAATTTCGTATACCGTTTTTGAGTCGTGGAATGGAATAAAAATCTATTTGAAAACAATTTAGTTTTCGTTTAATTGTTTTGTTCTTTTCTACATCATGTTCGTGTTCATGTTAAAAAAACGAATAAAGTTAAGGAGGTAGGGGCGCAAATTTTACTTCAGCTTGGGGCGCAATATACTTTTGATATCGTCCTTCCTATCTTTGAATGTTGCACCATTAGACGACATGAGATAGATCTACACTTGTCAAGTTTAGCTATTTCATCCATTTATTCTTTCATTGAAAAAATAGTGTCCTCTAAATTTACAGCTTTAAAGTGCAGTAAAGTGGTTTTTGGGAATGTTTTGATAACGTATGTAAGCACTGATTATAGGTGAACACCCTATATCTGCCTATTCCGATGGCATTGAATACTGGCATACCTACATAAGGAGTCACTTTAGCGTTCAAATGCAGGCGACTATTGGGCAAATTTTTTGGATATATCTAGTTCTATTTGTCAAATTGGAATAAGATAAAAACCAAGTTGTTTGGGTAACATTCTTCCTCAAAATTCTGCTGGCTTCAAGTAAATTACTTAACTTCACCAAACATGTAATTGTCATGATCCCGAGAGCCGGTTGTACAAGCGCCGTTCAGCCGAAGTACAGTTGAACTTAAAATCCAAGGTGACGATTGTTACGATAATGGCGTAAGAAATAATTTTCAATTTTGGAAATAAATAGTTGTAAAATAATCTCGATAAGCGTTTTCGTAATAATAGAACTTATTAGTTTTAAGTTAGTGAGTTCATGGGCTTTTAAATTTGTTTATCAAGAAAAGTAACCCCATGAAATTTTCCCAACGTGTTTCATACAAGAATTTTTCTAATTTTGACCTATTTTATATTTTATAAGAAGAAAACTCTGAATTTTATACGTTTGAAAACAATCCAGTAGGTTGTAACGGTGTGACAGCTTGTCACTTTCATATCTTGTCAGGTCTAAATAACCTACTATGAAATGAACTACGAAACAGTTGCGTAAAATTTTACTTTTCGTAACTGGTTTTGAAAAGTAAAACGTTTCCTAACGTCAAAGTGTTTTGAAAAGTGTCACTTTAAATGTCAAAATTAGAAAAATATTGTTATATACCTTATGTACTTTTAAAATACGTTTTTTAATTTCATATATTTTGCACAAAAAATAGATCTTTTTCGGCATAAAAAAATTACCAAAGGAAACAATGTTATAAGGGTTTCTCCGATTTTTCTTTGAAATCATCTTAAAGTATCGAATTTTGACGCACTTTTTGTTGCTTTGATTCAACATTAATAAATTTCGAATAAGGATTTAATAATAATACTTTACCTGTAGGCTTTTTATATCGGAAATAAACAGTTTTTTTAAAATTATCTATTGAAAGTATAAAACATACAGTCACAGATAACCAGTGGCGCAGCCAGCCAGAAAACTCTGGAGGGGGGGGCTTAAAATCGGTCTCCCCAGAGACGAGGAAAACTTCATACATTGCATACTGGACATTTGTTAACTAAATATTCATTTCAAGTGATAATTTAGATACTGCTTTGTACTGATAGATATTATGCTACTTTATTTTTTGGTTCATGAACGAAGGCGAGGGGGAGGGGATGAAATGGGTCACTGCTGATGGCGGACTAATTGAACTATTAGTTTATACAAAAATACAAAAATAAAATATCAGTGTTGAACGGACGATTTTCATGACATATGATATTAACTTCACTCATGAAACCAGGATAATATTCATTTTCATAGTTTAAACCTAACATACATTTTATAAACTTTTTTACCCTGTCTGTCGAGTCAGGGATAATCTCTAAGTCTGTCAAGTGGATAATGAAGGCGGGAACGATGCAAATCTCTACTTTGCACATAGTAACCCCCATTTGTTTATAGCCTTTAGATGTAATATTACGATTGTGAGACTTAAAATTTAAATGTGAATCAAAAGTTACTTTCGTCATTGCGGATTTCACTGATTTCAGCAGTCATTCACTCAAATTCAAATCCACGTGCTCGATCAGGGGGCCGGCGTTCTTTGAGTAGGTATCCTGAGAGTATGGCGCCCACAATGCGCAGTAAATGTGCGCGATTTCCCGCCGTAGGGGAGTTTCATTACTGATTGTTACTTATACTGTGATACTAATACAAATTTGTTTACCTCCTTTTAAATGAATATGAAACTGTCATTCCAGAATTAGGCATTAAATAGTATTTATTTTAGTCACCTGAATAACATATCTTGGGATACATAGCCACGATGAATATAAAATGTTCTGGTGCTTATTACTATTTTCTATATATGTTAGTAATAAACACAAATTTGAAAATTAAAAACATGCCCTTAAGTACTTGTCTCATATTTTCATTCTCAATATTAATTATATCCACTAATACCTCTTGTATAGACTATAACCACAGGTTGATAAAAATACTCGTAGATACTACAGGGAATCGCCCTCATATGTCACATGATTATAGTGTACCAATAACAAATTCTCTTGTTGAAAACCAATGATCTCGATTTCATGGATAATTTCTTGGTTATTATCTTGTTTCTGCCTTAGCAACGGGCAATATTCGATAATTTTCGAGGTTCGGCAGCCTGACATATCGTTCTCTATGTATTGTTTGTAACATCGAAATATGAGATCAAAAAATTTCAAAGGATGCCCACAATTGCCGCAGTGGGAGACCGGGGCAGTATAACTTTTCTTACAGCAAGCTAAAATCGTCGCTATAAAGGCGCTTTCATTCAACAAGTTATGTTTTGATAGAATGCGAATAACTAATCACTTTTAACACAAAACCCATCAAAATAATACACTAAATTACAGAATAGCTGTATTACCTACTTCTATTTGAAGAATTATTGTTGACGCAACTTTACCACAAAACTTGGTCGGCGGCTCCTTTTATCTACATATATAATCAAGTTTTTTTGCTCGGATTTTTATGTCTCATATTTCGATGTTACAAACTATACCGTAGTTTGGACACAGCTTAAAAAATAATCTGTGGACAATGGACATATGTAGACCACTCAAACAACCAATCAGGGGGGAGGAAATCCTGAAAAACACTTCAATAATCAAGTCTGACATTGTGTTGTATCTCTTCTTTTTAACCTGTGGTATGGACATAAACAATCCCTTTTAATATTCACCTATTATAGCAGAAAGCATATTATCAATTATATAAATATAAATAATATACCTATGTCCATTAGAATTCAATGGAATTTAGACTAACTTTGCGTACCTATTGTTTGTTTTTGATTCTCAAATCTTGTATCATGCGCAACTATTTATATAATAATATAGCCTGAATGACGTGTTTACATTCTTGAAATGATAAACAAATCAATATTCAGCATTAACATATCTTTTTGCCCCCATAAGGTACAACTGTTTACAGTAAATATTACATGTATGTATTTGAAACGCAAGCGGTCATTTAAGGCTATGACGAGTTCAAAATCGAATGTAATTTAAATCTATGGCAAGGATTAACTACATAACCTAAAATGCTCTTCATGTTATCCCTAACAGGTTGTTGTCAAGTACTGTTACCGTTTAGTTGACGATATTCTTTGATTTTTGCCAAATAACCTACCGGAAGTGCAACTATACGCCGTGATTCCATAATTACCATACGACTGTCAAGTTTTGTTTAAAACTGCATTGTAATAAAACATTTCGTAGTGTATCTAAAGACCTATAATTATCGTAATCAGGAAAATCGCTTATTTCTCTTGACTCATTTGTTAAGTATGAACTATATTTTCTTTATACATATTATAAATTGTACGCCGGCCGTACTACGTATCAGGTCATCAATATTTTTTAATTTCACATTTTTCCCCTATTTCCTCTTTGCACCGTATTCTAAAAGGTGTCTCAAAATTAACGCAAGATTTGAATTAAATCGAAAACACAGTTTTTAGTCTTTAGATTGTTATTTATTTATGGAATAACACATGGGGCAAATGGCCTCCACGGCTTTGCATGCACATACGCACTCGTTTGTCGAAATTTCCCATGATCATTCTGCATAAATGTGGCTGATTTCGTTGATGCAGCGTTGAATCTCCTCCTTTAATGCACGGGTGGTTGTGGGTCTGTTGACATAGACCTGTGATTTCAAATAACCCCAAAGTATAAAAAGAAATCTAATGGTGTTAAATCACACGATCTAGAGGGCCAATTCTGATCACCGAAACGAGAGAGTACACGGCCTGGATGTCACATGCAGTAATTGAATTGTTTCATGGGCTGTATGGCATGTGGCACCGTTTTGTTGATACCACATATTGGCCACATCAATTTCATCCAATTTCGGCAGAAGGAACTGTGTTATCATGTCGCGATATCGAGCACCAGTAACAGTCACTGCTTGACCAGCCTCATTTTCAAAAAAATATGGTCCAATTATGCCTCCAGCCCAAAATCCACACCAAACAGTGACACATTGTGGATGCATTGTCTTCGCTGTGCATGGTCATTAGGCTTCAGTTCTTGCGTTAATTGAGTTTTGTAAGCATGGAGACAGATCTTTAGTGAGTATACGCTGTAGAGAGCTTCTTGAAATTTGCAATTCTTGTCCACGATGCCTGAATTTTTCATTTAATCTCTTGACAGTTGACGAAGTTAAAACACTATTCCGGCCATATTTTGTATGAAATTTTCGCACTGCGGCCGCCAAGCTTTCATTATTTTTGAAATATTGTTCAATAATGAAGACACGTTGTTCTATCGTGTAACGCTCCATTTTTACTAACCCTAAACTATCAGCTATCGAATTGTTTTTTGCTTAGGGTTGCCAACACTTTACTGCACAAATGGCGGCAAATTCAAATCTTGCGTTAATTTTGAGACATCTTTTATAACATTTCCTTTTTTAATTACACGATAAATTGTTGATTGTGATATTGAATTAATTCGTTAATACGCCGTATTATTTCTTTCTCACATTGTTCCGGATTTGCGATTTTCAAACGTTCACGTATATTTAAAATAATACGTTGACTTTGTACATGTAAATCTTGATTTTTAAACTCAAAGGTTGTTTCGACGTTTTCTACAATAACCTGTTCAATTATTTCGGGATTTTCGGGCGTTATATTATTACCTAAATTATCTTCTACTTTAAATGTCCTCCAGAAAGCCATGGTAAATTAGAAAATAATTATATTATCTTACCTTTTAGTAGTAAATATTTGAAATTGGTATTTACGCACTGCACTGATAAATATTCAACGGGCACGCGGCGCGACCGGCGGTCAATAAAGAAAGCAGCAGACCAGTCTGTTCATTCTCTTTACACAAGCGCGCAGCCGTAGATAGTTCATCGGGCCGATTTTAAATTCCGGTAACGGGCTCCTATGCACGTTTTCAACTACTCTTCGAATCTCAATGCCACTACAAATATATAGGACAAAATTTTAAGAAAAGTGCGGACGGTGCTGTGCTTTAGCACCGACCAGATTCAATTTCCCTCGAATACACTTTACAGAGATCATGTTACTAAACACGTCGTCTTGTGTCCATCATACCGGTTTTTGAACAAGTCTGTTATATTTGATATCGACATGACTGTTACGGACAACATGCACGTTCCATCATAGGCCTGAATATCAAAAGTTGACATAGTTGACATAGGTTCGGGCTTGAAGGCACTATATAGGATGGGTGCTTACGATAAAATCGGATAGTAAACATTTTGACATTTTATTACGTCTGAGGTAGAGTCGACTAAAAGTTACTCCTTATAACTATCTGCCAGTGAAAGTCCCGTCAAAATCGGTCCACATGTTTCGGAGATTAGCCGATTAACAAACAGAGACAGACAAAAAATAAAAAAAAATGGTTTATTGTTTATGAATACCGTATATAATTTTTATATGGGCGTAAAAACTAGAAAAATTCGCGAACTTGCAGGAAACGGTTTTTGTGAATAGCTAAAAAACTAGCCCCTACCGAAGAAAGTTAAATGAGAAAGTTGAATTAAAAAAATCTATCAAAACGCTTCTATCATAATTTTCGATATTTTTCGTTCTCTAGAACAACCCATTAACTATAACATTCTCATACTCAGAAAAGCTAAAAAAAACTTTTTTGAAAAGGTAAAAAATGTTGATTATTTATCGTTATATCGATTTTTCGAGAAAAATATGCTCTCATAGTTCACTATCTTCTCGGAGGTGGTGCTAGAGCAACGAGTAACCGCTCATTTTATTCGTGAAGGGTTGCGCTATCGTCCTGTTAAACAGTTGTATCGATTTTTTTTATTCAAAGGTCTGAAAATTAATTTGAAAACATTGCACCTTTTTTGACATGGTTTTTTAAATTACTAAGTTTTTATTTGGCGGAAATGGCAGTTACGGGAATCAATTACTGGTATTTTTTCACGAATTAAAAAAATATATAACTCTACGACCATTAGCAGCCGAGATATTTTTTTTTAGAAAAAAATAGAGCCCTAGAAAAGAATAGAGCAATAGAGCCCTCGAGTTTCACACAATAGAGCCCTCGAGTTTCAGCCCTCGAGTTTCACTCGAGTTTCGAGTTAATGTTAAATATCCATATTTTCTAGAACAAAAATACATTGTTTTTTAGTATTATAAATTGAATAATAAAGTGAAGCGTGTGGGACGCGCAGTGTAATTGAAGCGGAGTGGGGGAAGTGCCGCGCGTTCGCAGTGAAAACTCATTTCGCGCATTCAAAATGATTGCAAAATCTTCAGTATCTCGGCCAGATCACCATAAATACAAAAATATAATATACATACCATACATACGATAATATTTTTCCGTTTTTTTTAAAATTTTTTTTACTTTTTTCGACATTTTAATTATTTTCTATTACCACAATTTTTTTCATGCGATGCTTCAACTTTTCCGTAATTAATCATACTCACGTTATATTTGCTGATGCCGGTAGAAAATTAAATAAAAACTTTTTTTAAAAAAAAAATGTAGACCGTAGGAAGTTGTTTTTTTTTATTCGTGAAAAAATGGCAGTAATTGATTACCGTCACTGCTATTTCCGCCAAAAAAAAATTGAAAAAGTTTTTAAAACAAAACATGTACCTAACCCGATTTTGTGGTATTTTCGATATAACTCGAAAAGTACGAAAAATATCGAAAATTATTATAGAAACATTTTGATAGATTTTTTTAATATCTACAACTTACTCTTAACTATTCTCGATAGGCGCTCGATATTTTTTAGGTTATGTTCGTCATTCAAGCTCGAGTTGAATGAAATAGAAATAGAATTTTTTCCTATACGACCATATTTCTTTTATCCAGGTAGGAATTTATGACACCACTTGTCTAGAATTGTTGAATTAATATTGTTTTTTAGTTTTATACCGTATCATGATGTCTTTTTGATATACTTTATCATTATGACCCCTTTTTTCTTTCCATCCTGTTCTGTAACTGAAAATTAACTTGAACGCTTCGAATTTTCACTGACAGTACACTGAATTTGACCAATCAAGTAATGGTAGTGCTTTATGGGCCAGGGCTTAACGTTATGATGGTTATGTTAGATGTAAATTATATGTCTTACATGCAAAATACGCCTGAAATGTTCACTCCCAGTGTTATATATGGACTCTAGCTGAGTGATATAACGACTATGTATTCGTATATATAGGCTCAGGCTCTGGCGCTGACGGGGATTACCAGTTGGTACAGCACGAAGTGCTCTACTCCATGACTAACCAGTACGAGGTGCTTGAGTTTCTCGGCAGGGGCACCTTTGGCCAGGTTGTCAAGTGCTGGAAGAAGGGTACCAATGAGATCGTCGCCATCAAAATTCTCAAGAATCACCCTTCCTATGCCCGACAGGTAAGTTACTGTTGTGGAATTAATTTGTTGCCTATTACAATTTTTAAGTAGCTGAAAATCATCGATCGATGTCTGTTCACCTCTACACATAATATAATCAATTTATAAGTTTTCTAAACCTTGGTTTTTAATTTATGTAACGGACCTCAATAATTGTGGTGTTTCAGGGGCAAATTGAGGTGAGCATCCTATCAAGACTGAGTCAGGAAAATGCGGACGAATTCAATTTCGTCAGAGCATACGAGTGTTTCCAGCACAAGAACCACACTTGTCTTGTGTTTGAGATGCTCGAGCAAAACCTCTATGATTTCCTCAAACAGAACAAATTCAGTCCCCTACCTTTGAAGTACATCAGGCCGATATTGCAACAGGTTCTGACTGCATTGCTCAAACTTAAGGTAGGATAACTTCAAAAATATTTTTAGATATTGATACATACCTATTTATTAGTGATAGGTTTATAATGAGCATTTTATTTATTGCTCGATAAACGCCCGAAAGCCCACCGCTACTCATGGGCGTAGGCATTTTTTTAGGGGGTCGAATGTAGAAGGTTTTCATATTCGTATTTTAAACATCACACGCATATTTTAAAATTCCCATTTTTTGTGGGTGTTTCGCCAGTAGCCGTATTTCTCCCAAAGAACAAGAATAAATATGTATAAAACAGCTAAATAGCCATTACAACTTGACAACGGAAAAATAAAATAAATGTACAGTGTACAGTAGACATGTACCGGGTAAGTCTCTTATGATTGACACCCCCCTTATCTCACTTATCCTTTGCCGATTTAACTCATTCAAAAAAGGAGTAGACACGGTTTTTGATGAATTTTTATAATCTGAGAACAGATATTAAAAATCTCGTAAAATATACAGGGTGGAAAATAAAACATGATTTTTTTAAATGGAACACCCCGTATATTTTTAGACCAAAATAATGTGCTTAATTTTCTGAATCCATTTTTCTGAAATGTGTAATTGTTATATAATCACTCCACCTGTTCGTGAGATATTACTAAAAACTTATCAAATTACGGGTGTCAATTATAAAATAAGAACATCAAGTTTTTTGTGAGATAGTAGTTCACTCTCTTAGATATTAGCGTAAAAAATATGTAGTGTTCGTAAAGAAGCAAGTTATTTTGAAAATGGTATATTGATTGGAAGAGCGAAAAGAGTTACTTGAAATTTATATTCAGTGCAACAAGAATAAGTCTCTTGCTCGGAGGGAGTATGTTAGGTTATTTCGAGAAGGGGAAGGGAACCTCCTTCCAAAAATAGTTTTAAAGCATTTATGCAAAGTTTAGGAATACCGAATCTCTGAGAGACAAGAAAAGGGAAAGGCGAAGAACAAAAACAGGAGAAGACACAGAACTCAACGCCTTATTATATTTTGCTGAAAATCCATCGAAATCATCCTATGCCGCAGCAATAGAATTGGATATATCACAAAGAAGTGTGATAAAAATATTACATCGCCATAATTTTAAACCATATAGTATTTTGCCCGTTCAATATTTAGACGACAACAACCTTCAAGACAGGTGAACCTTCTGCAGAGACATACTTGATAGAATAGAGGAAGATGATGAGTTTCTAAGTCATGTCTTTTGGACTGACGAAAGCAGTTTTTTTACTGCGGGAATTTTTAACAGAAAAAATGCACATTACTGGGCAGCGGAAAATCCACATATTGTAAAAAAAATAAAAAAACAAGGATACCAAACTGTAAACATGTGGTGTGGCATCCACAAGGATGCTATTGTAGGTCCTGTATTTATAAATGGGCCCTTAAATGCACAACGTTATGTGGATATTCTTCAACATCCAGTTGAAAATTATTTAGATAATATTAATTTAGTGGACAACAGATCTGTTATTTGGCAGCAGGATGGAGCACCACCATACTCTGCAAGGAAAGTCACCAAATACCTAAACAGAAAATATCCCATTTGGATAGGAGGCACGGTGTTATACATTGGCCCGCTAAAAGTCCGGACTTAACACCTATGGATTTTTTTCTCTGGGGTACGATAAAATAAGATATATACGAAACTGGGGCTTTTAATAATATGAATGAGTTAAAAGAATGCATACGTGTAAAAATTGAGGAATTAAACCAAAATGGTGATATATTTCAAAGGATGAGAAGCAATTTTATAAAGCGATGCCAAATGTGTATTCAGAATGGTGGTGGTTACATGGAAAATATTTATTTACGTTACGTGTAAATAATTAAAATTGTGTTACTGTATTAATATTAACTTTTATTTGTTTTTATTAGGCTTATGTTGTTTATTGTTATTACTCGTTACTGTTATTGTCACCTATATATTATTTATTTATTATCTCAATAAATGGCATTATTTCTAGAGGTATCTTGATATGTTTTTTGTTTTATAATTGACACCCGTAATGTGATAAGTTTTTAGTAATATCTCATGAACAGGTGGAGTGATTATATAACAATTAGATATTTTTTTATTCAGAAAATTAAGGACATTATTTTGGTATAAAAATATACGGGGTGTTCCATTTAAAAAATCATGTTTTATTTTCCACCCTGTATATCTTACGAGATTTTTTATATCCGTGCTCAGATTATAAAAATTCATCAAAAACCGCGTCCACTCCTTTTTTGAATGAGTTAAATCGGCAAAGGATAAGTGAGATAAGGGGTGTGTCAATCTTAAGAGACTTACCCTGTACATGTATCTTTGACAGCCATATTATGTGAACAGCGAGGGTTTTCTACCACGCGATTATATTAACTACTGTAGTTAGTGGTGTGGGACATTTGCCTGTTCATTCATGTCTGTTCCGTCGGCTCCTTCTGTACTGCTCTACTTGTGAGTATTTAGAGTGTTTTTGTGCTGTATGAAAACGGGTAAAACAGGAAATGTTTGATAATAATGTGTAATTATTGTAATCTCTATTATGTGAACAGTTTGGGTATGTGAACAGAGTCGATTTTAAGTAGTTCACATATTCGCAAGTCTACTGCAAAAAAATTCTCAACAAAAAATAAAAACATTGAAAATCATCAAAGTAATAATAAATTAACAAACAACCGCAATACCTTAAAAATAGGTAATTAATATCACTATGTTTAGTGTCACCATCACTATGACTGCCGCTAATAATAATTGAAAACATTTTTGATATTTTCATTTCCGTATGTATCACTATTTCTACCACTCGTCACTATTTTCACTTTATTATCACTATAACTCACTACTGTCACTACACTATTGTTAACAGAACTTAGAAAAACATTTCCTAAATATGATAAATGTCTACAGAAACTGGGGGCAGTTCTACATATCGCAATTTTTGCATCTTCTTCCACTACAATCTTATTTCGGCTGCTTTTTTGGTTTCGCTGGCTGTACACTTCCATGTATCTTTTCTACTCTTAAAAGTGTGTATATGCTTGCCTTTGATGCTTCTGTATAATCCGAACACATATCCACCTATCCTTGTCGCGATGAAGATGATCTCTCTGTATGCAATATTCAATTTTCATTTCTCCATATTTATTATTATTATTCCATATTTCCATATTTATTTTCATTTTCCATTT
The DNA here is from genome assembly GCA_964058915.1 of Tetropium fuscum. Classification (NCBI taxonomy): domain Eukaryota; kingdom Metazoa; phylum Arthropoda; class Insecta; order Coleoptera; family Cerambycidae; genus Tetropium; species Tetropium fuscum. The sequence continues at coordinate 733,917 of CAXKVY010000065.1, forward strand.
AACATATTTCCAACCCCACCACTGCCAGACTCGATTGTAGATTCCTAAACTTGCCTCGTGCCGAATGAAAAGAGATCAAGATCAAAAAATGTAATTTCCAATAAGGTAAAAAGAGATATATGCTCTCGACTTTCGATATTATCTTGTCGGCAATGAGCTGAGCGACGTTGCCCCTTTTTTATTGAATATCAAGAAATTTGGGAATTACATGGGGCGACAGATTGTTCCTTTAGGCGGTCAGTCTACTTAGTATACATTTTATACTGCGGACTTTGACTTTTAATTTTAGGACTTTTTTTTATTAGCTGATCTTATTCAACACCAAAAAAGCATTCTAAAGCTTAAAATTACACCATGAACTGGTCAAGGTCTTGTCAAGGATCTTGAACGGTTGTGGTTGTAACTGGACTAATCAAGTTGTCAGTTAGACCGCACCAGATATTAAAATCAAATTTTGTTTGGTGTTACTGGAGACCGGATAACATACTACAGTTATTGATCCTAATACCTAAACCTAATAAGTAGTTTTTTAGATTGCAGAACATTTATAATAGGTATTTGTATTTCCAAAAATAGTCATTTAAGAGAAAAATAAAATTTACATTGATATTTTTTATTAATATACTGATATTTTTTATTAATAAAATTATATAGCATGTTGAATAACGTCTAACAAATTACTGTCATTATAAAATGTACCAGTTAAATTAGTTTTCAGTTGTCATTGGCTTTATCTGACACAGTAATATATACTCGCCATTAAGTGAAATTATTTTCACAACAATTGTTGTAAACGTCTGAAAGTTATCTATCATGAATTATAAATTCCTTTTGTTGATAAAGACCATAAGGCTATAAAATTTTATTGCATTCTATTAATTGCAACAATTCCCGACGTCTACAATTTGATAAAACAAGATATTTTTAAATTTAATATGAGCATGTCATATTTAAATCCTCACAGTGGAAATTTTTCATGTAGAGAAAAATAACTTCAATGTCCAATTTTAGCTTAAATCATACACATTAGGGGGGAACTTAAATCGACTTTTTGATTTTTCATTTGTAATAGTGATTATTATTTTCCTTATTAACTCTATATAATGGAAATATTTTGTTTTTAAATTTCAAATGATATACCCGGTGCCGCATAGCCCTGCGTTTTCAAAAATGAAAAAAAAAACAATAATTGCATTAAAGCTGTTTTAATCTTGCAAATATGTTTATAATTACGTAAAACAACATAAATATGTGTCAGAGTCCTGTATTAAAGAAAACACTATACACTGGTTCCGAAATAGTGTGGAGTGATTCATCACCCATATGGACAGCTCAGGGACATGAGGGGCGAGGGGAACGAAATTTTATAGGAGTATCATTTTAGAGGGGGCAGAATAAAAAAAAAGAAATAAGATATCCAAGTTATTAACATTGTTTTTACGTGTACTTACTTGTGATGTAAGTGATTTTATTATCTTAAGAAAAATACTGTTATTAGATGGTTCTAAAAATGTGTGATATGTATACTCTATACGTTTTCTTTATCAAGTGCATTCATAGGCTTATAATTTTTATTATTATTCATATAACACTAATATAATATTACTTGCATTAATTATAAGTAAACTAAATTTTACTAATTTAATTTACTTATATTAGTTTATACTTATTTAGTTTAAAAAAACTTTATAGTTCAGTTTCACTTTATAGTTCATCACAATCCAGGCCTTTTGATTTTAGCCACTGTAAAATCTCCCTTTCCTCGACGCTGAAGTTGGCAACTTCTCTATTCTCCGGCTGTGATAAGGCGCATTGTCCATCACAACAACTGCACCAGGTTCTATAGAAAGCATTATGGAAGAAAACCACTCTTCAAAGACTTCGCCTCTCCTGTTCCCCGTGATTCAAACACATTTAAAACATTTTCCAGAAATCCTGATGCACTTCCGATATGCGTAATTATCAGCCGTCGTCCTTTTCCAGATGGTCCTTTGAGTCCTGTAGAGTATCCTTCTAAAAATGCCTGTCTTCTATTACTAATATTACAGTCCTGCCATACTTTTGAAACGGTATGCCCTTCGTTTACCCAAGTCTCGTCTAAATAAATTTTTCTGTCTGATCCGAAAATCTCACGTGTTTTCTAAATATTTTCTTCGCCATAAAACAATTTTGTTTTTCTCAATAAGGAGACTTTTCCGATTTCATATATGATGAAAATTCATCTTGTGCATAGTTCTCAAAAAAACTTTCCGAGATAACTTGGGTGAAGATTGAGCGTCAGAAATAGCAAGTGAAATTATCTTCAGTGTCGAAATTACACTTTTAAAAAAGAAACAATGGATAATCCGACGAATTGCGTATTTGACATCTTCCTCAATGAACAAACAACGGGTCCTAAAGAATTTTCAGGACCAATATGAAACGTGGCTACCTCCTCCTATGACTTCTGGGTAGTATTTGCTATGTATAAACGAATATGAGCTAAGAGCTACGTTTTTTACTTTAATTATTTTTTTTTAAATCGTGAAACCCTGACGGCCCTGCGGCACCGGTAAAAGATTGAATTGACAAAAGTTTTTTTTACTGGTTTGTTAGTAATCTAAAAAGGAACACAAATTTCCCTATTACACATCAAAACAAAACAAAATATATTTTCACTATATAGTTAAGTTCTACCCTAATACACATACCTACAACCGTTACAATGAAACCATTTTTTTTTTTCTGTAGCAATTGGGCCTGATCCATGCGGATTTAAAGCCCGAGAACATAATGCTGGTGGACCCAGTCAGACAACCTTACAGGGTCAAGGTGATTGACTTTGGCAGTGCCAGCCATGTCAGCAAGGCCGTATGCAACACTTACTTGCAGTCCCGCTATTACAGGGCGCCTGAGATTATCTTGGGTCTGCCGTTCTGCGAGGCCATAGATATGTGGTCGCTAGGATGCGTCGTCGCCGAACTCTTTCTCGGTTGGCCCCTCTATCCCGGATCCTCGGAGTATGATCAGATACGTTATATCAGCCAGACACAAGGTAGGAAAACGTATTTATGTGTTCAATGATTATCATCAAAATATTATAGTTGCTGTTGTTGAGCAATTATGATTTTTGGTCATGACCAATATTTATTGACATGTCAAATAAAATTGATACTTGCCCAGTCATTTCTAAATTTATCAGTTTTTTTTAAATATTAGGCACTTTTTTATTTTGGAAATGTGACCTTGATATTTTATGATTTTTTATTTTATTTTTTGTTTCTTTTTTTCATTGTTTAATTTTTACAACATTCATTCAACTTTAAAATCAAATCATAAAATAAAAACTTAACAAAATGCCATAAGCTTTCCTTCCTATAAATATTTGCCATTTCTTCATATTTTCTTTACTATTCGTGTCAAAAAATAGACATTTGGCCTATTAAACTATAGTTGAGACTGGTATAATTTTTAATCAAATTGTTAAAATTTGAAAAATTGTTAATATTTATTTTGGCTGATCATGTCGGGTATTTACTTGACCAGTCCATAGTTCGAGTCTCTATTTGACTCGTGCCATTTTTTTACCTACCTACAAAAAAAATCATGAGAATATGCTAATAATACAAATTTGTGGTTCTTGTAGGTCTACCTACAGAGCATATGCTGAATAATGCGTCCAAGACCACCAAGTTCTTCTACCGAGACATGGACAGTACTTACCCATTTTGGAGGCTTAAAACTCCGGAAGAGCACGAAGCTGAGACGGGTATAAAGTCGAAGGAAGCAAGAAAGTACATCTTTAATTGTTTGGACGATATCGGCCAAGTTAACGTACCGACGGATTTAGAGGGCGGACAATTGTTAGCAGAAAAAGTGGATAGGAAGGAGTTTATCGATCTGCTGAAGAGAATGCTGACCATGGACCAGGTAGCACTATTTTCTCCGATTTAATATGAATTAATCTGAATTGTGATTTGTTAATTTTTGCAACTGTTTTATTAATTTAGGAAAGACGTACAACTCCTGGCGAAGCTCTTAATCATCCGTTTGTGCGTCTGGCTCATTTGGTGGATTATGCACATTGTAACAACGTGAAAGCCAGCGTGCAAATGATGGAGGTTTGCAACTTCATATATTTGTTTTCTTATTTTTAACACAATTTTCTTCAGGTTTGTCGTAGAAACGACTACAACAACACAACCACAGCTTCGCATCATCAACCGACACAACAAGCGCCGTTGGTAGCTAATTTCGTCCCAAGCACAAACGGAAACGTCACATTCACAATAAATAACCAACTGACGAATCAGGTGCAAAGATTAGTAAGGGATCGATCAGGATATGACAACTTGGTACATTAATTTCTTTTTCAGTCACTGATTTTCTAATAAATATTTTGTTTCCAGTATCAAATTTACAACGGCCGAACGGTCGGCAGACAGTATGCCCCTAGTAGCAGAGCGGATCCATTCCAACATCAACTGGTTTCAAGCATACTTTGCCCCGCGGGGTATCAGGGGATGGGCGGGTCGCCAGCTAAACACGTGACTGTTGTACAACAACCTCAATTGCAGATACAGCCTCCAATTTTGAGCCAACCAGGGCAGCAACAATATGTACCAGTCAGTGTTGTAGAGCCAAGTGGAAGACAGATGTTATTAACGGTAAGCCCACTGATATTTTATCTTCTTTTATACACAATATATACTTTATCCCAGGAAACGAAAGAGTTGCGTCATCATAACATGTGACGGAATTTATCAACGTAGTTGTAGATAACACTCGGAGTAGTTTCCACAAACACCAAAAAACTTTCACTTCGCTCGACGCGCGTTTCGCCAACCAAGTTGGCATCATCCGGAGACGATTAAAACTGTAGATGTCAATTAAAATGTACATAGGTACATAGCCTCATTCCCCATTAGTAACAAAAACTATTTTATACGAAATTAATGTTATGAATAATTAATTTTACTTACGGGTTTATTAGAACTGAGCCAACAGTGTTTTCCTCCCAAGATCCTCTGTTTCTTCTATATTATTTTGATGTGAAGCTAATAACATTAACTTCGTTCTGTTGTGTGCCATAATAGTAACAACATTCGGAGACAACACAAAATATACAAGCAGGTCTGGTGCCTGCAAAGACTTTTTTGAGCATATACAGTAAAACCCCGGTTATCCGTGCGCGCTTTATCCGGACGGCGGATTTTCCGTGCGGTAATTTAAAATGATATTTCGTGCGCGGATTATCCATAGCTGGGGTTCAGAGGTTGGAGCATGAACGCTGACTAAACGTACCGTGCAATTCGTCTCGGGGAAGCCCGAATTTATGTGTTTACTTATTATTTTCGCCAACTGCCGCACAAAATGCAGCTGACCGGTGCTAATGAAAAACATAAACAATGTTTTAACTATAGAACAAAAAATTGAAATTTTAAAACAATTTGAAAACAACAAAAGTGTTGCTGCATTGGCCAAAACATATAACATTGGAAAACAAACGTATCGCGACACTGTGAGGAAAAAAGCCGATTTACAGAGCTTTGTAGCTAAAGCTGACAGCGCAAAAGCTATTTCTGACAGGAAATCTCTAAAAGGATCTACTTTTCGAGGACTTAATGATTCTATGACCAAGTGGTTCTTACAGAAAAGATCGGAAGGGGTTCCAATTTCAGGACCTATGTGTGCTAGGCAAGCCCAAAAATTTCACGAACAGTTGAAAATTAAAGGAAACTTCTCTGCATCTTCTGGTTGGCTATACAGATTTAAAAAACGTCATGGAATACGACAATTAGCTATTCAAAGGGAGAAATTAAGTGCCGATGATAGAATTTTGCTATGATTTGGAAAATCTTAAACGGAGCACGACCTAAAACCCGAGCAAGTGTATAATGGAGACAAAACTGGACTTTATTGGAAAGCAATACCGAAAAGAACACTTGCTGCAGGCTCGGAAACTAGTGCACCAGGTTTATTTTTTGTTTTTTTAAAGTAATTTTTTAATTAGGTTTCAAGGTAAGCAAAGACCATATAACATTGTTATGCTGTGCTAATGCATCAGGAACCCATAAGCTTAGGTTAGCTGTCATTGGAAAATCAAAAAATCCCAAGGTACTGAAGAAGATAATCACTTAAATGAAGGTGAGTTTACAATCAAAAACATAGCATCTATGGCCTTGCAAATTGAAGATGAAATAGAAATAGGAAGAATAGACACCGAAAGAATACAGGAATGGATAGAATGTGATCACGAAGAAAAGGGGTATCAGATTATGGATTACCATTATCTAAATAAGCAGACCTCTGCAGAAAGTTCTGACAGAAGTAGTGATGACGATGAAAATAGTTGCGTCATCAAAATAAGTCATCAAGAAACAGGAGATACACTCAATGTACTTATCCAATATTTTGAAGAACAGCCTGAAACTGATGACATTGATCTACTTCAGTTTAGGAAAATGAAGGAAATTATAAGGGGTATCATCAGTAGGAAATTATAAGGGTTACGAAACCCAAATACCAAAAAAATAACATGTACAGCATATCACGTTTCTTTTCTTCCTTTGACATGTATATTTGTCTAAATAAATTATTAAAAAATTTAAAATTAGGTTTTTGGATGATCCGTATTTTCGATTATCAAGCAAAGGTTCGGTCCCGGCTGGCCTGGATAATCGAGGTTCTACTGTACTGCTTTTTAATTTTGAACGGCAGTATTGTTTTAGATATTTCAAACTACTGAAAATATAAACTGAAGTTTGTTTGAGTTACGTATACTTTTAAATCAACATTTCTTAAATTTGAATGCTGGCTTTTATTGCACATTTTGACACTACTGTTTCCGCCATGTGCGGAATATATTATACATATAAAAGTGCCTCGGTCCACTTAACTCACTTTCCAGTCTTCTCTCACCCCATCGCTCTGCAACTTTCACTTCAACATATATAGTACATAACTTTAAATTTTAGAATGCAGTGCAGACATCCTGGCCGACAAATCGGCAGCAGATGGCCATAGTGCCATCCTGGCAACAGCTGCCACCTCAACATGCGGCTATCCAACAGCCACTTCTGTCTGAGGCGGAATGGGGGAGGCCACTCCTTGTCGACTCCTCTGCCATCCTTCAAGAGCAACGCCCAGTTTTCCCCGTCGATGTTGCCACCGAAGTCTACAATCCTGCCATCATCGAACATACTAGCAGTTCTTGGGGCACCAGCAAGAGAAGCTCTAAAAATCACCATATCCAACAGTCTAACTCGCACCATAATCACCATCATTTAATGGTAAGTGTATAAATATAATATTGATGTATGTACGCCCCTATTCTAACCACAATGAACGATTAGCCGAGAAGTCAGAGGTTATTCTGTTGCCGGCCACATTTGCACTGAGGATTGACTTTGGTAAATTGTAAACTAAAATTTATTTCGCACCGGTGGGACTTTTAGGTTTTTGCGTGTTTTTTTTTGAGTTTTTATATAATTGTTTTTTTTTATAATTGACATAATCATAACCTAAAATTCCGATTTCTGGCACAATTCGTTATCTTCCAAAAGTAGAAAAACTTTATTAAGTAAAATTTATAAATTTTGTCAATTACAGTAAATATAAATAAAGATGTAGGTAACGCAAGCATTTGTTGTTACTTGTAAACACTGTAAACAGTCATTATGTAAATGTATGTGTATTCAAAAATTTAAAAAAATAAAATTAATTTATTTGTTTTTTTTTTGGGTTTTTGCGCTGCCTTTTTAAAACAAAAACATTGGTAACTTTTTGTAAGGGTTTTTACTTTTGCCAACCCTGAGTTGACCCCACTGCTACTAATTAATCGACCTCTGGGCTTCTGCGGTTGGCAGCTTGCTTAACGCCCCCTCCTTCAATCTCCCTGTCCTTCATATGACGAGAAAATAAATACATGTTTTTTACGTATTGTATGTGTCTGTGTAGGTGCCCACACATCATAGATCTCAACACGACAAGAAAGAACAAACACAGCTGAGTCCTGTTAAGAAGCGTGTGAAGGAAGGCACTCCACCTTCTGAACAGATTGCCTACGCGGGCAGTAGTAGAAGAAATCATAGTCCCAATGTTAATGGGCATTGGCAACATCCCTCGCATCAACACCAGCAAGTAAGTCCCCGTTGCCATGAAGGTTCTACTTTTAATAACTATGAAATCTTGAAAACATACATTCGTTACAATAGGTTTGTTCCAACTTACGTCAAAACCGTACAGTGGATGATCACGCGCTTGCCCAATACGATAACTATGTTCCAACTTCACACGAACTGGTTCCCAAACGGACATTTCGATACACGCCTCCTAACAAGGCCTGTTGCGTTTAAAATTAATGAATTTGGGTCAGTCAAGTTGCCCCCCCCTCAACTGCAGTAACTAAACTGAAATGTACGTCACAATTTTGCACATTTTGCACACCATATCCTGAATTTTGCCTACCTTGCCCTGAAAACTAGAAAGGGAAAACCTATGGAGGGGTGCAAAATTTATGGTTGGCTCCCTTTTGCGCAAATGTAAATAATTTTACAACTGTTTATTACATTAACATTTTATACGGATTTTAGTGAGACATTCTTTATTTTTGCATTATAAATACTGTATTTTTCTCTGCTAAGGTCACTCAGGACCACCATACACAGACTGTTCACCACCACCATCATCACCACCATCACGGTAAGCAGCACACAATCACAATCAATGACACACCATCGCCTGCGGTGTCTGTCATCACCATATCGGACAGCGAGGATGAAGGTGGACCGGGCAAAAAGGCCATCCATAGCAACGCCCAGCATATTCAGAGGAAGAACGTTATTAATTGTGTTAGTATCCAGGATAGCGACAATGAGGAACGAAGTTCCTCCAAGGTAGAATTCTAACATTTATATGCGAAAAACATGTGAAGTAATTATTTTCTTTTATTTTTTGTAGAACCAAAATATCTACAATCAGGTAATAAAAAACGAGCCTTGCCAGAACACAAACTATGCCTCCATATCACAAAAGAAACGCCTTCTAGCCAAAGCTCAATCCGAATGCATGATAAATGTTCCGACTAAGCAGGAACCAGCTGACTATAATTACCTACAACACTGCAGTTCAGCATGTAAGGAGCCCACTCAAGTAAGTCTTAAAAATATTTCCTCAGTTTTTCTAAGCCAACCATTTGTAAAAATAAAATGTAAAAAAACATTCATTTAATTTCAGGCCTACCAGTATGTCAACACGGGCCATGACCAACAAGTCTACTCCACCAGCGATAAACGTGTGTCCTGGGCCCCGCCTGTAGCCCACAATACCTCCAGTCACTCAAGGAGACACTCAGCAGTACCTGTAGTGAGTCTACAAGAATATGCGGTTCCGGCGCAACCGCATAACGAATATATCCAACCGCCGGCAGCCCACACCACTAGAGACAGCCTAGCCGTGGCACGAGAGCAACATCTATTGGCTCCTGGAAAAAGTTGGGGGCCCCCGCAGGCCATACATCCGAGTTACAGGTAAGATTTTTGGGCAGACAACCACATTGGCTCTCCCATCACTAGACAATTTTCAGATACAAAGTCTTGTCCTGTTAGTTTTTTCTTTCTTTTTTTTACTGCACCAGGTGCTCGGTTTTTAAAATCATTAGAAAATATGCCCATTGCAAAATATTTCTTCAGATATTTTCTAGTGAGATTATATTTATTTATTCTCGAAAATATAGAAATCTATTTCTCGTGAGATTGCGTTTAAACGTAGGTCGCAACTACAGAAATTGAAATTGGGAAATGTTCATTGTATTTCAGTCGTTCACTGATTTTCCATTAATTTATGTTTTTATGTGTGTCTTTCCAATAACATTACTTCAGTGGACTGACTACCCGCCCTGCACTGAGAATATCGATGGAGTTGCAATTAATTCAGCCCGTCATATAAATAACCATCATAGAGTTTATAAAACACATAGGTAAATTTTCACTAAGCGGGACGCTTTCACAGGTGCTGTAAAGTTTTGTATTCAGCCTACTGAAATTGTATACGCTAGCAACCCTAGCACAAATAAACATCCTCTGTAAGCTTGCGGGCCGGCTCATAGTCATAATCATAATTAACAAACATCCTCTGCTCATAGTCAGCACATTTTAATATTCTGATATTGCTATTACGATTTCTTCCTTGACAAGGCTGGCAGATTCAGCAAGTGTGTCGCATGTCGCTATGGTTTTTAAGATTCGGCTCCCATATACATGCGCCCAGAAGTATTTTCAATGCTAAAAAGTTTTGTGCAAAAAATGTTGAGGTGCAATTTTTCGTATGACCAGAAAGCGTCCGCGGGTTGGTACCCACTTTTCTTTGTTGTCACAAGGTACTCCTCCAAACGGTATGTGTATGAAATCGTAGAAAATAAACTTATCATCATCTATCATGAATATCCAGACGTTTCAAAATAGTAGAAAAATTCTGTAAAATGGAAGTAGAAACGCATTATTAATCCAGATTACATTAAATGTAAATATTAACACCTATTAACCTGTGATTGTTAAATAGAGTGTTATGATATTTTTTGTATTAGCAGTCAGTGCCTTCCATAGGTTGGTAAGGGATTAATAATATTTGTGACTCTTTCATCTTATTAAAAAACTAAGTCGCCATTTAGATTAAATCTTATTTGATTAAAAAATAATGGTCAGTCGTTGAAGGTTTTTGATCCGAATTCTTTGAATATTTAAAAAGATTTTTAAAAGGTTTTTAAACTTTATATACAGGTTGTGTGGTTTAAAAAATGCAATTATGTACTCGTTTGAAAATTGAACCCTTTCTGTTATGATTAAACCGGAAATAGAACATAGTCTTGAGCTCGTAGCTAATTGGTGAAAACAGCATATCAATATACCAAGAGGTTTGGTAGATATCAGCTTTGGAAATGTCAAAATATAATCGTGATCCCTTATAGTATGACTTCATAAAATTACTAAAGCTTGAAAATCTTCCGTACTAGATGTCTTCCCTCTAGGGCATGCAATATCGGACTCCAATCCCGGGAATTTTGGTATTCTAAAATAACTTTTCGAGATCCCGATATTCAATACCGGAAATACTGAGAATCAAAAGTTTAGATGATTCACTCTCTATTGATATTCAATAAATATTCTTTAAATATAAATATGGGTAGTTTATTTTTTAAACCCACTAATCGGGAAAAGAACCGGAAGAAACAAAAAATCAACATATGTGATTATATATAATTCATTTTTATTTATGGGAGTCCTGGTCCTGACTTCCTAATCTAACATTGCTAATCTAAACCTGACTACTAAAATAATGTAAAATAATATGGCACGGAGCGAGCACTGAACACTGCTCTCTGAAAAAAAATCAATGGTTATAGCAATAGAAGAAGAAAGTATAATATAATAATACGTCCACGTCATGACACCCTGCCCCGCAAGCATTTTCATTAGTCATAGACGTAAACAAAACCAATACCGAAAATCCCGGAATTGAAGAAATAAATGCCGGGATCCAAATGACGGCGAAAAACCCCGAGATACCGAAATTTTGATGTACCGGGATAGCATGCCTTACTTCCCTCCTTCCCTCAATTTTCTTACCTTTATGTAAACAATTAATGCTAATATTGAATATCTGAGGCGCAGATATAGAGTGAAATTCTAATCTAATTGTATGCTTCCTTTTGACTGTAATCGTAGACACAGCAACGCCCACCTCTCGCCCCAACCATTAGCAGGTGCCCCCAGACTGTCTCCGCAGCATCCTTTGACTGCCGCCGGGCAACCACTCTACCACCAGACCGAGCTGTACCGTAGACCAGTTTATGTGACGACGGCGCAGCCGGCCTACCTGCCAGCCACCCACCAGGTGGCACCAGCCGGGTAAGTCTGTTACCTATCTTTAATTAATTTAAACTTTTAAATGTATCAAGTCGGCAGTAGTTTGATTTTATTACCTTAAATGAGTATCTACAATTAAGGTTCTTGGTGTCACGTATACGAGACCAATTTTGATATGCAACTAAATAATGAAAACAGTGCTTGTCAAAATGTTCGGCTTCATAATTTGCAATAATACTAAAGTCTTTAAGAGCCACTTCTTGCAATAGGTGCCGGGCCGGACTAACGCCGGGCAAACTGAGGGAGTAGCCCTGGGGTCCCCACATATTGGGGGCCTCCACAAACCTTGGATTCGAATATTTTATAATAAAATTTTCCTTTAAGAAATTAACATGCACGTAAATTATTAAAAGGGCCCCCACACCCCTTGGTTCGGCCCTGAATAGGTGGTGTCACTAGATTCTTTTAAGATGGTACTTCTCTTTTTTTCTTCAATTTCTTCTAAGGCTGGTTTGATGTTGCAATAGCCTAGAATAATATACTGATCCTCTTGATTAAATTTAGTTAAAAAATGTTCTGCAATTAACGAGGACTTATGTGTTTCTTTTAGTATCTGTTTACCTTTATAATATTATATAAAGAAGATTGATGTTTAATTATGGGAGGCGCAGAAATATTTTGTAAAGTTGTACAAGAAAAATCAATCGTTGAAATTATTTAGTATTCAAATATAGTGATGTATATTTTCCGGAAAATTTTTCCAGAAATACTTCAGGGTCATATTAATGCAGTTGCTTTTACTTGCGCTCAAATTGTTTTCGCAATTTTTTTATATTTCAATACTTAGCCTTTTTAAAGAAAATTTTGGTCTTTTTTTGTCATTGCTGGTGTTATTTCGCTTTGTTTTTAATTGTCACAGATGTGCAAGTAGTACATACCCTTAATATAGCACTAAAAATGCTCAGACAAAAATAACAAAATAAATACTCAATACTGTCAATAAATACTCAATACTGTCAATAAATACTCAATTCTGACAATACTGTCAGAATTGCCTAGCGCCTAGGGCCTCACTTTGGGTAGAACCGGCTCTGCTCGTCCACCAATACCAATTTTCAGCAGATTTTATACACTTCCTTTAGAAAATGCTGGCTCCATTTTCTTACAATAATGTGCAGAAAAACACATATCGTAGAGGAACGCACAAAACATAACCACAAAACTAATCGTATACAACTACAGCTCTGGGCGTGGGTATTTAGTCATTCTGACAAATTCTGCCAACTTAATTCCGGGCAGTGTGACTTCGCTCAGCCTCAAGGTCAAATGAGTGTTCACATTGCTATAATAAATATTAATTTTTTTATTAAACAGATTTATATTCGATGTTCGACGGGTCAAGACATTTAATACCGAAGATGTGTCTAATTAATATTCTGGGACACCCTATATATAAATTTTAAAATTAGATAATTATACATGTTGTAGCTATGATTTTAGATTTTGTATGACATGTCGGCAAATTTTGATTATTTTTGTTTTATTTTCAGCGAGTGCACAAAAATTCCAGCAAAGAAAAGAAAATTAAATCCAAATTGGACGTTTTTTGAATCATATTAAAAACATTAACAATTAAGTTAACTTAGGATTAATTTTTAATTTTGTTGATAAGGTTTATGTATCTACTACATAAAGATGTGTTTAATTTTAAGGATAAATATTTTGTTTAATATTAATGTAATCTGATTTGTACAGAATCAAGTTTATACTATGAAGAAATAAAGGTTACTGCTTACTGAATTTTTTATAAAAAAAAACTTCAATAACAACAGATAATAAAAACAACAGAAGTTTCAAAGTTTTTGTCACAATTAGGGTTTTTCGTATTTTCTTTTCTATGTTGGTCACATTGGTTATCAGTCAGTTGAAAATAAAAGTTCAGGTGTAATGTTTTTTCCACAGCCGCGCCTTGCCGCCTCCGCCTGCCCATCATTCAAATGCTCGACCAGTGCTGGCCAGCCATGCCGCACACCCTCTACCAGCGCATTTGCAATTCCCATCTCACGCTCAGGTAGCGGCAGCTTCCTATGGCTTCGCGCCATTGAGTCCCGTCAAGAGCCACCAATACCAACCAGCAAGTCTATGGTTTGCAGAGTAAAAGGAGGCACCGCATTCTAATTTAAGTTTAAAATGTTACCGGTTTTAAACTGTTTGTGTTTGTTTGTGTGTTATATTTTATATAGTTTCTATCCAATATTGCCCTAAGCGGTACATTTTGTGCAATTAGCTAGATGTTTTTTCTAGTACCCGGTAAGTGACTCTGGTTTTTTTTTTATTGGTTAGTCAGGAGGATATCGTATTTTAACACAGTTAACTTTTGCAAGTAGGTAATTTTATTGTGCGTATTAACGTTGTATCGCGTATTTTATTAAGTTTCCCCAAACTTTGATCTAACTTATTTTTATCTGTGTCATTTGTGTTGTACATATACTGTTAAGTCTGTTGCCAATCACACACTTAAAAATCTGCTTAGATAAATTCAAGGATATCCTATATTTTATTTGTAATTGCAACTTACATATATATATTTATATACTGCCTTCATATCAAACCCGTCGCCCAACTAGGGCGAAATACTATTAGCGTTATAGGGATAGTAGTGATAATAATTTAATTGATTTTTAATATTTAGTGTTTTGTATATATATTTCCTATTCAAATATTTTTTTTCTTTAACCAAGGCTGTTATCTACGTTATGGCACTTTTATGCCTAGGGAAGCTGACATTCATACGTAGTTTATTTGTACATATAGAAACCTTATTAAAATTAGTAGCGGCTAGAACGAGTTAGACAAAAACTCAGATCTAGTAGTAAATATGACTCTCATTCCGCATAATAGGGGTAAGCTAAGTCATCTTTTGGGCTACCAAAAATCCAAGTAAAATGTATGCTTTCTATTCTCAGATGCTCCCAAAAAAAGGGACACATGTAAGCCAATATTAGATTGAAATTATGACAGGAAAATGAACTTAAAACATCACATAATGGTCAAATTTAGTAAATCTGTATTTTGTATGCTTGTTCCAAAATCTTGAATTTTCCTTCAGGATTTAGTTTTTCTCTATAAGGATTCACCAATTCCAATTTGGATATTTCTGAAATTTGGGCACATCTTGACACAGAGTATGTAAGTTTTCACCAAATTTCTTTAAAAAAAAAAAATTTTGTAAACGAAAAATAAAAAACCAAAAACTTGTAAATGCAAACGTGTAAATACAAAAGTTGTAGATCTTTTTATTGCCTACAACTTTACCATTTAACTTTTTTCCATAGGACTTGTAGTTTTGCCAGAAATCGAGATAAACCGTTTTTACCCTTAAAAACACCCCCTTCCACTTTCCGACCTCAGATCGCCCGTAAATTATTTTGCCTTTCATTTTTGTTGTATTCTCTTCCTTTTCCAATGGCTTTCATCCTACTATTATTTTTTTTCACTATTTTCAAAGGCTTCAGCCGTAATGATTTTAGAGAAAAAAGTTTCGAACAGAAGTCGTTCAGTGGATGATTTTATGTGAGGATTAAACATTTAAAAAAAATCGCCAAAATTTATTCGTTGCGATATTTGGTGCCAAAGTTAAAAAAGCGAAAAAATTAAAATTCAATAAAATATAGGAAATATTTTTCTGATATTGTTGGAGTATTACATAGTCATTAGAATGCTTAACAAAATGTGCTGCATCCTATTGCAAAATTGTTGAGAGATGTACAACAAACTGCATTTGTTTATGCTGATTTTTACATAAATTAAAAAAAAATACTGTGGGACCAATAGAAGCGGAGATACGAAACATTGACTTTTTAACCCGTCACAGCTGTTCTAATTAACTTATATTCGAAACTTGGATGGTAATAAGTGGAAAGCTTAAGCTAGACATTGAATTTTTTTCATAGCGAATTGACCAATTTTTCGTGGAAATCGTATAATAGCGTAAGCTTCGTACTTATTACTAGCCAAGTTTTGAATGTATGTTAATTGGAACGGCTGCTAGGCGTTAGAAAGTGATGGTCTCGTATCACGGCTTCTATTGGTCCTACAGTAACCATTTTTTGTGAATCTCAAAGTTAAAAATTTTCAAAATTACGGTCCTTAGTTATAGGTTTCCCGTTCATAAAAATTTAATTTTTTAATGAAAAATTCTGAAATTTGGCATGTTGTAAGATACTCTTATTACCTACTCCGATCCATGGTTGGTGAAGATTTGATGAATGGGGTCTCTGCCCTCTTCAGTAGTTGTTTTTTGCAAGTCACTAAATACCAATTGAAAACACTAAAGGTTCTCCAAAATCGAAGCTATGCCGCGCCCACCATATTGAAAAATGGCATTTGTATTCAGATTTTTGTATATAAATTCTTTACCGTTGTAGATGGGAAATGTTTTAAATAAAAAAAAATTGACAAAAACAAACAATATTTGATAGCGACGTTTTTTCTCTAAATGAAACTATTTTTGAATTATGAGCTGCAGAATTGAATATTCAAAATTTTGTATAAAATACCCTAAAATGCGTGTTAAGAATTTGTAAATAAAACATATTTTTACGTATTTTACTGTTATAGAAGAAACATTATGAAACTTAAAACAAATCCAATTTCAACAAATTCAGACAAATTTTTCCTATATTTTATTGTATTTTTATTTTCTCGCGTTTTAACTTTGGCACTAAATATCGCACTGAACAAATTTTTCCTGATTTTTTTCTTTATGTAAAATCTGCTGTATGTGCTGAACAACTTTTGTTCGAAACTTTTTTCTGTAAAATCATTAATTTTTCCATTATTGAGAGAAAAGTGGAAAAAGTGCTGTTTTAAAGATTATATTGCGATAAAAACCTATGATGTGTGTCACGCTCATTGTTATTTTTTTAATGTCTTTCTATTAAGATCTTTTATTCAAACCCTATTTCATCGGGTTGCGTCCAAATAAAAACTTCTTACTATAATTTCTTAGCCTCTCAATAAAATATTTTTTTTAGATTTGCTGTTATGTGATTCTTTGGAAAATCATTTTCCGCCGTGTTTTGGGAACAACTAAGAGAATAAAATGCCGTAATTATTTGTATTTTTACAAGCTTAACGTAATTTTTCTTAACACGCTTAAGTGTAGTGTAAATTAAATACTCTAACGGCAAATTATGATTGTCGTAGCAAAAACGTAGATGACAGTAGTTGATTTATGATTGTTAAGTCACTAAATGCATTTTTCTTGTACATTTGTTTACGATAATACTGATTGTATACTTTAGGGTAAATGTTTCTCTAATTGTGAAACCTTGTTAGTTATGTTATTCGTCATAATATTATGCTAATTTAATTATATATCGGCTTGTTTTAAAGCTTAAAATATATTTTCCTTTTGCGCGGAGGACAAACTTTATTGCAACGCCTTTAAAGTTTGTCCAAAGCGCAAGTAATTAAAAAAGTAGTAGCTAGTCAGTTAAGAGGGTATCGGGATTTTATTTAAATAACTTAATAATATTTTAACTCAAGGAGAGAGAGATATATATATATTGTTTTTAAAATATTTGATGTGCCTGTAAATGTAATAATCCTCTGTACACTCTATGTTCGACGTCGCAAACAGACAAACGTAAAAAAAAAAATAAGAACTGCACTAACTGTCTTAAATGTTATAACAGGGATATATGCGTCAATAGAGTTGTGAAATATATAGTTGTGATATTTATTGAGAATAATCATTTTAATTGTATATATAATAAAGTATTGCCTATTACGTGCAGCGCTCATCACGCCTTTCGCACTGGAGACGTCCGTTTATCTGAAAAGAAATTACTTCAGTTTGAAAAACTGCAGGTTTATAAAATGTTCCGATAAAAATCTGAATATATCGGATACTGAGTCCTTGTTTTTGGTAGATGAGCATCTCTAAGCCAAGGGGTGGCACTGGAATATCGACACTGGGTAATTTTAATACCCGGGTGTCATATGTGTTCTGATCACAAGACATTTGAGTACCGAGCGAGAAATTTGTGGTACTAAGAATTATTTAAGAGCAGAGAATGCAGGTATAATCCGGTCAAAATAGACATTCAACATTCAAGACATTCACAATAATTCACATAAAGCTGAAAATTTTGGAAACACCATTATAAATGAAATGTGAAAAGTCCCCAGTGATTCCACTTCTGCAAAAGAAGTTATTCAAGGTCATAGTTCGGAAATATGGGTTTTTTGCATTTTTCAGCCAAACGGTAAGTCTATCATAAAAATAGGACAGACACAAATTGTTGACCATGCAATTATCTATAAAAATTGTTCTAACACTTTTTTCTCTAAGAATCACCATTTCTGAGATATAGCGATTTAAAAAGTTCAAAAAATTGTGTTCTCTATAATATGCACATGCTTCCACGCCACCTGTGAGACTGCAGGTGGGAGTAGTCTGTATTGGTTCCAATGTATGGTCGATTAACTTTCAACAGTCTTCTGGGTCCAGTTGATTACCAAACGAACTTGTTAATATACCCGAGATAGAGACAAGCTAGTTGCACTTGTTTATTGTTACGAGTTTTTTTTACAAAAAGATTAGTATTGGAACTTATCTAAGCAGGTAATTTTTTTCCACATGAATTGTCACAGATTTTTGATCTTTGAGGTATTCCAAAATATCACCTGTTTCAATACTCGCATCAATCAACTTCTTGATGGCACAATCAACAGTAACATTTTCATATTCAGTCAAAGGTTTAAATGAAGCAAAATTGCGACATTTTATTTTAAAAACTAAAAACGGCACAAACTTTGTTAGGCAATATTAGCAATAACCACGTGTTTTCACTATTAAGAAGGAACATTCAAGACTAATAGTATTTGGTTACGGGCTTTGAAAAAGGAGCAGGTATACAAACGTTGCCAATTAAATAGCAGATAGATGTTGTTCAAGGTAATATGGGTGGGTATAAAAAATGAGTGACTGGGTTTCTTTTGTGTATATTCTCAAAATCGTATAAGATATACAGACTAACATTTTTACTTGTATTTTGGGTCCAGTGATGTATATAGGCAGCGTACTTATGCATATTATAGAGAACACAACTTTTTGAATCGCTATATCTCAGAAATGGTGATTCTTAGGATAAAAAGTGTTAGAACAATTTTTATATATAATTTCATGATCTACAATTTTTGTCTAATCCGTTTTTGTGATAAAACTTACCGCTTGACTGAGAAATGCAAAAAACCCATATTTGGGATCGATGGGGACCCTTCACATATCATTTATAATGGTGTTCACAACATTCGTATCAATTTTGAGCTACTTTGACCGGGTCAGTACTGTCAAATTTTTTTTAGATAAGGGAATGATATTTGGGTCCTGTAGTGGGTGTAAAAGAAGTGATGAGGCGTTGCGATATAATTTAGTTAGATAGATGGTACATTATACCTATGACTCTAAGTGAATAGAGTTAGATAGATGGTAGATGTAATAAATAATATTTTTGGATTGTCTAGAGTAGTTTTCGGGTAATTAATAATAATAATACAAATAATAATCAGGTGTTTTTCGCTATGTGTAGGATTTTCTCCTTAAAAGCTGTCCAGATTGTATTGAATATGCATGTTAATGTATAGAATTTTGGTTTTTTAGTTCCTCTCGGGCACCCCTTATGTTTTACGCCAATCAACAAACCTGTACATATTTTTTAACGTTGTTGATTCAAAGATCTTTTTTCTGTGATCATCAAAATTATCCTTTTGTAATATACTTTCGTCGAGTTTGAGCGTTGGGTCGCATTAAAGTGAACCACAGAAAAAAAAACAATTCGTCAAATGTCTATAAATTTTTACATTCCAAGGAATTAAAAATGTGAGTTAATGTGGCTTAACGTTTGAGTTCTCACTTTATTGACTAGTTAACTTGTAACCGCCTTATTAAGAGAACAATATTAGAACGTTAGACGAAGAGGTCGTATCGTTTGGACTTTGGGCTCTTATTTCATTATATATAATGCACAGGGTTTAATGTCTACATGATAACAACAGCGAATTAGTATAGTTGCCAAAGTTTTCGTCATCGAATCGTTTGCTTTTCTTGATAATAATCTGGCTCGTTTGTTAACACTGGAAGACTGTTCACTTTTCGTACCCCTAATATTTTTATTTGCATCTCCCTCAGTATTACATAACCTATATAACCGCTTTTTGTGCAGAAATGCATTTTTCCTATATATCTATAAATAAACATTTGTAATAGTTTGACGTGCACTTTTTTAGATAATGAAAAAGCCCTTAAAACCTAGTCCACACATTTTCAAGTGTTTGCAAAGGCTAAAATATCAAAATAATTATAATAATAATAAAAGAAAATAAAAGCACAATAACTCAATTTACCTCATAGTTTATTACGAAGATCTCCCACTTTTAAAAACATTAAAAATTAAAAGTTTTTCCGTTTTCTACATTTTATGTATATGTATCTAACATTGGGTTGGTTATATTTATATATTAGTTACCATATTACATAAATGCGCTTATAAAGGTTGTATTTTATCCTAATTTGCATTATAACGTTTATTTCCCTTATAAATATCTGGAATAGGTTAAAAGAATCAGTAATCACTTCCAATTTAAAATGTTTAAGGTTTTTACTAATGATCTAAAGGCTGCACTACAGATAGAATTTAAAATGTTGCTGTAACGTTGCCATGACGTTGCTGTAACGTTACCATGACGTTGCTGCAACGTTGCCGTATGCCGAATGTTACTTAATGTCTAAGGTTAAATTATGTGTAAAGTCGTGGCGCTGTTGCAGCAACTTTTCATAGTTATAACATATTATTAGTGTTACACAAGACTGGTGTAGAATCATGTCAATATTTTAGCTAATTAGGGTGCTCTAGCACCAAATAAATGGTGATAGGCTATCTAGTAATTATTGTATATTAACCATGAATTCTCGGAATTTTATTTTTGGTGTTATTTATCGTTTAGCACAATTTTTGATGGATTTTTTTGCATCGTAATCTAAATGACGTTGATAGTACAAATAAGAAATTTATGTAAATTATGTTAATTATGTAAATATATATTTATTGTTGTATATAGGTTTATTGTATAGAAATTTTGCTTTGTTCAGAGGTTTTATGCGTTAGAGGCCTTAATAGTAAATAAAGTACCTTTTGAGAAATTGTGGGCGTCTTAAATTTCATTTTTGCAGCAGTAAGATGCTATTTAAAGAAGACAATTTTGTACATACCTATTAGAAGAAATTCCTGAGTTGATAAGTGACACTGATGTGAAAAAATCCATTAATATTCCACTTATACTTTACAATTGGTTAATGTATTTAACCCTTTGAGACTCAGAATTGAAGATGAAAATTAGCATTTTGGTCTTAAAGAGGCCACTATTACTGTTTGTTGATTAAGTAAGATGACTAAGCCAGTTTTTTAATAAAATAAAAATGTTAGCGGCATTCTTCTCTGAATGCATTGCGTGAGTCCAAGCGGCAGGTAAAGGTCCCGCAGGGGTGGCAAACAGGTGCAAAAATTGTATCTATTTTCTCGCCTCATGATATATTTACGACAAAAGATTAAAAAATTTGATGCTTTGCAGTTTCCGAAACGACACTCGCGACAGACGCCACTGACTTGGAATTTTTTAAGCAATTTTCCAGGAATCCCTGAGGTCTATTTGGGTGGAAGGCAATTTTTTTGTTGGAATATTAAAAACGTTGCAAATGAGATTTAATTAAAAAAATATATATTGCCCCGAAAAAATTTGCCCTACCCAGCAATCGATAACCCTTGCGATTACGACAAAATTCATAAGGGACATAGTTGTAGCACGCAAATTCCAATTTATGCTGGTACCATCACTTTTGCCATAAATTTATTGCGAACAGAGAAAATAGAATAGGGAATACATTTTTGCATCTGTTCGTCTATGCCGGACAAAAAATATAGAAAAGTGTGCATTCGTGCCACAGGTGGGACTGCAAAGAATTAGCGAAGCAGGTGATGTCATAATACCATGCCATACCCTCTCGCATGAACTATAAGAAATTTCCGCTGTCCTTTGAAACTTGTCCTTATATACATATATATTTGCAGCCATTTGAAGTAGTAATAATATAATTTTATCACTTACACAGAAATGCTTATCGAGCTAGTCTGCCTTTTTTTTGAAGGATCGCAGTTTTGGACGGGTTTTTGTTTTTGAATGCGTCAAAACTTTCTTCTAATATTTCTGATTTTTGTATGACATAGAAGTGCTTCATTTGAATATGGCCATTTTCAAATATCTCATTTGTTGGAAAAAAAAATTGGCAATGTATTTTTGCATTTTTTTCCGCATTTCTCGCCATTTTGAAAATTCCAATATTCTTTAGAATAAGATGTTATTACGAAATTATTTATCATATATGACTAGCTGTTTTTGCTCCAGGAAGCACTCACTTAGGCTGTATGTGATTTTAGTTTTCTCTGTTGGTACACTATCCATTGCCACAAAACAATTAATCTGCTGTACCGTCTTATATAGTTGAAACGTTAATAATGGCTAGAGGTATACCAACGGAACATGTTTGCCAACGGTATACCAATGTTTGTTAAAGGAACATATTTGGCAACTTTGTCACCTGCGGTGCTTGCAAATCAAACAAATGGCAAATATTCTATGGGGTTTTTCTCTACTAGTTGGTAATAATAATTGTAACAAGTTTCAATTCATCAAATGTGGCAGAATGCTCTTTGAGCCTCAAAATCTATTAAATTCATTAACCATTAAGTAAGTACAAAAAATCTTTAAAAATTCTTATTAACACGCTGTTTAACTATAAGCATATTATAGTGTTGTCATTTATAAATTTTCAAAAAATCATAACTACAAGATTATCAAGTGTTTGCACATACAAAGAAAAAATTCCCATTTTTACACAATGCGTAGCTCAAATTTTTATATATGACATACTCAGTTTCATTTAATTCAGAAACCGAGTATGGACAGTTTCAGTGAAATCACAATGTATTACATAATGATTATTACAAATACCCAATGAGCTTGATTTTAAAGTTTCAATACATTAATACTATATTTCTTTCTATAATTTTGTTCAAAGTAGAATATTAACTTGACATTACTATTCTGAATATCGTTTACTTTGTTTAATGGTGCACACACCATTCTCCTCAAATTTATTTAAGCAGCCAATGCAATAAAAAAAATGGAATCGTTGAACTCTTAAATAGATAGAAGTTTGGAAGTCCACTTTTGCCTTCTTTATTCAAACGTTCTTTGACCTAAAAATCAACACTAGGATATCGAAGAAGCTAAATTTACCTCATTCCTTGATTGGCACAATATTGAAATTAAAAAAAATCAATAAAAACTGCACTGATTCAAATTTAACTAACCATCCCTCGTCTCAACTGATTCTGATATTTCATTAAACGTCTCCAACTTTCAATTGTTTTAACGCCTCGCTCGTGGACTTCATACTGGGACAAACTGATATTAAGCAGTGAATTTGTCATTTAAATATTTTTTTCTCTCGTATTCAATTAATTAATTGAGGATTTCTCGTAATTCTGCGAACATTAATATACAATATATATGTTACCAAGAAGCTTCATGCTAATGACAGCCTCGCGTAACATTCCCAAAATTATTGTTAAATTAAAGGGCATACAGAATTTTACTTTTTTTTTGTAAACTTCCACCACAATATACTCCAAATACCGCTCATTAAACCACGCAGCAAAAAGTTTGTGATTGCGTGATACCTAAATGGGGATATACGAAGTCAATTTAATTCGCCTTAAGTTCTGCTAGCAAATATACTTTGAAAGAAATTATAGAAAGGCGTATAATTATCAATTATTTCTCCATGTGATATATGTGTGATTTGTATTGATGAAGCGAAGTAAATTAATTTAAGCTTCTATCTTTCGAATTAGAAAATATGTCATATTTGTTATATATATATATATATATATATATATATATATATATATATATATATATATATATATATATATATATATATATATTCATCCTTCCATAAACCTTCTGTAACGCTGCTAATGGTGTAAGATTAATCAATTTTCCGTCAATTTATATGGATCAAGGTCTTTTATCGGACAATATAATTTCCAAGGACCACGAGGCAGTCATGCTCATATCTAATTTTTAGGCAATTGATTTGTAAAATAATGTTTTTTCAAATTATTTTCAACATTCTGAAGCCGTGCTATATGTAGCCAAAGAGACCATTAAACAAAAATATCACAGCAAAATCATTTGTTTTGTCCTTAAACACAAGTTATTTTAGCGATTGAATTGGAATAAATCATTTTATCCTACCAAAAATAAAGCTCCTGATCTGTTTGGCAATAAATTACTTTACATACTAATATTTATTGTGAAGTAGATTGTAAAGTTGTGTTGATCTGTGGTAAACTTGTGAACATTAGCAGGGTACAAACATGTGTGTGATTATTTGTGAATCGTCCATATTTTCTGAATTCCCACCCCATTTTCACAAAAAAATCTGGGATATTCAGAAGAATATGTTCTAAATTTTGACTGCATTTTTAACCTGCCACAAAACATGTTAGTTGGACCAAAATAATTATAAACAGTTTAGTAAATGGGGATTGAAATTTTTTTTTGCTTGTAACAAATAAATGATTCTGATGCAATTCAAGGGTTTCTGTTATACATCGGATATGGAACTGATCTCCATTTTTTAAACTAAAATGTTTCATGTTCGTACAAATCAGTTATCGATGTTGTTCGAAGAACTATATATATTTATTGTGATTTGGCCTGAAATATTTGTAACTTAATGTAACATAGACTATCTGCATGTAACATAGATTTATAACTGTAAAAGCTTGCATAGGATTTTATTAAATATTTTAGTATGTTTTCTCTTACAAATTAATGTTGCCTTCTTGTCAAGAGGCTCTTCTTTACTGGTGCAGATATGCTCGTAGAACACTACGTGGCATTTTTACATTAATAAAGTTTGTTCTAAGGCTAATGTCTCTTTTTTCACTCCCACTCATAGAAAAACAGTCATTATTGGCATGAATACAACACAACATTTCTACTCATCTGTTCTGTAAAGAAGAAAAAATTCTATATTGAAATAACTGAAACCACCCAACAGAGGGAGCTCAATTTGATGCCTCAAGTGTTTAAAAGGTATTTTATTTTAGTACAGATAGAAGTGTATATAGACTTGGGGGCCCTAAGTATGTTGCTAAGTTTGAGACCTCGCTCAGTATTGAAAAAAATGATGGCTAAAGACAGTTTATAGCATATAATGCCATTCTTGTAGGTTTTAGAAAGAAAGTTTTTTATTGAAATTTGGAGTGGATAAATTTTGCTACAAATATAGTATATAGATTTTTTTCGGACAAGTTACAAGGCCAAATATTTAAATAGGAAGAATTTTTTTAGATTGCAGAAAAGCGGCATATGCAGGCTTTTAGAGTGGAGATAACATGCATCCACAACTGCCCCCATTGCGTTTGATTGTCTACAGCCTCCTACTTGCATGTAAATTAATTTGTTTCGATAGGTTAGTTATTGATAGATAGATAGTTACTGATAGGCAGCGATATCGATCTGTGCGTAGACGTATGTTATCTTCTCTAAGCAATTCAAGTCTACCAATTAACTGCCAATTACCTAAAATAGTTTCATGCAATAAAGTAATAAAACCTGATACGTCTAAACGTACAAGAACTAAGTTATATCGATATCTCTTTGGCAGGACATCGTAACTGACATTTGTTATGAAACCAGGATTTACAATTAAATTAAGAAATATAAAGATTTATTAAAACTGATCCTATTTTCGTTAAAAATGTGCCTCAGAAACCCCAGTATTAAAATATTACTAAAGTAGAGGGCTTATTTTAACAACTAATAAAATAAAAACCTCTCCTGTGAAATCTACTATTTGCGACTTACCGACGTTTTGTCGATACCTGTTTGTATCGATATGCTATAAACTGTCTTTAGCCGCCATTTTTTCAAGATGGCGACGTTCCCTCAAGGTTGCAAACTTAGCAGCCCCGAAGTCTACATCATATACTTAAGACACCCAAGTCTACACTTTATAACCTTTACTGCGAATTTTAAAACAAAACACTCCTCAACCTTTTGCACCAAAAAAGTACCTCGGACTGGCCTATGAAACTCTGTGGCAATAATAACTCAGTGGTGTCATGCGAAACAGCATGTTTCTAAATCAAGTAAATAAAAGTAAGTTGCACACTGCTGGTTTTGTTGTATTAGTATGTTTTAAAGTTCATTCAATATGTATCTGTAGTTAACTGACCGCATATAAGATACCGCGCAGTTGCCACATCCAATTCTCAAATTTCTCAGGATACAATTAAAATATCAAATTCCACAATACTATATTAAAGTTGTATATATTATTTATGAATGTTATTAAATAATAATTGTGCACACAATAATATATTATAGGCCAAGATGTTACGTTTTTACATTTATTTTCGTCTACTTTAAATATGGCAATTACGTAAACATCTATTTTTATAGTTAAAAGCGGCTACGCCGCTCTATTCTTCTGCGTGAACTCGAGTATATCTCTTTTCAACATATTGAAATGACGCGCCGTCTGTGTTTAGTGAACGGAGTAGCAAATGTTCCCCTCTCTTACATAGGCGCATCCATGGGTTATACGCGTTATTAGTAGGTAGGTACCTACTTACACAATAAATATGACTGTATTTCAATTGAAAGTATATTTATTTTATTTTTCCGTTTTAAAGTTTATTTTTCTCGACTATATGTAGATTTTCAACACCATAGCTTATATTGAATGCAAGTTTCGACACAACTCATGAAGTATTGCTTTCAGCGCGTTACCATTTTTTAGTGGGTGGTTCGACAGTAGCCATATTTCCCACAAGAAACAAAAATAAATATGTACAAAACAGCTAAGTAGTCGAGAAAAATAAACTTTAAAACGGAAAAATTAAATAAATATACTTTCAATTGAAATACAGTCATATTTATTGTGTAAGTAGGTACCTACCTACTAATTTTTAATGTATAGTTGTGGTTTTCTTTCATTCTTTTTACTCATTTCATTTCTAATAATTACAATATAATTGTTGGAACTATAATTCTATTATTACTTAACTTTAATTGTGTTTCAGTAAGTAGGTGTGAAGGTGAACTAGAACTTAAAAGCTTGTTTTTTATTATTCAAAAATAAAAAAATAAATGGATAAATATCCATTTATGGAGCTAAAAATTATAAGCAATATTTTGCATGACTGGGTCTTACAAATCAGCGAAGCCTGCCATAACACGATGATGATACTAGTTTGGAAATTGATTCTGGTTTATGTAGCCTTCAACAGTGTATATTCTGTGAGAGAATTACAATTTTTGGTAATTCTGTAAAAAATAAAAAACAATTTTTCAAACAAGTCTTTTATGATGTATCAACACATTAGTAAATTATAGAAGTAAAATATAGCCCAGTTCTTGACAACTTTTTAGTATTCCTTTTTTTAGGCCTTCTATCAGTTTTGCAGTATGGGTCTCGTAGGGGTAAAAAATGGCCTTTTTTCACCCACTCAATTGTATATGGGTTTTCATTGATATTAAATGTTGGGCTTGATCTCCCTTCCAGATTATTTTCATGTGGTTTCAGAAATGACTCCCAAAGAACCAAAACAAATGAATAAAAATAATGTTTAAAAAAAATTTTTTTTCTCGATGTAGCAAGGATTGTGAATGTATGTTTTTGTTATGAATTGACATGGATTTTTGTCAAGTAAAGGCCAGCTTTATCAACTATTTGACTGGATGAATGGCCACACATTTTGTTAATACATTGCCAATGATTTCATAGGTAGCTGAGAGACAATTACGGAAAAAAAAAACAGTGATCCGGTTTCTGGAAGGCAACATCTCACATGACTGAATTCAGTTCAGAATCGGTGGAATTTTTGTTCTAAAATAATGAAATAAATCTCCAAAAAAACTTGACATTTGTATGTAATCCAGCTATGCAGTCAACCCTTCACACTTCTTTGTCAAAAATCAGACAGAAAAACACCAAAAGAAACTTCTCTTAAAAATCCTCATCTACTACATGCGCAAATTTCAAAAGAAGTCCAGATGGATAGTCTCCAACCGGAAATAATATAAAATCATTGTCCTTTGAAAGACTCATTTCTTATCCAGATCCAGTAAAAAAATCAAAACGAAAGAGAAAAAAATCCAACGCAACTTTCGTTAGATCAATGAAGATCTTATTATGCTAAGAAAGTGAAAAGAAAACTCAAAGCTGAAAAAAACAACAGATAATTTAGAGGTAAAGAAAAATAATTTTGTGTTCTTAAAATACTTGTTTCGTACATAATCTACACGTTAGGTTGTTTTTTTTTTGGGAAAATCTTTTCTTCTTTTAATTTGTATGTAATGTTTATTATTCTTTATTTTTATATTGTAATAAAGAGATTGTTCGTTTATATATTTTTATTAATAAACTACATTTATGCGCCTTAATTAGTTAAGTTTATTGGGACGTTGATTCTCGACTATCCAAGAAAAAGTATTGTTGATAAATGAAATCTGTTTCAGACAGTATGATCGACTATACGAAATTCGAATACTTACGGCTGTAGAGAAGTAATGGGTAAGCCAAAACTGATAATTGCTTCTTGACTTGTTTTTGCTTTTAAAAACTTCCAATTATTTTCCTACAATATGATTTAGAACATCCAATGATTTTAGTAGCAAAACTAACCTCAAATGAATTAATGCCAGCTCTGTTGACATTTGAATTTAGAATATCCCTTGAATAATCGAAACTGGATCAATGACCCTACATAATAATCATAATTAAATAAGAAATACATCGTATTTTTAAAACCGATATAACTCAAAATGTTCCTTGTATCAATCAACATCTTCTGGTCTAACAGGGTGTGTCAGTGGTATAACCGATTTTTGATTAATGTCTCGAGAACATGCCTTCCTCATATCTACAACAGATTTATACAAATTTATCAAGTTCAATATATATAATATTTAATCTTACCGAATGCATCTTCGTCAGGATCACCTGAATAATATTCCAAAACAGTGCGGAAAACTATGTACCCTAAGTTCTTGTACATGTTAATAGCCACTTTATTACTAACTCTTACAAATAGATCAACAAAGTATGCCCTCTTCCTAGAAAAAAGGGTTATATATGATATTTTGTACAAAAACGTGAATATACTTTTCTGAAATATCCTCCAAAAAACTCATAAGTGTCGCAGCTAAACCTAATCTTCGAAAATCTGGAGAGACCGTCAAGGCTGTTACATGCCCATGCCAATTTTCTCCAATACCTTCTGCTTTTCCCATAACTAAAAGACAAAGTTAACATCCACCTCATTTACTTAAATTTAACCACTCACTGTACCCCATAATTTCTCCACTGGGAGACTCAGCTACTTGAAAATATTCAGGCCAATGAGCCATGTACTGCATGTAGAAAGACAGGCCATAAGTTTCAGTAAGAGGGTCTAGATTCCTTAAAGAAGTCTTTAACTAGATCTAAAATGTTCGTCATACCTTTTGCTACTTACACATTATTGAATTTGTACATATCATCGCAAGTAAAAGGTCTTAAAGTCGTCATTTTCAATCAATAAACAAAACCGCTGACGGACAAATTAAATAACCTCAAATTCAAAATTGTGTGAGCTCACCATCGAACATAGAAAATATAAAGTACTATATTTTCTATGACCATTGAACCGCAGCGTAATAAACATAACACAGAAACATAGCTTGATTGAACTATTTTCTCCCTATGTATCTTATCTGTGATATCATTAATGGATAAATGAAACAATGAAGGTTGCAGGTATTATATCATTGGAGCTCACATCAGAGGGTGGTCTATGTTATTTGATTAGCCTTACCTTTGATTATCATTATCATAGTAGGCTTGTTGACAGACGTGGTTTTGCGTAAGATATTTTATGATTTATTTTATGATCGCTATGAATGAATGCGATCTAAGTGCGCAGTGCGAATCTGATTGAAAATATCCACACGAAGATAGGTAACGTCCATACCCATAGCACCATAGTACGAATAAACAGACATTTGTGGGAGTGGGACGCAGTGTTTGTAAACAAAAGTAAATTTTCGGATGTTGATTTCATTCATAGACATATAAGGGGAGAACCCTCTATGCATAGTTCCCGCCAATAGATGCGCGTGATTTCATGCATTAACAATGAAATGCAATATCGCAATTTGATCGCAGTGACGCAGTGTCAAAGGTTAATATGTCATTTGTCGATTATTTGTCGTCCGTTAGTTGATAAGGTTACAGTGAAATTGCATTGTTTTGTTACTTATTGTAATTTTACTTGTGGATTTTGACTATGATTGTATTTTGTATGACAATGCCGCTCATTGGATGGTGCTCCAGTAAGGGCAAGACCGTCGGTGTGTCTTATTATAGGTCTTATTATAACATGAGTGTGGCGCCTTACTGTTGTAATGAATTTGTATTCACAACTATTAATGATGTACAGAGAAATCAATATTTGGCATACCAGCTCACTCTTCAAAAGGGTTAAAAAAATATTTAAACGGCAATGAGATCAGGCAACAGTTGAGAAATGGAAGTGAACTTCCGGGGAAGTGATCTCATATTTTCTCCCGAGAACTTGCAAGTTCTCTCGAACTCAAGAATAGCCACCTGAAGATTAGAATTATTTACATTATATGGATACACTAAATCCCTGATATCTTAGCCATAATAATTATATTATACCTATATTCTAGAAAAATTACAGCCTGACAAATTAAATTTAATACACATAAATAATATCGATACCCTTTTTATTGAATTTTATTATTATAGGTACCTTCAAACTTGGATTAATAACACGTTTCCATTCATATCTAATTTGCGAAAACTTACATTTACTCAGATTACCCGATTGCTTAATTATTGTTATTAATAATATTATTAAAATAAAAACTATAGTAGTGAAGTTAAAGCGTTTTAAATTTCAAAATGTTTATTGAATGCGCGTGCGCAAATTCGGTCTGACCGTTCTTCAATTTGTCACAGACTGGAATTAGAGGAATAGCGTTCTCCCCTTTTATGTGTATGATTTCATTTCGCGGACGTTTCCTCTCTTACTAGAGTTTATCTGGTAGATTTTTATTCTAAGATGCAGATCAATGAGTGAGAACACAGCTTAGGAATTTGCTTATTAAGCGTGGTGAGACCACTGATAGACAGTCACTAGTCAGTGCCAATTGGAGGAAATCGCTTTCGTGCGATTTTTGCACTTTTTAACATGAGTGTGCACCTTTTTCACACCCTCACCAACATCGCACTTCATGGATCTATATTAAGTTACCAGATAAACTTGACGAATATAAAGATATACCAAAATATAATCGGATTTTTTGATGCGCTAAAAATCCCACCTTACTGAAAATGCATTTTTTTTATGGCAGGGAGCATAATTTAACTTTAGCTTATTGGCAACACTGCAGACGGTACCGGTGGCACAGAAGAGAGAGCTTATACCGGTGGTGCGGTGGTCACAGTCACAGAACACCTTAAGGTATGTCATCACTATGTATAGGATTGGCACTGGTAAATATAGGTGGTTTGTGGCTGTGGTAGTGACAGCTGACAGTAAATAGCGAAATAGCTATAACCTTATATTTATACAAAATTCCCGCCGTATATTTTTTCATTATTTTCACTGGAAAAATGCTACATAATAGTGAAAAAGAATCATTGCCGGTACAAATTAATACCCTACAAGACCTAGACACTTTTTTAAGTGTGCAAGATAACTCGCAGAATGTGTTATATGTTAACT
The DNA here is from genome assembly GCA_964058915.1 of Tetropium fuscum. Lineage (NCBI taxonomy): Eukaryota > Metazoa > Arthropoda > Insecta > Coleoptera > Cerambycidae > Tetropium > Tetropium fuscum. The sequence goes on from CAXKVY010000065.1 coordinate 765,697, forward strand.
CTATTCCAGATATTTGCAAGGAATATCCCTGTATTTTAGGTATAGATGAAGCTGGTAGAGGCCCAGTTTTAGGTGTGGTTTATATCATTTTATTATTATTAACAGCAGTTTGTTAATCGGACATACCATTTTAGGACCAATGGTCTATGGCACAGCATTTTGCCCGATAAACGAACAAATGGTTTTAGAAACCTTGGAATGTGCAGATTCTAAAGCATTAAATGAAAAAAAACGTGATGATATTTTCTCAAACATATGTGAGACTTCGAAAAAAGTTGGTTGGGCGGTGGAAGTCATAGCTCCTAATAATATATGTAACAACATGTTAAGTAGGTCCAAGTATTCATTAAATCAGATCTCGATGGATGCTGCAATTGGCCTAATTCATGCTGCTATTAACGGTGGTGTTAATCTTAAACATATCTATGTAGATACAGTGGGAAAGCCAGAAAAGTATCAAGAGTATTTGAAAAGTATTTTTCCAAAATATGATATAACGGTTGCTAAAAAAGCTGACTCAACTTATCCGATAGTATCGGCTGCTAGTATATGTGCTAAAGTTACCAGGGATCATGCATTAAAAGTCTGGTCATTCCAGGAAGGATTAGACATAACACACGACAAATTTGGAAGTGGATATCCTGGAGGTAAGTATATTTTGTATTAAAATTCCCTATCTAGTTATATTGTCTTATAGATCCAGTTACAAAAAAATTTCTCATCGACTATTGTGATCCCGTATTTGGTTTCCCACAACTAGTCAGATTCAGCTGGTCGACGGCTGTTAACGCTCTAGAAGAAACTGCATACCATGTGGAATGGGATGAAGAAGATGAGAAGAAATCTCCCCCAGTTAATAACACCACAATTAACTCTTTTTTTAAAGTGAAAGCAAAGCCAGGGGAACCAAAAAAGCAGCATCAATTTTTTTCCCAGAGATTCCTCAGTAGAACAGTAGATTTTTAATTATTTAAGTTTATTTTGTATCCTACGCTAAGTTGAATATATCATCTAAATACTATTGTTTAAATAGGTATCATCTAAATGTAAAAGTAATTGTATTCAATATTTTTTTAAATCAGTATATGTTCATTTTATTATGTATGTTGTATGTCAGATTTAGGTATTAGATCTTAGATTACCAACCTCTTAGGTACCATATTGACCTTTTGGGCGATATCTAAGCACAAATAAATAATAAAAAACTAATACACAAATCATAAATACATTTTATACATCGCCAATTGAAAATTACTGTCGCAAATTATAGTGTGAAGTTGTCCAATCTGACAACCCCGAATAGAATTGTCTCTTTGCTGCAAATTTAAATAAATTTTAAACTATACTCTATCCAACGAGAGAATGGACTTGCTTTGCGCATCAGCGACTAAAGAGGAGGGGCTCTGTAACGAGCTACGCAGGACCGTCATTCGAAGAAATAAATTCGTAAGTAGGTGAAATAAATTTTATTTTGAAAACACGAAAACATTTTATTTATTTAACAAATTTATTATAAATGTATGAGCCTTATGAAAGTAATATAAACCCTAAGACTGTCTCTTCGTATGACATTTGCGGATTGTCTTCCTTTAATTTCTTATATAAATTTATTATAATTATTTTTTGACTTTGATGCACAACCTAAAATTAAAAACAAAAATAAATCATTGACCACGGTTACTGGTGGTGAATAGTATGCGTATTAAATAAAACATATTTATTATTATATTTCTTTACCTGGCCTCTTTTATTCTTCTTAATTGGCGATAATGGTGGATTTATCTCGTCTCTGGCTGCTGCCATTCTTATAATAGATTTAAAACTTATTTCACAACCGTAAACAACACAACTGAAATAACCGTACTTGCGAGACTACAAATACAAACTGTGAATAGGTAGGCAGTAGTAGGTACTTTATATAATTAGGTACCAGGTAGGTATCGGACCCAGGCGCCGGCCCTGGCTACCTGCTGAGCCAATTAAGACGTTAAACTAATGTTCTAAGGGGCGGAGATCTGACCAAAACAGACGAATTTTCGCTCGAGTGCAAGTCCATTCTCTCGTTGGATACAGTTATACCTGTTTAATCAGAGAATCACATATACCTTCTAATCATTGGTGTAACTAAGTCTCTGGTGTAATATCTATGCTGTGCATACGCCAAAAATATTATTGCATATTGCATGAATACATTATTTCATTCAAATTGTATTATGTACGGAGACAAGTCTCTGTTATATATTTCATTCCAAATTCCACGAGACGTGATACAGAGCGCAAGAGTATACTTGTACCAATTGTGTAGATCTGTGACAAATTTAAATGTACACAATCACAACACAATATTGTTGGTTTGTCGTTTTCATTGAAAGTAAAATGACATTTTCTATGGTTGTCTGCCTGCCTGTCGCCTGTCATTTTGGTTTGCTCTTGTGGGAATTAAATTGAAATTAATTAGTTAAATACTCCGTAATTTTTGTAATAGTTGTTATATAGTACTTTTTTTTTGGAAAATAAATGGCAAGAAGTTGCAGCAGTTTTATATAAATCCCCAGCTCAAAGGTTTTGAAAATGATTGATGTCAGTGCTCCAAATTCCCCACAAGATGAGGTTAGTAAGTTTTTCTTTTATTTCTTGCTTGATTTGTAAATTTTCTCCTTTCGTAATTTCGTAGTTCTCCTTTCGTAATTTTGTCGTGTAAAATTATTTAATAGCTATTAATTTGCTACAACGATCTTAGGTTCTATAAAATTGTTATTGGCGGGTGTCTTAACAGGAACTAACCTCACTTTTCACTCAGTATTTAAAATATGGCTAATAAATAGTTTTGCTTTTAACTTATGCTTTTACCTTGTGAGGAAACTATTGTTATATCCTACTAGTTTCTAAAACTGCTTTAAACATTCTTTTTCAGGCAACTGCTGGCACTGACATGAACACTGCATACCACGGAGTTTCTTTGTACCCATCCCATGCTACTCGTGAATTTTTACTCCCAAAAAATATGCAAGAGATAATTCCAGGCGTATTCTTAGGATCTTCCAGGGCTGCTCAAAAACAATGCCTTTTAGAGAATGGTATTAGATATATAGTGTGTGTTCGACAAGATGCCGAATCTGACTTCATAAAGCCCCAGATTAGTGACCCAGCGTTTACTTATTTAACATTAGACATAGCAGATAACGTCACAGAAAATATCATTAGGTTCTTCCCTAAAGTACGCCAGTTCATAGACCAGGCATTGTTAAATAACTCCAAAGTGCTGGTTCATGGAAATATGGGTAATTCTAGGAGTGCCACATTGGTTTTGGCATACATAATGGAGAAATTTGGATTGAGTAGCAGGTATGTTACACTAAAACCTAGTCAGTGGTGTAGCCAAAAAAAACTTGTAGTGGGTTTATGTTTATTGTTATGCTGTAACTTTTGGTATAGGTATATTAAAACATAGGGTCTAACAATTACTATGTTACTATGTTTAAAATTAGTGTCATTACATTACATTTTTTTTCTAATAACGAGTAGTAATAATTCCTTGCCTCTTCCTTGGATTTAAATATTTTTATTAAAAATTCGCTTGTGTTATACCAACTGGCTGAAAAAATGCGTCTTTAGTACTGATGATGATGACATACAGATATTTTTTAATTTTTTCAAGTTGCCTTTCACGAGGAATAAATTAACGTGACCAAGGTAACAATAATCGGGCACTGTTTTGGGTAACCATCTGAATTAATCCATATCACACTGAATTATTATACCTTAGTTATGCCCATAATGTGAGGTTTATATATTTTATGGTAAACCAAAAATGAGGAACATGATGCGTATAGTGTATTTTTTATATTTGATAGTTTTATTTGGGTGTTCACTTAATTTTTCAGTGATGCATTGGGATTTGTGCAGACAAAGAGGGCATCCATAAATCCCAATGAGGGATTCAGAGCGCAGCTGATCGAATATGAGCCAATTTACAAAGCTCGGCAAACCCTGGCTAACGGTGAGTCGTCAAGTGACTGCCGACAAAAACGTAAGTGTGAACAGCTCACTGAAACGGTTGACTATAATTTAATCCAGAGGCCCCCCAGTCCTGACCTGGAAAACAACAACCAGGAATGCCTTCAATCAGCAACGGAATTTTCCAATCGCCTTCACAACTTGTGGCTGCTAAAATGAAGCTAGGAGCATTAGTTGGTATATTGTCTGTTGTTTTTTTAAGTTTTAAGATGGAGGAGAATGTTAAATCCAATTTCTTGTTTTTGTTATAAAATGATTATTTGTATGAAAAAATTGGAAACCTTTATAAAAAAACACCTGTCCAAGGAAATTATTTAATGTTCTCTTTAATGTCAAATACTTGTTGTTGTTTTTTTAAGTCTAGCTGAAGAAGAGTAAGTGTAGTATATAGATTTAATTGAGACAAGTGAACGTTTCTTGTGATCCATTGTCCAGGTGGGATACTGGTTTATTTATATATCTATTTTAAACTATTTTTATATTTTAGACGTACCTAATTCTTTGTTTTAGCAACCAATCACTCACCCATAGAGCCTTATTAAGGAAGACTAATCAGTACTGTTCTTATTGCTTTGGTAGTTTACTCCAGTTAACTTATGTTTTCAGTTTAATGTTCAGATGCTTAGGTTTATATTAAATTTTGTTTGCTATAGAAATAGTTAGCATCATACATTTTCCACTTGGTTTCAACCAAGTAGAAAATATAATGCTCTTGGAATGATCCTTTTTTTGAATTATTGGATCCATAAGTGAGATAAATTAACACTCTTTGCTGTTTTTTTAAGTCTTGAACCTCAACATATCAATCCTTTCGGCTTATATTACAGTTTCAATACAATTTGTTCCAGTATTAATTGTTAGAAACGTTTTAGAAATGCAATCGATTAGTTTTTTTAACATGTTTGGTGCAAGTCTACAATATTTTTTTATTATAATATTATATTTGTTTGGGTGAAAATACATTTTGCATTAGGGGCAGTAAAGGTTGGAGCATTCTGTTTAATATTAAATCCGTCTTCACTTGATTCATTACAATTTGAAGAGCTTTACCTTTTGTGACGTATCTTTGTATTTTGAAAAGGGCTAGTCAAGTATGTCATGAGCATTACTAAAACCCCGTAAGTGCTGTTTTAGGAACTCTAGTGTAAATTCAAATCATTGTTAATGTTAGGTAAAACCTGTAAATATATAGTGCCTACTTGTATAAATTAGGTTAGATATTAAAAACTAGGTGTAAAAAAAACTATTTTTATACTTTTGTAAAAATGAATTTGTTCCTGTAAAATATGAAATGAGTAAATTATTATAAAACATCTCGTCGTTTAATTCTGTCATAAAAGATGTCAAAACAGTGCACCTTTCATTCAGTACATGTTTTATATATAGAACTTATGTATATATATTATGTGTACAATTAAAATATCTAATAAAAACTAAGATCTTAAATACTTGGATCTAACTAATTTTTGATGGAATAAGGGCACATATGATGTCTTTCTCATCCTGGTCTTTAAGTTCCCATTTAATGTCAACAGTCACCTGAAATGGAATAAATGCCAATTAATTCCCAAAAACTTATATCAAAACAAAATATCTTTTGTGGAATCGACACTAACGAACGTCGAAATTGCCAGTAAATAACAAGAAATTATCAATAGAGTAATCCAATTTGTTTTACGATTCTTTCAAGTACGCAGACTGAAAGATAAACATCAAATTAACACAATATAACAAACACAGTATTTGGGGCGTAATGTTGTATCTTTATAGTCCCCAGTACAGCATCCTTTTCTGAAAATGATAAAAAGTAGTAAAAATGGTCTTACCAGCTTCACACTGCAAAATTTTCTGAATACGGGATGGGCGTTATTCCTATGACGGCGTATATAGACCAGGGTTAAAAACAATAATTCTTTTAATTGCCAGATTTAATCTGGCAATTGACAGAAAGAATCTGTGAATTTAATCTGAATTCCTAGATTAAATCTGGCAAATTGACAGATTTATTCTGGCAATGGACAAATTTATTCTGGCAATTGACAGATTTAATCTGGAACTTGGCAGATTTAACCTATCAATTGACAGTTTTGTTCAGTCAACTGACGGATTTCTATATAAATTACATATATGATAACTTATTAGTTATTGCGTAGGTAAGTTATCGATATACGATAACTTATTAGTTATCGTATGGGTAATTTATATAGAAATCCGTCGAATGACTGAACAAATCTGTCAATTGCCAGATTAAATCTATCAATTGCCAGATTAAAACTGTCAATCACTAGATTTAATCTGTCAATTGCCAGATTAAATCTGTCAGTTACCAGATTAAATCTGTCAATTGTCAGATTAAATCTAGAAATTGACAGATTATTTGTGTCAATTGCCAGATTAAATCTGACAATTAAAGAAATTATTGTTTGTTACCGTGGTCTATATACGCCGTCGGATATTACTCATGCGAAGCATCTAAACCGGTCCTATCGCGGTTAAAATTATTATAAGATTTCAATAGGTACCTATATTATAGGTAGGTACCTATATTTCATTTCATAAAGATATTTCGTGGACTGTTGGACTTTGAGGACTGAGGACCGTCAAACATCTATTTTCTGTTGGCGTTTATTTGTGTGCATTGCACCGTATGACGCTTATACAAACGCAATTGTGCGTTTTACATGTAATAAAGCTCTTGTTAGCATGGAAGTAAGTTTGAGGCAGCAAAAGATTTAATTTTCTTCTTTAATACTTCCATCACTTTTGGTTTTTACTCCATATATTCTACAAACGAATTCCTCAATCGTTTTAAATACCTCGCTCACTACATTTATTTGAGATGGTGAAGTTTGTATGACATTAATAAAAGCTTCTTGAAAGGCCATGTTCTTCTATAAAATCTGAATTTTTTTCGGACACCTATTTTTTCATCACAGAATTTCTTACTCATTAGTAACCGGGTCTACCACTAGGTGCGCCGCTATAGCAAATGCAACGTGTTTTCATTGGTGAGTTTTAGGCCGTTCTAAATTAAATGAAATTTCATTGGTCAGAGGTAAAGACGCGGGATATATTGACGCATGCGCTGTTTCGTGCATGTTTTGGCGCGATAGTGGCATTTCATTGTGTCTTATGCACGGTTGATTCGCGATATAAAATAATTATTATAATATTGTGTTACACGGGAGTGTTTAGTATTTTTATGCGATGGAAGCGACGAATGAGAGTAGTAGTGGTTCTAAAACCAATAATTCCAATCGTAAGCGACCGAATTTGACAGGAGGAGAACTGAAAATGATCAAAAATGTATACGAAGGAATATTGGAACGGTATTCTGGAATCACTAAAACTGACGCAGTTGATATATGCGCTTCGTTGGCAAAAGTCTGTGTAAATAGTGTGTTTCGTGCAATTATAAATGAGGAACTCATTGCAAAAAAGAAGAAAACGGAAACTCGTGGCAGAAAGAAAATTGACGCCGACGAAGATGTCAAATACCCAATTCGCCGGATTATCCATGGTTTCTTTTTTAAAAATGAGATTCCGACACTGAAGATAATTTCACTTGCTATTTCTGACGATTAATCTTTACCCAAGTTATCTCGGAAAGTTCTTTTGATAATAAATATAAAACGAAATCGGAAAGTCTTCTTATTGAGAAAAACGAAATTGTTTTATGGCGAAGAAAATATTTGGAACACATGCGAGATTTGGGATGAGAAAAATTTATTATTTAGACGAGACTTGGGTAAACGAAGGGCATACCGTTTCAAAAGTATGGCAGGACTCCAATATTAGTAATAGAAGACAGGCATTTTTAGAAGGATACAGGACTCGAAGCACCATCTGGAAAAGGACGACGGCTGATAATTACGCACATCGGACGTGCATCAGGATTTCTGGAAAATGGTTTAAATGTGTTTGAATCGCGGCGAACAGGAGATTACCATGAAGATATGACAAGCGAAGAGTGGTTTTCTTCCATATTGCCTTCTATAGAACCTGGTGCAGTTGTTGTGATGGACAATGCGCCTTACCACAGCCGGAGAATAGAGAAGTTGCCAACCTCAGCGTAGAGGAAAGGGGATATTTTATAGTGGCTAAAATCAAAAGGCCTAGATTGTGATGATAATATGCTAAAAGTGTAGCTCCTGAAAATTGCCCAACGGGAAAATATAGTCGGTACATTAAATACATAGAGGATGAAACGGCAGAAGCTCGCACATGTTAATTGTCGTATGTTATTAATAAGGTGTTAATTAATATAATATTCTCTTTATTCACTGTAACATAGTGATCACATTAAAGTGACAGTGATATGATAATAATGTGTGCAATGTGCATGTGGTCATATATAGTGATGAATATTGAATATATAGTAAGTGTTGCAATGTTGATATAGTATATTTAATTGTGTTAAAGTTGTGTTATGTGTGATGTGGTACGTGATTGGTAATTGCGTAAAATATAATATGTGTGTTAGTGATGATTGATATAGATAGGTAGTGTTATAAATTCAGTGAATGTTAGGTAGGTATAGTTTTAGCATGGTGGTAGATGTCGTTAGATAGATTTAGAGGGGCCACTTGTGTGTAGCTTGCTACTCCTACGTCCCTACAAATAGCAAAATTCTACAAGATCTGTTTTGATTACCTCTCTTTGACTGGGTAAGCATTAACTGTTTTAATCTCGGTTTTAATTAACTACAAATCGTCCTGAACTATAAAGTTTTTTTAAACTAAATATTACTAATTTAGTTTACTTATAATTAATGCAAGTAATACTATATATGAATATAGTATATTATGAATATACAGAGTATATTAGTGTTATATGAATAAAACTAAAAATTATTAGTTTATGAATGTATTTGATAAAGAAAATGTATAGAGTATACATAACACACATTTTTAGAACCATCTAATAACAGTATTTTTCTTAAGATAAAAAAACCATCACAAGTACACTTAAAAACAATGTTAATAAGTTGTATATTTTATTTAATTTTTTTATTCTGCCCCCTCTAAAATGATACGCCTATGGAATTTCGTTCCCCTCGCCCCTCATGTCCCTGAGCCGTCCATATGCTGGTGATGAATCACTCCACACTATTTCGGAACTAGGGTATAGGACGGGCCGGTTATTTGTGCCGATAGTTATTGTTATTGCCGATAGTTATTATGCCGACTAGCTTTCACACCACTGGATTGGGCTGGTTGAAGTCGGTAGGTATTTGACGCGAGAAAATCGGATACCATAATCACGTCTACGTTCGGCAAATCATGTGAATTTCCTTTCTCGAAACCCTCCTCCATATTTGACAACAAGCAATAAACAAACTATATTTGACGTTCTAAATAATAAAGGCACTACTAGATAATACTGTGAATAATATGCAGACTTCGTTCTAACGAGAACGTCACGGAATAAACCTAACGCTGTACAGTGCCGAGTACGGTTGATCTATCGCGCCTGCAGACCCAGCAGGCATGTGACGTCGAACCAATGACAATGCGTTTATCCGATTCAAATAGATTTTTTTTCAGGCACAGTTCTAATATTGCTACTATTAGGTCAAAAGCTTCATTCCTCACTACTTTTCCTGTATATTATTTTTTTTGTGGACACACCTAACCTCTACCTCTCCATTTTGGCTAAAAAAACGATCGACTAAAAACACCACACGGTCAAGGGCTGACACACAGTACCTACCAGCACCAGCCGGCTTCCACCGAGACGCCATTTTTTCACCATTTCACTTCTACAAGATCCCCCCCCCCCTTCAATAAATATTTTTCAATTTAATATTTCTCGATTTCAAAAAAAAACCTTGTGGAGCTAGACACTAAACTAAAGTTTCTTTTTTTAAAAATTGTACACAAATATTCTGTTTCACAGGTAACTTATAAAATCAAATTCATATTCTTTCATATTCTATTAACGTACTAGTGTCTATCTTGAACTAACTACCAAGTTCCACATTTTAAAATTATTACCATTTTTATATCTTACCTTTGGGTATGTCGATAAAATGGGCATGGTAGTGACATATTTATATAATTGTCCAGCCTTGAGGGGACATGTAAGTCCGGAGCTCTCACAGCCATCGGAATTAGGTAATGGAAATGGCACTGGCACATTTAAAATGACCCCATGTACCACAGCTGTTACTTTGGTCACATCAGTTTCTAAAAAAATATTCTGTAAGTAGGTATATAGGTACCTAAATATTTACAGAAGTAGAAAAATAATCATAGTTGAAATGGGAAATAATCATAGTTGAAATGTTCGATTAGTAGGTACCATAGGGAAAAACAATCAAGAAATCTTGTGAACTATACTTTATATGCATTTCATTATTTTTGTTATTTTTAATATGATGTTATAATTATTTAGTAATTTTTAGTTACTCTCAATATAAGAAAAAATATGATATATTAATTATTAAACTTATTTTGACACATTTGCATGTAAATGTGTCAGAATAAGTCAGACGTCGACATAATCCAGGATTAACACGTACGCAGTGGCGTAATTAGGGGTGTGCGGGGCACACTGGCCCGTGTAGCAGAAGGGGCTCGAGCACGTGAAATTACTTGCGAACGAAAAGGCAGCATAAAATATCTGTTGTGCAAAACGAGATAATAAATATCTTACATTTATTATCTGACATTTTTCGTTTCTAATATTATATTTCTTTAAATATGTTAATTTGTAGTCTCTAAGCTTATATTTGTTGTTTATTAAACTGGTGTATATTTGAATTCCATGCACAAGTCAATAAAACATTATTCCAATGTTTTATTGACCCCCCGTCCCTAATCACCCCGTTTTACGGTACCATAAATTTAAGTTTAAAGTAGGCCATATATTTATCTGAATACCCTCTGTCTTCTATACCAAAATGACGGATTTACGTCACCGTTCCATATTTGCTAATATATGGAAAGTGGTGGGAGATGCCTGCTGGTTTGTGCTTATGCTGTGATATTAGTTTCTTCGGTTAAAAATATTACAACAAATTCTGGATGACATTGACATTAGGACATTAACATTAAATTAACTAAATTTACGATAATCTAATCGGGTTTTAGAGAATGTAGACAAATACAAGATAAACCGCGTGATATTTGCAAATATTTCCGACTCAATTCATAAGCATAAGACAATTACAAATTACACATTAGTCATGAATGCAATCTTTAAAAAATTCCTTGCGTTGACACCCACATATGTACGTAATTCCTAGTTGACATTTCTGTAGCATGTACCTACTTAATTATTATTGTTGAGCTATTCAACGCTTATTTTGATTTATTCCTTACCTCTATTACTCCTAATATTCATATTCCTATTTATATACTTACTGGGGGTGAAACTAAGCTCCATGGTGGCTGTCGTATTCCTTATAAGAATACATTTTTTTGTGGTGGTACCGTTGCAGCCAGATATAACTACAGATGTTATCGTTCCATCTTCAGACCCTGTAGCAACAAAAAACGTTTGGAGCAATAATTTTTATATGGAACATTTATAAAACGCGCTGCTATACTCGTAAAATTTCGCACTAATGCGAAAAGTAAGAAGAAACTATCAATTTGGGAAGAGATGAGTTGCAGATTGAAGCCATATTTGCATGAGAGTGTGAAAAGTAATTTGATTTTCGCCCTCGTGTTATGATAAAGTATCACTTAGACACGAGTGAGAAAAAATATTTTACAAATCGGACGAATGAATGGTTCAGAATAATATTTACTTCGCTCGCGTTTTAACCGCAATATATCGCGATAGCGACATATAGCGATAAAAAGTATCATATGTGGTAATCCAGGTAATAAACTAACTGTGTGCCAAATTTCATTCAAGTCCGTTCAACCGTTTCGAAGCCAGAATCGAAGCTGGGCCGTGTGAGGAATTGAAATTTTTAGACGCTCAGTCTTACGTCCTACCGCGGATGATTGAGTAATTAACTGGATCCTGTAGTTTGCTTTTTGATAATCCCACAGGAACCTAACAGGATAAAAAGTACCTTATGTCCTTTTCTGTACCCCTGACAATGTGTGTACAAAATTTCATGATAATCGGTCAAGTAATTAAGGCGTGAAGACGTAACAAACAAACAAAAAACTGACATTCGCATTTATAATATTAGTTAGGACTAGAGCTGTTACCCGAGACTTCGTCCTCGCGAATGTAACACGCGTTCTGAGCCCGTGCGACTGTCAGCCTTTGTGATATTAAGACGTGAGAGTGGGAAGCGAGGGGCCTTTCAGTGCGGTAATAGCGTGTGCTGAGCTGGACACTGCTACTTTAGTTCATTTTATTATTACTCGAAGATTACTCGAAGCAAGTAGAAATACTCGAGATATTCACGTTAATAACTAATTATTTATTATTGTTTTTTTTTATTATATTGGACATATAAACTTCCTATATTTGAATCGGATTTTGTTCACAATTTCATGCCTTTCATGCATTTTAACTTTTTTGCGCAAAACCCCATTTTTTTTTTTAAATAAAAGTAGCCTAAGTTACTCCTTATAACATCAGCCAGTGAAAGTCATCAAAATCGATCCAGCCGTTTCGGAGATCGGATTGGAGAATTTGCACATTTTTTGAAAGTAGGAAAAATATTGAGATTATGAAGATGCCAATGATGTTTAAAAATGTAGTAATTACTAATTATTTAAAATTACGACGTGGGCGCGTTAGCGCGATTAAAACCATCAATTATCTAGTCTATTTTTGGGCATTTAAAAAAATATTATTGATGAAGACTAATATTGCATAAAATACTTTGATGTTTCAAGTCATTTGAAAATAAATGCAAATTCTCCTTTGCACGGAACCCTAATTATTTTTCTAAAATAAAGGTAAAATAGGTAGCCTAAGTTATTCCTTATAACATCATCTATCTGCCAGTGAATGTGACGTCAAAATTGGTGCAGCCGATTCGGAGATCGGATTTTGTACACAATTCTATGGATTTAATTTTTTTTGGCGCAGAACCCTAATTCTTTTTCTAAAATAAAAGTAGCCTAAGCTACTCCTTATAACATCATATACCTATCTGCCAGAGAAAGTCCCGTCAAAATCGGTCGAGCCATTTCGGGGATTAGCCGGAACAGACAGACAAAAAATTTAAAATAAAAGTGGCCCAAGTTACTCCTTATAACATCCTTATATATATCCTATAACTCTATAACATCCCATAACTCCTTATAACATAAAAAATGGTTTTTTGTTATAAGTATCATATGCATTAATTTAGTAAAAAGCCGTTATTTTGACCTTATAAAAAGACTTACTTCAATTTTATTTATATGCTTATTTAATATAATTATTTGTTTGGTAATATTATTTGTGCTAGTCATTTTTTTTAAGGTCCCACAACATTTTTGTGCTTTGTGCCTACCTATTCTATAGGTAGATTTACATAGCCAGTGGCGCAACCGGAAAATACTCTTGCGAGAGAGCTAGAGGGCGAGTCTCCCAATCAAATGTACAAATAATGAAATAATAAAATTATGCAATTAAGTATGAAGATGTAAAAAAGTAGCATGATTTTGTTTTGGTTGCTGACTCGCTTTGAGGGGCTTGGGCCCTCGCCCCTCCCTGGCTGTGCCACTGTTCATAGCTACAATTTATTGTTACAATTAATAATTTCGTATTAAAACTATTTTATTAAGAATATTTTAGATCATATATTATATAATTATTTTGTATTAAAGCAACATATTTTATAAGATATTATAAAATATGTAACAGATAAATATATCGTAGATTGGGGTAATGTAATATGAAACACAGTGGGGGAATATGGAACATTTTGTTAAATTTGCTCGATTTGCACCGCGTTGCTTGTGACTGATCAATTTTTAAAAATTAGTTTGTCAAATAAATACAGATAACGGCCGTATTTGTCAGTAGCGGCTCAGTAGGGAGTATTTGTCAGTAGGGAGGCAAGGGAGGCTATGCCTCCCCATTCATTTTGCTAGCACAAAATTATATTTTTTATTATTTTCTTAAAAATATTTAAGTACCATATTATATTATAATTATATTAAAATTAGTCTTGGTTCATTTATGATTGTATCGATGTAAAAATATGAGCGCCTAATTTAATAATTCAATTAAATAAATACTTGTGGCGTGAACGCAGCGCCATCGGAGGATATTCTGTATGAGTCTGAAAGCATAGCTCGGCTCATCATCTCTTATTCGGTATTACGATTGAATTACCATCAAATGTAAAAGGATACGTCAGTGCTTTGTGTGATGGCGAGTCCAATTCGGCCATTTATGACGTAGTTTTAGCCATTGCTAATCGGGGAATATCGCAGGGTAATCGTGCACCTTCGGGACAGTCGAGACACTTAAAGACGACGGGCGGGACGTAAATAGGTCAAGTGCAGCACTAGACAAGTAAAAGTAATTTATAATATTTTCTTTTTTCTTATTGTGATTGATGTGCTGCTATATTTAAATGGATAAACTAGAAGAAATTAAGCAGGGCGATGATATAGTAGACTGGCTGGTTAGATAACCAATTTAGTACGTTGAATCATGACACAAAATATTACATCCGGAAAACGTTATCGAAACCACATCCATTGAGGAAATTGAGGGTTTAATAATGCATAGTAGGATAAGTGCGGATGGCTGACAGGATCTTAAAAGCGAGAAAAAATGTTTTGCTGGCCGTGTTTACTTCTTTCAACATAAACTATGCATGGTGCCGTCTAAGACAGGATATGGCGATTTAAAAAATTTGCCACAATGTATTGAGCGGCATGCAAAATCCAAAGAATATATTTCTGCATCATGTAAGATTGAGTTATTTGGTAAACAAAATAGAAAGCACGCAAAAAAATGCCGTACTCGCATATAATAATCAGGTGAGGGAAAACCGTAATAACTTAAAACGACTAATAGACGTGACAATATTTTTGGCAACGCAAGATTTAGCTTTTCTTGGTCATGACGAAGCAACAGAATCTTTTAATCGGGGAAATTATGAAGAAATTGATTATGATATTTAGCAAGTACCATCCAAATTTTTAAGTAATTTGTAAGCGGTCTCGTAAGGGACAATATTTTTTCGGGGACGTCAAAAACTATAAAAAATTACTTTGTCTTTATTTCCTAAGCATCATTTTATATCATCTTGAAAATTCAAAAATTTTCATTTTAATGATTGTCCTGTAGGATTAGCCTCCTCGAATCAACAGACCACGAGCCGCCACTGGTATTTGTACATGGTTTAAGCACAGCTTATTCTGTGTGGTTTAAGTAAGTTAGTTGTTATTTAAATTCATGAAGAAAGGAACAAAGCAATGCAAATTATTTATCACTAAAAGCGTTGATTAGGGAATCGCAGCCATATATATTATATGGCCATATATATATGGCTCCCATATGAGACAAAGTGTACCAAAAATGACATGGTTGTAGCACGCCTTATTTTTCTATATAAACATACATAAATTATTTATTTATTTATTTTATTTTTATATGTTTGTATTATTGCTTATTTTAAATAAAATATAAATTATTTAAAATATAAATTAGATATACAAAATATTATTTGCAAAGCTGTTCTCTATGTACAAAATATCATTATTTTCAAAATTTTAATGATTTAATTAAACGTATAAACAGAATAAATAACGTGCACATTAAGTAGGTATTATGTTATTGATAGAATTAGCGAAACAAAAAAAATACTTACCGCAGTCCGAGTAGCAATAAATTGCAGCACTCCAGCACACAATCAGAAAGAAAGAAAACAAATTTCCTTGCATTTTTCTAAGGAGCCAACTGATATTGTAGGCACCTACTTGTGGAACTTACTGAACAGAACAATCTGAACAATACAATGAATGGCCAGATAAAGCTGCTGACAGTGCTGACTATATTTACATTACTTACACATACCTACTTCCTATCATCTTAATATATATATTTAAGTTGCGTTGTACCACAATACGTCGCATGCGAATAGCGAATACACCATGCGTCACAGAGCACAGCCTAAAAATGTAAAAATATTATAGGGTAGAGTGGGGCTACATGCCACATGGCGTCCACCAACTACAACTGCCAACTGGTTCCACGTATCTATATGTTCTATGTGGCTTTTGTAATAAATTAATATGATTGAGATAAATGTTTTGTCAAATCCTTCAATATACCAAGTGAGCCAAAAATGTTTGCCCTTAAATTTTTTGTTTATTAACCGATTTTAATCAGATTGGTGTCGTTCCTTACAGAAAGTAATGGACTATCGACAGAGAATTTCAAAATTCTTATTCAAATATCGCACCCTGCTTACGAGTATGTATCTGTCGTAGGCACATTGCAAACATGGGGTTTTTATAAAACGCCTAGGTTTTTCGAATAGTAAAATGTAGGAATCATGAGCAAAATATGCCTAGGCTTGTGCCTGTAATATGCCTAGGCATTTTATAATACGCGTTTGTGTGCTTAGGCTTTTTGCAAAATGATGTTATCCTCAAGCACGGGTTTTCTATAAGCCTAATATAATCAGGCGTAGGTATTATAAAATGACTGCTGTTTGCGCATGCGTTACGACACGAAATAAACAAGACCTTATATATTTTCGAATTTATATGAAAATAATATCAATCTGGCGAAATTTTTGTACAATCTAAAAATATTCTTGAGAAACTAATTGGAAAACCTTATGTCACGTTCAAAAAAAAAATAGAAAAAAAGTAGCAGAACCTGTGGGATTCGAACTCGGGACGTACAGAATACAGAGTTATTTTACTTTCCTGTCTATGTATTTTTATATTTTATTTAAATAATGCAGCGTGAGACCTACGTAAGGCAGAGGCCGGGAAAATAAAAAATATGACGACAATGACGTCACAATATCGGTCCCGCTGATTTTACACTATTTTACATCACGTCATCTATGAAGTACCGTACCCCCGGGATTCTAAAAATCATTCCCTACCTATTTCTCGATATGGTAGGATAGAGATATACAGAATATTAGATAGAGTAAGTAAGATCGGACATGAATCAACGAATCCCGCATACAACAGAGTACCTAGTTAGTTAAGGCGTCATCCGCGGCTTGTTGATTATACTCGTAAAACGTTGTACATTTTTCTTTAGTAAAAAGCTCTATTTCAAAGTTGTAATAAAGTTAAAATAATATGTAATTGAATGTGTAAGACTCCTCAAATATATTTAGTTCTTGGTGACAATTCGTAAAGTCGGTAAAGTCAGTAAAATAGACATCGGAAGTTGGTTTGTTTTTGTTGTGTAGCGTGACTTGTTATCTGTCAAATGGCCAATGCCGGTATAGTGGAACTGTTTCTGTGTAAATTTTTAAAGTATATTTCTTGTGAATGTATTTACAGCTAACAACTACTCAGAGAACTAATATTCCTACCTGTATTGAATTACACCTGCAAATCCGATGAGATAGCTATGGTCATTCACCAATACCTCCACCAGGTGTAGACTAGATTCGAGCTGTTGGCTCTCATCAGTACACCGTAGGTAGATTAATTAATGAATGACCAAAACTATCAAAACAGTCAAGCAGACCAAGCGGTAGTGTGCAAGCGAGGTGCCTGCATTGCAGGCCGTTGCTTGTCAAAAGACATTACTTAGTAATGTCTGATGAGTAGTAGCAACTGGCCGCTAGAGGGGTCTAGTTATTCCTCGCTTGTATATTTCTTGTGTTATAAAAAATGTGTTAGTTAATAATATACTTCACTACTTAAGGTAGGTGTCATTTACAATAAAATGCCATAAAGATATTGATTATTTTCTAGAAAATAGTGCCAACAAAATAATGCTCAGGTGTTTTAAAAAGGAAAATCTTAATTTTTTCCATTATGGCTTCTAAATGTTGAGCACCGAAGTGCTCAAGCAGTTACGATAGTACCAATACTTATGTGTCCGTGTTTTCTTTTCCGAAAGATGAGGACATTAAACACATATGGATTAAAGCCATTCATAGAGAGTCGTCCCACAAAACATTCAGTAGTCTGTATTAGGTATTTTTCAGAGTCGTGTATTATAAAAATATATAGAATTACTAGATACGGTGGTTCTCTCTTGGTGGTTCCTCGAGAGAAACCAAAACTTACAAACAACGCTATTGCTTCAATATTTCCGAATCAACCGTCATATATGACAAAAAAATTACCTGTTAAGCGAGAACACCCAGACGAAAGAAGAAAAAACACCCAGACATGAGTTAGCAAATCGGGACGAGACTATTTTTCAGGAATGGGTTCGCAGTCATAACGTATTAAATTTCGACAACTTTTTACTTAAATTTAAGGAGAAAATTTGTCCCATTTCCTTTTTAAAATGTCAGAGATTTTTATTTCTATATTTCCGTGACACCTTGAAGTCCTTGAATTAGAAAAAAATTAAAAGTTTTAAGTCTTTTAGAGTAAAGCCGGCCAGGTTTGGTACATTTTCCTTTCATTTAATGACAAAGACGAAGAAGATGGTTCTTCGTTGACATGTCTGAAAATATCGATTTCTTTTCAGAAATAATTCCTAATTTGTCTGACATTAAACTAAATTATTCAGTATTATCATCACTATTTTATATTTCTGGATATTGTGCACATTTTGTTATTAAATTTGTTAATGGTTGTGAAAATTGTTTAATATACATTACTACAAATTCAGATCTTTTTCATACAATTTACCAACTCTTCTGAAAACGACTCTGTTGAGGTTAGCGAATATCTAAAAATTTAACAAGAGGTGCTTTAAAATAACCATCGGAATTATTCCTTGAAGTTTCTAATCAAGCCTATCAAGTATTTAATGAGCTTATTTCAGATAAATACGATATCGAGTTTTTAAAGAGAGGTATGTAGAAGAAAGAATGAAAAATGTGTTTTATGTAATAAAACACTTAAATCAATATTAACTAAAACTAGTCATATTCTTTCCAATATATTCCTTAATTATTATTCAAAAATAATCAAAAATGAAACAGTCAAAATAATGATAGATCAAACAGAAAATTAATGAAATCTCATAGTTAGAGCTTCGTTTTGCAATCGGTTTTAGTGGAGCTAGGGCTATTGGCGAGTCCTCCTTAAGAGCCAACGCGTCTATTAGGGTACCTCTATGATGATGTGGAAACCCCCTTTCAAGTTATTTTATCATAAGTAACAGTTTGTTTTGGATCAATTTTACTCATAAAAACTTCTTTATATTGTATATTACGTTATTCCGTGACGGGACCGGTATCGTGACGTCACAAATTCTTGTCCCCGGCATGTCTTACGGAGGTCTCGAGCAGCGTTGTTCTTCACGTTTCATTTGCTAAAAGGGAAAATTTTCACAAAATGGTTATTTTATAATAGATACTCCTGATTATATTAGGCTTATTGAAAAACCGTGCCTGAGTGTAGCATCACTTTGCAATAATCCTAAGCGCACAAACGTGTATTATAAAATGACTAATAGGCGTATTCGAAAACGCCCAAATATATCAGTCATAATGTAAAATTTTGCTCCTCATTCCTACATTGTACAATTTGCCCATTCACTTTTGAAAAACCTAGGCGTTTTATAAAAACCCTAATTTTGCAATATGCCTACGACATATATACAGCTCAGTTGTAAATAATTCAAAATTCAGATTATTTAATTAAGTAGCTCTCATCATCTATGAAGCTCCAAAATTAAGTGGAAAAATGGAATGGAAACATTTTTATGCTCCGAAATAATGCGATAGTTTTTTTTACCGTAACTCCTTTAATATTGAAGTTACAGTGTCCATTCAAAAACCATTTTACAAGTACACTGAAAAAAATTTGTTCATGATATTGATGTAGTCGATTTATTGACCAATATTTCAACGCACAGTACTTATTGATTAATAAACACATTTGTTATTGTAATGCATAGGTATTAATCATTACGATAAAAAAAATGTACATTAATTGATGTACAATATTTATTAATACAATACTTTTATTATTCATTCAATAAACTTTACATCAAGTTCATTAAAGCAAACATCAATTTCCTTAAAATAATTCAATGAGATATTTTCGTTATGTTGATAAATCCATACATTAAACAATAAATTGACATACATTGTATTGATGTAACGATTTATTAAATTCACAACTTGGAAAATATGTAGATAATACCTACATCGTTTTAAATAAAAGTGTTCGTTGAAAAGTATCATATACATAACATTAATGTAACAAGTTATTAATTATAACATCAATGTATCTATTAATTGTATCAATGTAAGCTTACATTATATTAATGTAATAAATTGTCAGTGTTAGGATCGATGTATCGATTAAATATATCAATGTATGCATTCATTATATTTACAAATCTTTTCTATTATGTACAGGGTAGGGGGTCAAATGTCGCGAATTCGCGTCTCTAACATTCAGCAGGTTGATGCTTGTTATATGCATTACACCGAATACCGTTTATAAGAGTTAGGTTATTGCAAACAGTGCATGTGTCGGGACTGCGAATTTGTGAAAATAGGTAAGAATATTTATATATTTTTTACTTTAGATTTTTCTCCAGTTCTAATTTGTACAAGATATACAATATTGCATAATTATTTTAATATTACTAAAATTATTTAAAACAAATTTTATTTTTAACATTTTTTTATTTTTTCTGATGTAAATGGTACTTTACTCTTAAGAAAACTTTTTCTTATTTTCTAGGCACCAGTAATATCATATCGACATGTTGACTATGGGCAAGGATTTTTCAGGATAAGTATTTTTTTAAGAATGACTCGAAAAATTTAAAAAATGGTCCATTAGGTATGTCCTCGGGTATGTCATAGGTATAGTTAAGTCCATCCGGGGGCACACTATATGCATTTTAATATGATGTATTTCAGATATGCATTTTAGATTTTATATTTTCTACAGATCGACATGGATTACAATGTGGCTTTCAAAAATGGAGATGGTCTTCTCAATGGTTGGCCCCATTACTATGAAAATCTGATTAAATTTCGGTGGTTCCCGCTTTGGTGGAGCATATAAAAACACCAGATGAACTTAACGAAAGTAAGTTTTAGCAGTATCTACTAATCTTATGTTAAAACTGTTTCAAATACCTATTTCAGATTCTCGAAATGGAGCGCTACTCCTGGCCCTACATGGTTTCTTTGTGCCAACAAATAAAATTGTTAAAAAATATGCTAAAAAAACAAAACAACAAAGTTCACAATAAAGGATTCAATAGACTACTTTATTTTCATTAGACAGAATATGCAAGAAGTAGAGGATCGGATAAACAATTGAAATAAATGTGAAACCAGCTTTCAGCCTTTCGTTTAGTGTATTGGAAAATATTGCTTCCAAATACAAGAGATATTTTTGTATTTTGACAATATAAGATTTAAATTATTCAATCTTCTTCAGAGCAGTGGATATATGCTTCAAAGTAATTTATTTTATTTAATATAGATTTTCCGACAGAGTCGATAATGTTTTATACCTTTATACAAAGCTGCCCTATCTTTTATAAATTGAAACCTTAACAAAGCTATCATAAAGTTTTAATTTTAAGTGAATTTCTGAAAAATGAAAGTTATGAATAATAATTATCAATAATTAAAACAAATTTTACATTTATTTGCTTTTTATTTGTGTATAGTTTGTTATAAAAGTCAAATACCTTTTTTATGTTTTCTGCAACCTTCTGAAGTGAATCGGTCTATATTTGAGACATCCTGTAGGTAGGTACAATAAAAAATTTGATGAATATTATGTTATTAAGGCAATAACTAAGATTCATCATGTCAATGTATACTTGTACATTCAACGAATTACGTTAAATTATAATAACGAACAAATTCATAGGAACCATGTACTATTACCTTAACTCAATAAAGTTCTCCTCATATTTATGTACGAATGCCTTGATCTAATAAATGATGTTTATTGAATAAATATATGATTTTATTAGAATAATGTATAAGTACATCAAATGAGTAACTGACGCTAATTACATCAATGAATAAATTTATTGAAATAATGTATACGTATATCAAATCAATAACTGATGATCGTTATATTTATAAATGATTTATTGAATAAATCAAACAAAGTTTATTTTAAATACTACCAATTTTTGTTTATTTAATGTACGATTTATTGTTTAATGTAAATGAACATCAATATATGTAAAACTATACATTGGCTCAATAAAATCGTACATCGGCTGAATTTCAATTAACTTGATTATTAACACAATGTACTGTTTTATTGCATTTACGGACATTTTTGGTTCTGTGTAATTTCAAGGGTTACAAGATGAATAGGTCGCAAAAACCTTTATCTTCAAGAGGTAAAGGGTTGAAGGGCACTATAATGCAAACTACAGTTATAATAACAAACACTTATATCTCCGTTAATTTTTATTCTGCAGCAATAGAAAAAAATCCACGAAAAAATCGTCACGAAAAAAACCTACATTTTGGCACTTACTTTACGTATCTTTATTAGTTTTAGAGTTATTTTGAAAATAAAGTATTTTTTAAATATATATATATATATATATATATATATATATATATATATATATATATATATATATATATATATATATATATATATATATATATATATATATATATATATATATATATATATATATATATATATATATATATATATATATATATATAAGAAAGGTTTTTACATCGTAACTCGCTTAGTTATAATGCAATTTTTAACAGTGCTCATTTTAAAGGCCTTTCGAGGCATTACAAAAAAATGTTCTAAAAGTTTATCCCGAAAAATGAATTGGTTTTCCGTTATTTAACGTTGAATATGGAATACGTTGAATATTGAATACCGAGCATAACGGGTGACGTCACACTATAAAAGTGACGCACGGCTGCTGGGAGCGCCTAGCCACGTGGCTTGACCGGTAAGATTTCGATCTTCGAAGTTAAGAAACGCGGGCGTTGGTTGGCACTTGGATGGGTGACCTAGGCACAGAAGAGAGAGCTTATACAGAAGCGAAGGTAAGGCTTCCCTCCAAAACCAAATTTAAGTGCGCATGCGTTAAACAAGTTGTATAGTTGTCAACCTCACTTTTCTTATACGAACGTGGAGCGATATTTTCGTTTAACTTTCGTTTGTGTTTGAATTGTATTTTTTGGGTGTTTTTGTTACAATAGTTGGAAACATTTTTGAGTTAGATACTTTGTGTTCTCTTACACATCATTTGTGCTCTGTGTAGTAGTGATGGCTCGTAAAGGAGGATATGCTGGTATATTTCGGGGATGTTCTTCGAGAACAGGTGAAGGGATAAGCCTTTTTTCTATTCCAAGAGATCCTATAAGGTAGGTAATGGATAAATTTAATTTACATTAAATTACAAGCATTTTGTAACATTACAAGTTAACATCCGAGAGTAACAAAAGAGATAACTGAAGTAACTATGAGGTAGGGGTTTCGAGGCTGCACTTATGGGTTGCATCTCAAATCATTTGCTCAGTAACTTGCAGTAATTGCTTATTTGGTATGTAAACTTCACTAGCGACTACCTTGAAACCTACTCCGCCCCAAGCCACCCATTTTTCAAACTCAAAAAATTAATTTCGTATTTATGTAACTTAAATACATGTTATACATAATATATTATGTACTATGTAGGTAGTTAGAATGTGCACAATATTAAATCGTTTACTTTTTAGAGCGCAAATGTGGTTGAGAGCAAGTAACAGGCAGGATCCTGGATTTGAGTGTTGATGTTGATGACCTGCATATGAACTATCGGTTATGTGAAAAATATTTTGAAGGAAATTATATAACCGAAGGTAACCGAAAAACTTTGTTTGTGGAAGCAGTACCAACTATATTTAGTCACACACTTAAACGTGAAAGAATTCCTGGAGACCAAGAGTCTGAAGAAGCACCTGGAGAAGTTTCAGGTAAGTTCTGGATTATGTATTCATTATTAAATCGACATCCAAATTTAACTTAATAATTGCAATATCTTTTGTAGTTTTGTGCTATCATAAAGCCAATAATTAGTTTCTATGGTGTTATTCTTCGCAACTCATTTGCTATAAAGTTATTATTTAAAATTCTAGTACCTCAATTTGTAAATTGTTTAAAATAAATTACTTACACTAAGATTTACAGAAATTTATTTTATTTGTGCGTATAATTAGTGTATACTAACCATAAACAAAATTTCAGATATCCGTAATCATCATCTGCCTACGAAGAACAGGAGATTACATCTGATGCCAAAGCTGCGGTTCATGCCACTTTAGAGTGCTCTTCGAACACAGCAGGTATGAGTTTTATTTATCTTTGTGTGTTTTTATTATGCACTTGCTGTGCGTTATTTTCACAATTGTTCAGATATATTTATTAAATCGACAAATTAGACCCCAATTATACGTATATAAACACAACTCTTTTTAACCACAACGAAATTTCAGATCGCCCTCTAGAAGAATGTACTGAAGCTACTGTTGTTTCTGCTTCTCGATCTTTTTCACCTATTGCGGGTAATACGTCTGATGGTTTTATATTACTTATATATCAGTTTTAATAAACCTATAGCATTATATGATATTTATTTACATTAATATGACATATTTTAATTTTAGGCCCAAGTGACACCTCTATAAGGAAGTCGCCATTGCTAACTCCATCATCTTCATGAACTCCATTCACCCAACCATATGCCAGCTTAAGCTCCACCAGTCCACGAAAAAAGAAGTCGATACAGAAGGTTAAATCGCCGAGGAAGAGGAAATTAGAGGTACTTGTAACAGAACAGTAGAGCCTCGAGGACTTCTATAAACTCTGTGATAAATATCTTAATATCCCTATATGTGTATTAAAATCCCTATATATATCTTAAAACCGCTATATGTGTATTATAATAAATATATACGTAGGTACCTATTTGTTATTTAAAACGTTAGGTTTTCACTGAATATGCAACTTGTTCTATAGTACTCATTTAATAATAAAGGTATTGTTCCATTCAATACAAATATTTGTATAGACCGATCTCATGTTTTTTTAATAAAAATTTTTGATCATAAACGTAGTATTTTTGTGATGTGGAACATTCTATACTTTTTTGGTGTAATGCTCATCACTACATTTACGAATGCACTCGTTCTGTTTGTTGTTTCTAATAGTTTAAATTTGTAATAAGATCATATCTGGAAATTTTGAAACTTTCATATACGAGCACACTTTAAGGATTTTTCTTTTACTTAAAATATAATGAATTCCTAATAAATATGTTATTTAGGTATATATGTTAATTGACATGTCTCCAGTATATTTTTAAAATAAATTTTAGACTATTTGTAATTTGTTTAAATATTTTCCTCTCCTTTCCATTAACCCTTATAAATATGAAATTGAAACGTTTTTATTTGCTTGTTTGTAAAAGGTACTGAAAACCACAATGGGATATTTACATTCATTCAAAATGGAAGTGGAAATATGTATATTTTCAATTTTTAAAATAGTTAAATACTATTACAAAATATGGAAAAACAGATATCACTTACATGACATTTTATTTAATTTTTAAAATGTAACGACGTCGCAAGCAAAATTTAGGAAATCCACCAGGAAATGGTTAATAATAACGTTCACTATACCAATCCAAGAGTCATGCTGCTTCTAATGTTGACTAATTAATTTAAATATTACTATATGCATTCATGTTACCATAAATTATATTAAACATTGTAACATATTTACACAATCCAAAGTAACTTAACATCAATTCTAACAATCAATATGCTTACATTATTCGCTGGTTTACAAAATCATGGTTTCAACTACCTTTTCAGTTACATTTTGTCATTTTTAGAAATACTTTTTTTCCGTGTAGATAGGTTTTAGTGTCATGTATCACAGAATAATATTTGTTAATATCATATTTCTCTCAGTGTAACAAGTTGTTCAAGGTCCCTGAAAACGGCCCCTCCAACATGAAGGGGACCGCCGTTACCTTCGCTTCTGTATAAGCTCTCTGTTCTGTGACCTAGGCAGGCTCAGCGGACTGTGGCAGTCTACCTGAGACCTGGGAACACTCAGCACATCTGCCGCGGACGCGTGGTCCCAGATAAATGGTACGGAGGACCAGAGTAATAAATAAATCTCGGTAACTCAGAACCATACTATCATACATAATAAATTGTAGAAACTTTGCCACCAAGCCACCCGTAATAAATAGGATGGTTTGAATAAAAGTACTCAACTAAAAAGGAGGAATGCACAAAGAGCCTAATGAGGCCTAAGTGCTGTAGTGGAAGTGTAACCACTACACTCCGACCCATATACATACATGCATACAAGACCGGTGGTGGCAGTGGTAAACAAGAATCGCCATGGAGCGCACAGTTTTCGATAATGAAAAATTTTCAACTTAATTGAGCCAAATTCCTGTCTAAGGGATACCTACCTCCCAAAGATTATTTCTGTCGAAATAAAAAAACAGCAATGCCTGGGAGGAGAAAAGAGATGCATCAAACTCTTGCTCTTCAAACGATTGAATGGACATTCGGAAATAATTGCAAAACTTTGATGGGTCTTCCACTAGTATTTCTCCTTTTCTTTTTTCTGATTAGGTACCACATATACACCGCTACGAGAGTCGAAATAAAAAAATGGCGGTTAGCAGAAATATGGCAAAAATAAGTTAGACAAGTATGGCGGTTAGCAAAAATTTTTGTTAGTTTCGTATGAAACCTGAAAAACGCGTCTGATTTCCACCAGACCTCGCTTTATTTACGAGATAGGAATAGGTATGTTAAAAAATGTAAGGAAAATATTATTTGACGGCAAAAATGGATAGTGGGTGTTAGAGCAGAGCCGACTTTAACAAAAAAAAAACAAGTTGATTTATGGGCTGCTCGAAATAGGTACTGAGGTAGGTACCTATTACCTCCTCAACTTAAAGGCCCTGTTAGGTCATAATGCATGTTATTTTTAGATGAAAGTTTTTTTTTCTAAGATTTATGGTGCAAACGGCACCGTCGTGCGATAAAAAATAAGCCCGTAAAAAATACTTGTTTTTGTGTGACGTCACTTCTGCCTCAAACCAGCAGCACTCAGCGCGCTACGCGTACCTATTTAGTTGCCAATACCGCTCGGTAAAGACACGCGGACCGCTTTAATACGGCAATACGTGAACGTTTACTTTTGTATGAAACTGCAAAATGAGTGAATCTGTGGCACCCTATTCTTTCGAACCAAAGAAAAGGAAGAATGAAATAGTGGGAAATCAAACAGAAGAACAGTCGCAAGAAACCGCAAGAGCCGGAATTACAGACTGCTGTCTTTGTGGTGAATGTGAATCTATGCAGACCAATGAAGAGAGTATTTGCTGCCATGAAAGCCAACTTATTAGTAATATTCGTGGTAATTTAGATTGCATTACGCATCACGATTCGTTCAAGAGCGTAATTTTAAATATGGACACACTAAGCACAGCACGGTATCATATTCTTCTTCACTGTAAGAATGATCCACAAACTGAAGACTTGCAAGTTATTTCCAATAGGGTATGGAGACACGTTGCTTGCCGACAATTTGTTTACTGGATGAATTCTTGGGCTACGCTTGGGAAGAAAAGAAGAAACATTTTACCATCATGTGTGGTAGCGGCCGTAAGATTGGAGTATCCAAACCCTACCGACGAAGAATATTTAGGTTTCATTCCAGCTGAAGGTGCTGCCCCAGAATATTTTGATTGAAACAAAATAAAAATTATTCTAAAATTTGTGAATATTGTATTTATTGTATTTACTTATACGGACTGATTATGGAAACGACAAAAAACAAATGTTTAGAGGTATCTACATACAAAATTTGTGCACTCATAACGTCTACAATAAAATGAAAAGAAACGAACAGAGAAAAACAAACAAACCCAAAAAATAAATAATAAAATAATAATACTTCTAATAATACCATTATAATAAATTTAAAGAACACTAGTGGTTAGGCCCCTTTCCTAACCGCCGAATGACATGTTTTCTGATGTCTTCAATGTTTGGTCTTTCTATAGGAGCTATATTCTGAGGTATTCCTACACCAACATACGGATCGTGACACTCTAATCGCATTCCAGTAAATACTATTTGCTTTATCAAATTAAAAATTTGTTTTCTCCAATTACTGCTTCTTCTTTCAAAATTTCTTCGTAATACCCATTTTTTGGTTGCTTTAGAATACCTAACTTTTTCACCAGTTACTTCTCTTCCAATGTTTGAGTTATGATCCATCACAGCTAATATAGCTTTACATACCATTCCATTATAAGAAAAGGCATTTCTTTTTGGCAAATATTTTAGTCGAACATTATGGTACGATTCTAAAGTGCCAGTATGGCAGTAGTGTTTGGTTTGTTTTAGATCGTTTAAAAAAGTCTTGTCTTTTATAAGTGAATTGAGAATTCTGTAATAGTGCTAATTTTGAGGTATCCAATCTATTTCTGCAGGATCTTCAGGCTTCAGGGTCTCGTGCTCACACTTGTTGATATGTTTATTTCCAGACTACGAATGAATATTGCATATATGATATAAAAGCGATGTGAATTTTTCAACCAAAATTTCTTCATCACCCCCACAAGTCTGACAAGACCACCATAAATGATTTATTATACCTTGTTTCCATGCTTGAATTAACGGTGACTTTTTTCGTAAGATTTTATTCGTTTGGCAAAATTTTTTGACATATGCCACACATCAAATTCATGAATTATATTAGGATATTTAGTCCTGATCAGTTTACGAATTCTACGATGTCTATCCGAAAGAAATAGTGTTATAGGTAATTTGGCATCGGTTAATTTTTGAAACAATTTTTCGCAAGCCGCCTTTTCCAGTTCGCCTTCGATCTGTCCTTTTTGAACAACTATAAAATCAATAATGTTTTCAGTTGTTACGTCCATGATTGAATATGTGCAATATTTAGCTGAAAAGCCGGGACTATCATATTGCCCGTCTCCAAATTCTCAACACATTCTTTTATTAAATTGTTTTGTTCATTTAACCAAGTGTGTTTTATAGCAGGATGTATACATTTTTTCACAATATTGTAGTAACTCGAATTTTTAATAAAACTTAGATCTAAAGTTTCAGCAAATGCAATGAACGATGAAAAATTTTGCCCTGTTAGATACATGGCACTTGCAACGTAAATATTCACATCAGAAAATTTACTGTGAGTATCACTTGACTTCCATGTTGTTATATGATTATTAGAACAAACACATCGCACATATAAAGCACAACCTCTTTCTGTTTTTAAAATATCCACATTTTTGTCGAAACATACACTACATTTATTAAACAATTGTTTCAAGTTTTTCCACTTCACTAAAAAGAACCTATCGACATTCGCGTCATCGGTATAAGTGATCTGGCCGCTTTCTTCAGCATCACTGTTACTTTCCTCCGATAAGTAGTCAGAAATATCACTATATTTAGAGTCTGTAGTTTTTCTTGAAAATTTCTTATCTTTGCCGGAGCTACTACCACACTGCAAATCCACAGGCTGCCAATATTGTCGTAACACTTCGTCGCCTAATTCACACTGAACTTCTACATTTCCCCCAAAACTAGATGTTGATGGTGATAATTAATCCATAATTATGTCTATGTCTTCGATGGGTTGTTCTTGGTGCTGCTTGCCTGCTAATTTCAATTTATGACAGCTTATGATTAAAAAAAAACATGTTTGCAGGTACTTACAATTGGTATTGGTGGAATGATCCCCGATAATTTCTGCAAGATTTTTTTGACGAACATATTTGCTATCACGTTTACTCCGTTTGATAATGGCGTTTTGAACATCTTCCGCGCGTTTGCCTTTTAAACACAAGGAGGGAACGGCGAATTTTGAATTATGGCCGGCGATACTTCAAAGTCTTCGTCTTGGAAATGTTTTGAACACACCACTGCGTAGCGAGTCGGATTAAAAATCAACTCTATTTATCCTTTTTAACCAGGACGCATACCTTTTAGGCGATTTCTCTCGTTTGGGAAAACCGTGGAAGCTAATATTTTTATTTAATCTTTTATCTGTCCTCTCGGAACATCCTACTACACAACACTGTGTCATTTTGTATTTAATAGACACGCACAAAATTATGAGAGAAATATATATTCGCTGGCATCGATATGTATGATTCCTGTCGTTGCCGCTATGCAGTTTCTTCGGTTGTGCGTAATAGACTGCCGGGCAGGAGTGACGTCACTACCAGCGCTCGCCCCGACTTGACTAATGTTTATTTTGATAACCGAGACAGATTTAAAAAAATAGCTTTCGGTATTTATTTTCTTTGGGTCATTCCATTATCGCGGGTGCAACATTTAGACGCTTGTTTTTAGTTTAACCTAATTAAATAAAAAACATTTTTAATTAAATTATTCTTTAAAAGACTACATTTTAATATGTTTACTTTATATTAATTAACAAAAATTTTAATATGATATTTTAAAAGTCAATAGAAATGTTCAAATTGCCATCGCGGGTGCAACAAATTTGGCCAACCTTTCCAGATCACAAACAAAAAACACATAAATCTGTTAATTCTAATACATTTAATATGTTATGCCTTAATATTTTGAAATGTATTAAAGTAACAAAGAACATAAAATAAAAACTCTAAACAAAATAAAAATAAACAATGAATTATTAATTTTTTTAATAATCGCGGGTGCAACACCAAATTATCGCGGGTGCAACCAGTCTAATTTAAGTCAACATAAACATCAATTTTACTTATATAGGAACAAAATAAGAGATCAAACCATATTTATTACTAACAATTATACTTTTGTTGTCGCTTATATTAATTATTTATTTTGAAATACGTCAATAATTGCCGAAAATTCTATGAACATATTATTTCCATCAGTCTTTTTCTTTGGCGCTTCCAACTTCGCGATATCATCAAATTGCACGTCTGCTATGTCATTAACGATTGATTTGCCATCAATCGTCGTCATAAATTGTACTCTAACTTCTCCATCTTCATCCATATCACTCTGACACAACCCCACATAACGATATTGAGTATTTTTTTATATTATTTTTTTTATATTTTAGTATTTTTTTTTATATTATAGTACTGGATAGGGCTGGAACCTTTGATGTAACTATAACACTCGGAGTAGTTTCCACAAACACCAAAACATTTTCACTTCGCACGACGCGCGTTTCGCCAACCAAGTTGGCATCATCCGGAGACGATTAAAACTAATCTTGAAGTACAAAATCTACCATATTTATACTATTTTCATGGTGACGTCACTAATGATATCACCGTGAAATTCACGCGTGACTAATCACGCTTCAATGATCGGTTGCTAAGCAACGCGTAGAGCGGGCTATACGGTATAGGTCCCTTGTCGCTATTCATATTACTTTTACATTTTACAATCGCTGTTATACCCACGTTTTTGAAGACCTTACTCAAACCACGAGTAAATCGGGGTTCGTATGGGATAGATACATATTTTGGAGTCTCTATATCCTTTTGAAAGGTCGTAAAATTACGAAGTGTGTCCTTAAATTTACGCTTCCTAATTAGTTTTTCAACTATATCTCTAGGATAACCATTACTCACATGTTGCTCTGATGTCATTTTAAACGATATTTCTGTAAAAAAAATACAGAATATAATATAGACACACATATTAAATATATATCATCAATCGTCTTCATCATATTAGTCAAGGTATATCAAAACAACGAAATGTATAATTAATCACACAAAAAGGTTACGTGAAAAAAGTTGCACCCGCGATCTCACATCGAGATCGCGGGTGCAACCAATTTAAGTTATCGTTTATTTTAACCTAATTCTTTAACCTGTATTCTAGGAGTCAATAATTCTTAACAAATAACAACTATAAACTTACATTTTTTGGAACACGAAGATAAATGAATATTGTCACTCCACGTTTAGCCGGTAAAACATAACTTCAAACTGTCAGCAACAACTGTTTCGCGCCAGTGTTGCTAGTTATGATTTTACAGTTTATACCAATTCTTCGGATGGTAATATTTTCAAACGCGCCAAAAAAGAAGATATGGTATAAAATCAAATAAAAATAAATTGATTATTATATTTAGACTTTTTTCTTTACACTAATAACAAAAAAAACAACTAATAGCGTGATTGAAAAAATCATGTCGGAAATCATCTATAGCGGAATCGTCCCTTTACTATGTATCTTTTTATATAAGTAAAAAAAAGTACTGCTATGACGACCTAACAGGGCCTTTAAGACATTTCTCAAATAATTTTATCCAAAAAATATCCCAGTGCTTGAGGCCGCTAGGTTATAAATACGATATAAGTTAGGCGTTTTATTGGGATTTACGAAAACTGGAAACGCTCTCTGGTTTATGATATAAGTAGGTACCTATTGTCCATTGACTTTATTTTTATGTAGGTACCTACTATCCTAGATCACAAATTAATAATTACCATCAGTGAGCAAAATTAAAAATTCTATAGACTATTTATAAAATTAAAACCGTGTACCTACCTAGCCACGATTAAAATGAAAATTTGCAATGACGGTAAAATACCTCAAGGTCAGTTTCTAATTTTGATTGGCTGTAAAAAGTATGTGTATTGAAAATCGCTTTGCGATGAGAAGCTGGTAGGTAGGTATGTATGCAATTGTGATGATTTTTAAAAATGTGTTGTATTTATTAGTCTCGGTTTAGTTATGTAGGTACCTATTAACAAACAAGCTCTGATCTTTGTCAAAGCGTTGAGTCAAAGTAAATCGGCGTTGAGTGTTGACGATTTGGTAGGTTAGGTAGGTGGGTACCTACTAACACAATGAATATGACTGTATTTCAATTGCAAGTATATTTATATTATTTTTCCGTTTTAGAGTTTATTTTTCACGGCTACTTAGCTCTTCTGTACATATTATTTTTGTTTCTTCTGGAAAATATTGCTACTAGCGAACCACCCACTAAAAAATGGTTATGCGCTGAAAGCATGGGTGGTATTGAAAATATGCATATACGTTTGGTTCGGTAAACATACGTATCGGTCAGCTGACGAAAGTAGGTTTGCATTTACATCAGTTATTATAAAATATGCATCTCGTTCATTCTTTCCTCTGATGAAATATATAAATTAATATCGAAATAATGCACAGTTTTGATTTAGAACATGTATTTTATGTATTATATGTATAAAATAGAGCCTATATACATTTAAAATAGATAATAACCAATAGGTGTTAAATACCTACTTGATTCTAACCAAGTTTTGAGGGAATTAGGGCACATACGATATTTTTCTGGTCCTGATCTTTAAGCTCCCATTTGATGTCAACAGTCACCTGAAATAACAAGAATATACATACATAGGTAAATATTATTGTCGTACAGCTCCCAAGAAATGGCATTTTATTAGAAAAACCTATCCGTTTGTAGAATATTATTAATAAATCAATAACGAGAAAGTTATGTCCATATGATGGAATTGCAGTGGCACGTAGCTGGTAAAACTGGCCCACCTTAACCATCAAAACATCTAGGTACACTCATACACTGATTGTGTCGGGTCGTTTGCACGAGACACGTGGCTGGACTACCCGAGTAGTCCTGCCACGTGTCGACTAATAAGCAGTACCTACTAAGCAGTCTAGGCCAACGTTGCCAGACTAGTTTAATAATGTAGTAATTGACTCTCGAAATTGTAGTAGATCATACAAAAATGTAGCAGTATTGCAGTAGCAGTAAATGTAGCATTTTTTAAAATAGTTATGATTTAAAAAAAAAGCGTTGGCAGTAGTTTTTTTATTGCATCATACAAAAATATAATTTTAAAATAATAGGTACATTTTAATAGTAAGACAAAATAAAAATAAAAAATAATGTATATAAAATTAAAATAAAATTCTAAAAAAGTAAACTGGTTCAAGTAAATAATAACTGGTTTTAAAAATTCGGACGTTGACATGGTGCGGCGAAGAAAATAAAAATAGAAATTAGGTTCCATAAAAGTAAAAAGGTAAGTAAATTGACCTAATTTGTAAATGTAGTAGATTGTGGAAATATTAAAAATGTAGCAAATACTAAAAAAGTGTAGTAACGTACTAGAATCATTAAATTGTAGTAAATCTACTACGACTGTAGTGACTCTGACAACACTGGACTAAGCTAAGCACCACACAACAGAAGGAGAAAAGGTATAATATTCAGGCAGTCAAATGTTCGCGCATGATGTGCCTTGCGTAAGAAAATCCAGACGACCGCGTTTGATTTACATTGATTTGTACGTTTCAACAGGTTGAAATCGAAATCGAAATATTGTCTCTCTCTGGTTTCGAAATAGTGTAGGTGATTCATCACCAGCATATGGACGGCTCAGTGACATGAGGGGCGAGGGGAACGAAATTCCATAGGCGTATCATTTTAGAGGGGGCAGAATAAAAAAAATGAAATAAAATATCCAAGTTATTAACATTGTTTTTAACTGTACTTTTGATGTTTTTTTTTATTATCTTAAGAAAAATACTGTTATTCGATGGTTCTAAAAATGTGTGATATGTATACTCTATACGTTTTCTTTATCGTTTTCGTTTTCTTTAGACTTCGCTTGTCATTTCCTCATGTTGATCTCCAGTTCGCCGCGATTCAAACACATGATGCACTTCCGATATGCGTCATTATCAGCCGTCGTCCTTTTCCAGATGGTGCTTTGAGTCCTGTACAGTATTCTTCTAAATATGCCTGTCTTCTATTACTAATATTGCAGTCCTGCCATGCTTTTGAAACGGTATGCCCTTCGTTTACCCAAGTCTCGTCTAAATAAGAAATTTTTCTGTCTGACATCCATGTTTTCCAAATATTTTTTTCACCATGAAACAATTTCGTATTTCTCAATAAGAACACTTTTCCGAGTCTCTCGTGCATAGTTCTCAAAAGAACTTTCCGAGATAACTTGGGTAAAGATTGATCGCCAGAAATAGCAAGTTGTCTTCAGTGTCGGAATCTCATTTTTAAAAAAGAAACCATGGATAATCCGGCGAATTGCGTATTTGACATCTTCATCAACGTCAATTTTCTTTCTGCCACGAGTTTCAGTTTCCTTCTTTTTTGCAATGGGTTCCTCATCTGTAATTGCACGAAACACACTATTCACACAGACTTTTGTCAACGAAGCGCATATATCAACTGCCTCAGTTTTAGTGACTCCAGAATTCAGAATACCGTTCCAATATTCCTTCATATACATTTTTGATCATTTTCAGTTTTCCTCCTTGTCAAATTCGGTCGCTTACGATTGAAATTATTGGTTTTAGAACCACTAAAATTCGAATTCGTCGCTTCCATCGCATGAAAACACTAAACACTCACGAATAACACAATATTATAATTAATTTATATCGCGAATTACCGTGCATAAGACACAATGAAATGCCACTGTCGCGCCAAAACATGCATGAAACAGCGCATGCGTCAATATATCCACCGAAATCCCGCGTCTTTGCCTCTGACCAATGAAATTTCATTTAATTTAGAACCGCCTAAAACTCACCAATGAAAACGCGTTGCATTTGCTATAGCGACGCAACTAGCGGTAGACCCGGTTACTAATGAGTTCTGCTCATGTCTTTTTCAAGAAACTTTTATAGGTTAGACCAGCTGTCAAACTCGATCTATATTTATATAGAGTTTCTGCGTTAATTAGTTAAAATTGTTGTTAAAATAACTGAAACTTGAATAACTGAAACGACTTTGATAAAGAATTTTGGTGGCGGTTTAGGGTTTAGGTCAGTCCTTGTGATTTAGATGTAAACGGGGTAAATAATTTCTGAATTTGACCCATTTTGGATGCAGTTTTTATAAATATCTTAGTATGTTACTATTTTCTTCTTACCTTTGGATAAATCTGCGCAACTTCAACGGTAGTGATATATGTATATCCTTGTCCGGCTTTGAGGGGACATGTAATTCCCGAATTCTCACAGCCGTTAGAATTATGTAAAGAAAATTGCTTTGGAATACCCAAAATGACCCCATGTACCACAGCAGTTATTTCCGTGGCATTCGTACCTGGAAGAAATATTTTATAAGAACAATTTCCAGTCTTAAAATAATCATAATTGTAACGCGTGGACCCATTGTTACGATCTTAAGACCACCTTGGGCATTTATATAATGGTGGTTCTTCACAGTGACATAATAAAATAATAGTCCAGTCATTATGTGCAGTTGCCGCCACCCAAATGTGAACGAATTTTGGTTTTCATCGAAATTTCAGCTGAATTTTATCGTTGTAAGTCAGACTTCTTTTAGTGGCATACCACAGAGAGGGTCATAAACATATTACTTTATAGAGTAATATCCCAGGGCCGCCAGACTTTACTTATTTTCTTATGCACTAAATGTATACGATAGAATAGTGACAGTACCTAAGTACCTACATAGAATAAATGTGCTACAGGCTACAGTCACGTAAAAATACACTTTATGTCGGTGGTAATTATCGCCAGACGCTATACAGATCGAAAAAAAAAATAATCTTCTAGTATATAAGTATACTTATTAAGTCTCAGATTATAAGTAAGATTTTGTTTTCTTTCAATCTTTAAAGCGTCTGGCGATAATTGCCGCCGACAAAAAGTGTCTGGCAGTAGTGTTTCAAAACTTTTAACAATATTCCATACCACATACGTAAAAATCAGTCCTCAGACTTTAAGTAAAGTGAGTAATATTTTTACGTACCTGTTGTAGCAACTAGTATCTGAGAATTGGCCGTCGCGTCGGCCCAAGCAGCGGGTATGTTTACGTTTCTTGTACGTACTAAACTAACACTATTCTATCATATACATTTTGTGCATCAGAAAATAAGTAAGGTCTGGCGGCCCTGGGACCTTTTAATAGGTACCTAATTCTAATGAAGCAGTGAATTCCATTCCAGTTGACCTTATGACATTATTGACATTCTTTAATTATTACTGATATGTTCAAGACTTATTTTTATATATTATTTATCTATTCCTATTTATATACTACTTACTAGGGATGAAACTAAGCTCCATGGAAGCATTGGTATTTCTCTTTAGAATACATCTTTGCTTCTTATTACTTCCTATCGTGCTTGTGCCGTTGCAGCCAGAAATAACTACAGATGTTATCGTTCCAACCTCTGACCCTATAGCAACATGAGAATAATTTTATTGTTCTGTGTAAGTGTAACGTAACATAATATATAGAGATAAAGGCATTGTTATATTTTGCTAAATATATTAGTGGCGCAAATATAAAATAAATGACATGTTTTCTTATTTATACATACAAATAAATAGAATTTGAAAGCTCTGTTTGTAATGCCAAAACAGCAGATGTTTACTAAATGCACATGCAAGTATATACTTATAACAATCTTTGTCTGTCTGTTTGTTCCGGCTAATCTCCGAAACGGCAGTACCGATTTTGACAGGGCTTTTACTGGAAGATAGCTGATGTTATAAGGAATAAGGGAGTAACGTATGCTACTTTCATTTTAGAAAAAGAATTAGGAGTCGGCGCAAAAAATAAAATCCATGAAATTGAGTTCAAAATCCGAATCAAATAGGGAAGTAGGTATACGTCTAATATATAATCAAATATAAACACTAATAAATAATTAATTATTAACGTAAATCTTCCGAGTATTTTTCGTGTAATAATCTTCGATAATCGAGTAATAAAATGATAAACTACGTAATGATAATGATAACACGTGCCCCACAGGCACTGCGGCGCCGTTGTAACACCGAAAGGCGCCTTTCACCGCTTCCCCCTCCCTCGATTAATATCACAAAGGCTGCCCATCGCGCGGGCGCAGAACGTGCGAGCGGGCATCTATGGCAGCATGGCTATTGTTATGTTAAATTCGCGCGGACGAAGCCGCGGGTAACAGCTAATAAGTAATATAATAATTATTGTTTGCTTCGTAATAAACAGTTAAAGAGATATATAGCATAGATCCTGCTCCATTGTGCATCGAATGTCAGGAGCAAAGCTACATCTGCAAGTACCAAGTACCCCAGCAGTACGCATATCAGTATCGTGTATCGTCTTATCATCTGACGCGTTTCTGTATATAGGGTCACGCCTTGACCGACGGAGACCTAAGTATGCCCGTGTATGCCCCTTTACACCACGTCTTTTGATCGATTGCCTAAATAAATATTTTATGTATCTACTGACTCTTGACCTCTTGATATGATATTCGGTTATTACTTACGTTTTTAACTCATAATGATCGTCAAATGATCTTGGGGTCAATGATGCGTATCTGCCCATTGAAAGATATAATCTAACAATTTTATTGACAGATTATTTTAGTCAATTGCCAGATTAAATGTGGCAATTAACGAAATTATTGTTTCTTCGGCTGTTCTATATACGCCGTCGTACAATTAATTTCTGTCTACATTTCTGTCTACATTTCATATTACAATTTTTAAAACTTCACAAAGTAAGTAACATAACTACCTACCGTGTATGACCCAATAAGTTACAATAATTTACCTGAGAACATGACGGAGATTTAGGGAATTTAGATTTAGTTGTCCCGGGCGGCATATTTTAGGGGACAGCAATACCGATATTTGTAAATGAAATATGCAACGGTAAAATAAAATAAAAAACGGTAGCATAAAAGCGGGAAGCAATATAATTTTTTTTTATATTTATAATAATATAAGCCTATTTTTCAAAATTCATGCTCGCCATATCGATTATTTTTGCTTAAAAATATTTTCACAACATTGCACATGACTAAAATTTTAAATACAAAAATAACACTAAAAACAGCGTAATGTTGTAATAAAATGTGTACTTCACAAAAAACAAGATTTCTAATTCCACGCGATCAGTATGAAGGATCTAAACAGCGATAAAATTGAAGTGGCCGCGGCCCGAAAAGAGCTGTGACGTCACAAACTACAATATTCATTGAATACATTTTTTGCAGATGTAGGATCGATGGGGACTTTTCACATTTCATTTGTAATGGTGTTCCCAACATCCTTACCAATTTTCAGCTCCTTGCCAGTTATTGTAACCTTGAATGTCTATTTTGACCGGGCTACTAGATAAGTTCGCAAGTCTTATAAAAATCCGACGAATGTTTTGTCTTTATTAGTAGTAGGTACGGAATGGTTTTGTGTTTTAAGTAAATTACTGTGCCTTGTCTGGTAATCATACATGTTGAGAATATTAGTTAGAACCCTTTCGCTGCTAGTACCACCCAAAAGAATTGCATAGTTACTTATTTTCCGGCATGTATTCTTAATATGATATTTCCAGCTCATATTTCACTATGTTAATTAATATCTCTGTAACGACTGAGAATTGGACCCATGTTTATAGAACATTTTTTGTTTCTTTTAATCACCGGAATTTATTCCTCAAATTGATTATCGCAGGTCCCTCCCCAATCACCCTGTACAAGTATACTCTCCAATATCCAAGTAGGTACGAAATTTTAAAATAATTTTCAGCATTACTTATAATGTAATTAGCCGTTGCGGGTTGCGGATATAATTATATTTTGTATTATTACTGCTAATATAATGACAAAAACTTACCGCAGTCCGAGTAACAATAAATTACAGTACTGAAGCACACAATAAAAAATAGAGACGACAACATAATTCCATGCATTTTTTAGAGAATAAACCGTAATTTAGGAAATTACTGTAATAGACGTTAAACGAAATACTGACTGCTGAGACTGAGTGATCATCAGTCACTGATGGTATGTTACATTATATTAAATTATATCGGTATTAATTACACACAATCTTACTCCCTATCACAACTCCAACTCAAAGATTAGTTGCGCTGTCCGCTGTTCTACATATGCGTCGCATGTGGAGACACTATAGGCACAGACGCACAGAATAATAAGTTAATTAGCAATCAGAACTGCGACTTCCTTTTGGCGCGAAAATACATAACCTCAACTCCGGGATAGAATATGTCAGCTCATTGCAGTACTAACGAGTCCGAACTTTGAACGTCGTTTATTTCGGTTTCGGTTCAGAGCAGTAGCGGCACAGCATAAGAAGCAATAGGGAAGATGACAAAAATTTTAAATATAAAAATAATACTAAAAACTATAGCGTAGCGTTGTAATAAAACGTGTACGTCACAAAAAACAAGATTTCTAATTCCGCGCGATCAGTATATTATGAAGGATCTAAACAGTGTTAAAAGTGAAGCTTTAATAATTTATAACAAATTTATTATTGGGAATTAAGGCGTCATATTTTGCATATCTTATTTTTCGGTATGGTAGAACATTTTTATGCAATACAAAAATGGGAATGCGTCGTATGGCGTGTGCTTACCTGTACTTTGTTATTGTCTGGTTTGCTGTTTATTTGATTTTGGATTTGGATCCATACAGATCTGGCCAGTGTTGACAAAACATTTTTTGTACAGCCCTGAGTTCTACTATACTTAAACATGGCGTCGTATTATTCTGATTGCTTTTTAATTGCTTATTATTCTGTGCTATAGGGTTGCCACAGGCCTCGTCGTCAAATATTAGAGGGGAGAACGGAGTAGTATAGTAAATTTAGCGATAGAAAATCTATTTCGATATTTGACATTCTATTTTTAGTAACCTATTTTTTCTGCAAAATTATGTTGACAATGAATAGACTTATAGATTCTCTTGAGAAATGATGCATTTTAGTTTATTAATTTTTATGGGTAATTGGTGTTGAGGTCAAAAATATTTCTGTCAAATCAGATTTTCTATCGTTAAATCTAGTTTACTTACATAGGACCAAAAAGAAATAAGTCAACCTTACTTTTTATTTTCTTTATTATAAGTTGCGTTCAAGGTCATCAGGTGGAGGGGCACTCACTGGCGGCTAATAGAAGTTGTATACACCGGGGCGCCGAAGGCGATTTTTTTTTCAGAAGTTCAAGGTCTATAATTTTTTCTTCTATCGCTAATAACATAAACTTTGAAATAAATCACTCGAGGGGCGAGTTTGCGGGAAACTCCTGACGGATAAGATACTGATAAGCCTACCGGACACTCTCGAAGTATATTCGAATTTCCCCTTATTGTATTAGGTTTAGGGTTAACGTGTAACAAAAAAAGTTAAATTAAAATAATAAATATATACACACACACACACATATATATATATATATATATATATATATATATATATATATATATATATATATATATATATATATATATATATATATATATATATATATATATATATATATATATATATATATATATATATATATATATATATATATATATATATATATATATATATATATATATATATATATATATATACAGGGTGAGTCAGTTTTTTGTAGACAAACTTTAACAGGGGATAGAACGCACGTTTTTAAAAAGAAAAGTGCCTATAAATATATGGCCGATCTAGCTTCCTAAGGAAGATACAGGGTGTTAAAATTTAATTTTTTTTTACATTAATGTGTAATATTTTCTGAACGGAATGATATATTCACTAAATATTTTACACATATCTTAACCTGCATAGGATCAACATGTTGTATTGTTCCTGTCGAAAATACTATAGTGGATGTTACTTTTTTCGGGTACTTCGACTATTCTGCATAATAGAACTTTTTTTTCGTACGCCACTGACATTATCTGATACATATTTCTAAAATAACGGCCCCTTAGTAACAATTTTGATCTCTTGTAATTTTGCTCTAACTATGACAGTTTTCGAGATATTGGCCGTTGTTTCTCTGACAGTGTAATGTCGTTATTATATTTTTTTTTCTCGAATTTTCTTTATGACTTATAAACGAACGCTTAGATTTTTTCATGTTTGGGGGATAATGCCTATTAATTAAGGCGCATAAAACAAGCGGTAAGAATGTTCAAAAACTTGCACAGTGGCGGGGTGGAAGGGGTGCTCCACCCCTTTCGTAAACAGAACTTCTACGCCAAAGACTATTTAAAAAAAAACTGTTATTTTCATTATCTACATACAGTTTAACAAAAATAATGTCCCTTCTTTTGTTTCGAAATTCCTGTGCGTTTCCTAGTTATTTTGATTTTTAGTGTTTGATGTGGTACTAAATTAAGTAATTTATTTATTAGCAATAATAATTATCGGCTAAATATTTAATTCTTTCAACGAAACCTACCTAAATATGGTTTGTTAAGGATTCTAAAAAGCCGAAATCTCTTTATCTCTTTCCAAGTAATTACAATTACAAAAAAAAAACATTAGATGAACATTGATGTTAATGTTTATGGAGATATAAACATTTTTGAATTTATAGCAATATTTAATTAACAATAATAATTGTGGAATAAATAACAATTGTTAGCAATAATGATTTATAAATAACAATTACAAGAATTAATAACAATAACACTAGTACCTACATATATAAAATTAGATACTTTGTTCAAAATGTAAACCGTTCTTCTCAATACACATTTCACTGCGACGTATCATAGAACGTCTTAAGTTAACTAAATGATGCACCCTTATTTCATTGCAAGCATCTCTAATGCGATTTTGAAGTTCCTCAAGTGTATTAACCGGAGTGGTATACACTATTTCCTTAATGAATCCCTAGTTATTTTCACAAAACAGTCAAGTGGTGTTAAATCGGGGGATCTGGGAGGCCACGCCACTGGACCTCCACGACCTATCCACCTCCCTGGATAGATATTGTTTAGCCAATTTCTTACATTTCTGCCATAATGGGCCGGGCACCCATCAAGTTGAATCCAAGACTGTCTTCTTAAATTCAAAGGAATGACTTCCCATATATTACCATGGTGTTCTTCTAAAAATTGTAGGAAATTTTCTGAATTTACACGTTGTGGCAAGAAATAAGGTCCAAACACGTGGTTGCCGTAAATTCCAATCCAGACATTTGTACTAAATTCATGTTGAAAACTTCGTGGTCGAATGGCATGTGGGTTTTCATGTGCCTATACATGCAGATTGTGAAAATTTACTATACCACGACGAGTAAAACAAGATTCATCAGTCCACAGTATATTGGATAAGAAATCCCTATTATTTTGAATGGAGTTAAGAACCCACCTACAATAAGTAAGTCTTCGTTCAGCGTCACCTGGACATTAACCTTGAACAGGTTGAAAATGATATGGGCGTCTGTGATCCCGTTTTAAAACCAGGGAAATTTTACTTTGGGAAATACCAAGAGCAATAGCAGCACGTCGAGTACTTGTCGTTGGGTTCCTATTAAATTCCCGCAATATACGGTCTCTATCTCGTCCACGGTTGTTCTGTCGGCCCCCGGGTACATTTTTCAAACCCTGGTTAACAAATCGACGCGACGGTGGATACTCACAAAAACGGAATGATGAGGTTGTCGTCTATTTTGAAATCTTCTTCGATACTCCCTAGCTGCGTATCTTGAATTCCCATTTGCGAACCCATAAATAAAATGAATGTCGGCTTGTTCGCTATTTGTAAATGTAAACGGCATGTTACACTAATTAAAATCTGGCAAATCACATAAAATAACTTTTTAATCTTAAAAATAATAATTAATAACAGTGAAAATATTCAAGATGAAGCAAAATTGTTTGTAGATAAACTTGTAATACGTCAAACTGTCGTTTCAAAATATGACATAATGCTTACTTGTTTTCCAAGGAGTATAATATTTTGTTGCAATTATTACGTACAGTTACAAATACGCTAGTTTTAAATGGAAATTATTTAGCAAACAACAACAAAAATTGAAACAGAAATTGGTACATGCACAAGTTTAATAAAACTTAAAGGAAATTTTTAAGACTTTTGGCAACTGCACAATAATCTATTGTATTGTAAGTACATTTGTAATTTAACAGATTTCAACATATAAAAGTATTGTATTTGAGTAAGGCTTGATATAACAAATATTTATTTTGACTACATTGGAAAAAGATAAAGAATAAGAGATTTCGGCTTTTTAGAATCCTTAACACACCATATTTAGGTAGGTTGAAAGAATTAAATATTTAGCC
Source organism: Tetropium fuscum (assembly GCA_964058915.1). Classification (NCBI taxonomy): domain Eukaryota; kingdom Metazoa; phylum Arthropoda; class Insecta; order Coleoptera; family Cerambycidae; genus Tetropium; species Tetropium fuscum. The sequence continues at coordinate 809,782 of CAXKVY010000065.1, forward strand.
GATAATTATTATTGCTAATAAATAAATTACTTAATTTAGTACCACATCAAACACTAAAAATCAAAATAACTAGGAACCGCACAGGAATTTCGAAACAGAAGAAGGGACATTATTTTTGTTAAACTGTATGTAGATAATGAAAATAACAGTTTTTTTTTAAATAGTCTTTGGCGTAGATGTTCTGTTTACGAAAGGGGTGAAGCACCCCTTCCACCCCGCCACTGTGCAAGTTTTTGAACATTCTTACCGCTTGTTTTATGCGCCTTAATTAATAGGCATTATCCCCCAAACATGAAAAAATCTAAGCGTTCGTTTATAAGTCATAAAGAAAATTCGAGAAAAAAAAATTATAATAACGACATTACACTGCCAGAGAAACAACGGCCAATATCTCTAAAACTGTCGTAGTTAGAGCAAAATTACAAGAGATCAAAATTGTTACTAAGGGGCCGTTATTTTAGAAATATGTATCAGATAATGTCAGTGGCGTACGAAAAAAAAGTTCCATTATGCAGAATATCCGAAGTACCCGAAAAAAGTAACATCCACTATAGTATTTTCGACAGGAACAATACAACATGTTGATCCTATGCAGGTTAAGATATGTGTAAAATATTTAGTGAATATATCATTCCGTTCAGAAAATATTACACATTAATGTAAAAAAAAATGAAACTTTAACACCTTGTATCTTCCTTAGGAAGCTAGATCGGCCATATATTTATAGGCACTTTTCTTTTTAAAAACGTGCGTTCTATCCCCTGTTAAAGTTTGTCTACAAAAAACTGGCTCACCCTGTATATATATATATATATATTTGAAAATTGTTCAGTTCTATAAATCAGGTACAAAAACAAAATAAAGCAATATATTTGGTTTTTGACAAACAAATAAATTAAAATATACTTCATTACTTATACTTATAACTATAACTACCCATACTATACTTATAACTACCCATATAAATTAAAAATTAAAAGAACGTGCTATCCTCCTTGGCAATGAAAATATCTACTAGATTTTCAATGCCGTCCACGTCCGTGAGGATTGTCACATTATCCTCCTGCTCTATAGGCATGCATGATAGGAGGCAATAAGCACTTAACCTATCTTGTCTCATATAGTGCTTCTTAGATCTTAGATAAGTTTTCAACCGTTTTAGCGCAGGAAAAATTTTTATGCGGATAATGTAGGTAAGCGGGCAACTTTAGAGAACTAATTTAAATAGTTCCCATACAGCAGGGAGCATATTTTTGAGCTTGGCTTCAAGAAATCATGTTACGTTGTTGGAAACAGGTCGGGTATATATATTATTATATATTTGGAACATATATCTACATATGGTGATTCATTATTGGTGTAGGTACATGACGGTAGGTGGAGGTATACTTTGTTATTTTAAATATATATTATATTGTTGACTTCTGTCAATATACAATTTTTGTTAAATATGTAATGTATTATATAAAAGATCACAGGCCTACCTTTGTCACGTGGTACACTTTGCGCACCGTTTTTTTAGTCGGCCGTGTATTTGGTCAGTGGTCGACTCTGTGATAAAATTATCCTGTAACGATACAATCTATTCTAAAATATTCTTGGGAAACTGGTCCTCCTTGACAGACCTTATGCCATATACACGTATTTTTATTATCTGGTCTGTCGCCCACCCGGTGACAAAAGTAATTCTGACAAAACTGGTTCTTCTTGGCGGACCTTGGCATGGTATAGGGCCATGTACACGCATCTTTAAGTATAAACGGGCTACTATTTTCACGCGGTTGCAAACGTCTGATTTTTTGAGGCAAATTTGATATTCCTGTGAGGCACTTTCCATAAAATCATATAAGTATCTTGGTAAGTATGTAATATAAGCATTAAAATAAATATTTTCTTTATGTCACTTTTAACAAGGATTTTAAGAAATACTATGCACTAAGCACAAAATATCAACATCATGGACCTTCGACGACACAAATTCACAATTTGTGCATTTGTGTCGGCATAATTTGCAGACCAACAATTGAATATTGTTCATAAAATGTGTAAATATTGTTCTACGTGTAAATATTGTTAATATAATTGATAAGACTATAGGTATTATCGTATTATATATTATTATATTTTTTACGCATTAGTGTTAGACATTAGTGTTAGACAGCATAATCGCACAAAGGACGAATTTATCTTTGTGGCGGCTAATATTTGTTGAACGTACCCGGCTTTATGTTTTGTGGTAATCTAACTCAATGGAATTGGAACGTACTATCGAAGACACGTCATGATAGTTGTCACTGTTGTCAGATCCCGTGCCATCGTGGCTGTCTTAAAACTGTATTCGTAGATAGATTTTTTATACGGGGTACCTTAAAATTTGCAGTTGACGTTGTTCGTGTCTATTAAAAGTTGTGCTGTAAGGATAAAATACTAAACGTGTGTATTATTAGATTATAATTATAACTTTTTATATATATCTTCTTTACTGCGATTTTAAGTATTAAATAGAATGATATTTCATAACCATTAACTATTTTTTCTAGAAAATGAACACTGGAAACATAAGGATGGAGGCAGTTCCAAATTTTTTTGGACCAGCCAAGCAGTTCGCCAAGGATTCCATTAGATTAGTAAAGAGGTGCACAAAACCAGACAGACGAGGTAAGCGCGATATTTTTTATAATTGTGCTAATCACTTCTTGCAACATAGTTATCACGTACCTGGTACATATGTTCGATTATAAAAAAAACAGGCCGCCTTCCTGCTTAGTACACTTATTGGTTCTGACATTGTAGGCTCTAATTTATCACAGTGAGACTTCACAGACAATTTAATAAAGTAGCTATGCAAAAATACAGTTCAGTAGATACTTATACGCTACTTGTGGCAGGTAGTGTATCAGAGTTTACTACATGGATCGAGGGGTGTTGATATTTTTTAGTGGACGAGTAACTCCCGTCTTACAATAGGAGATCTTTCACCACTATTATTTTTATGCATTCCTAATATTATCTTGTAAAATGCATATCTTATGTTGAAGGTACATGTGTAACATGGCTTGAGGGATTTATATATCACCACTGTTCTAGCCACTGGTCGAAAATTTTATTTTCCTTATACTGGAATAAACTTTATTATATGTAAAATATAATAACGTAAACCGTGTACCTATCCCCCATCAAATCTAAAATTAAATACAAAAAAATAAATCCGCTTTCACTTCCACATGTATATCTATCTATTACATAGATATAAATTAACTTAGGGATAGCTGATCTACAATTCTCAGACAATGTTATAGCTAGTTCCAAAATATAGCTCGTATTATTTACACATCAATCTCTCTTGCAATCATTCCAATCATCTCTACTTTACGTAGCAGTAGATGAGGTTGCCCCATATTACCAGCCTAGTTCAGTATCATGTGATAATGCTATAATCATGGGTTTACTACAAAACTGATGGACACAAACTAAAGTTAAAACTTAGAAATGCTTTTATAAATCAATTTATATTATAGGTGATGCGTCATTTTCACGCATAAGCAATTTATCTTGTGGCTGACATCATGTCTGTCGCTTTGATAATTTTTGCTTGCAATAAAAAACAACTTGAATGGTTATTATAGGTAATCTTTTATTAGGTGTATATACCAACAGCACAAATTGTCTCGATCATAGGAGACCCAAGAGCAATAATTGGCATGTAACCAAATCCTAACAGGGTATCATTTCTGATATCCCGCATTGAAACTGTTGATAGATCTTGTTTTATTTCGACATTCTCAGAATTTAATAATAGTCTTAATTAATTAAAATGATATGTATTCTTATTTCATTTACGTTTTTATACAGAACGTAAATAATAATTTAATTTTAAGAAACAAAACACCAGCATGACAAATTAAATACTGACTAAACCAAATACTGGCAACATTGCTTTAACGATAGAATAACTGGTTTGCTTTCCATCAAATTATTTGAGCAAGTACTTAGGTCTACGTTTCTTTGTGAAATCAAATACTTGGCGTAAATATTTCATTTATGTTCACGCGATATTTGTTTTATGAAAAACATTAGAAAACTAAAAAAGTTATTATTATACAAAAAAATAATTTTTTAAAATAAAAAAATTTTACCACTAAATAAGTTTTAATGCAACAAATTTTGCCCTTGCTGTTAATTGGGTAAAATCTGCCGTTTATAATATCAGCCGACTGGCAAATGCTTCATTAAAAGAAACTTGAATCAGTCACCTTAAGTGTCCTTGGTAATACCACTTTGCAATTTGAACTTTTTTGGCTGTGTCGAAGGACATTTTAAAGAGTTATAATGCAGCCGAGATTTAGTTATATCCATTGTAATCTGTGAATTCACCTATGATCAAAGACGGATTGCGGTCGCTGTATGATTATTCTTGTGTTCTTTCTAGTAGTCACTATTACCAAAGTATTCTATATTTATAGACATTGTTTTACTAGTGAGTGGGTGTTCTAGTTCGAACTCAAAACATACTAATATCTGTTATAGTTAACTGTTATTTTTTTTTAGAATTTCAGAAGATTGCCATAGCGACAGCCATCGGCTTCTGTATCATGGGATTCATCGGTTTTTTTGTGAAACTTATCCATATCCCCATCAACAACATAATTGTAGGCTCTTAAGTTTCATTTATTATTTATTATAATTACATAAAACTCATTTATTATATTTTGATAGAGTTAAATTATATAATAGAATTTTGTATTTCTCATCTTCCATTTGTGTATCATCAAATGAAATAAAACCATTGTTATTTTATAAAATTTTATTTTATAATCGATTTCTTGTATAAGGCACAAATTTGTTGAAAGGTACATAAAATATATACTTATGTGCAATAGAAACTAAACATATTTGCAATTTAAAAATTTGTTGTGCATTTTAATCTCGTAAATTTGCCTTCGTCATTGAATTAGTAGGTCATGATCAACGCATATTTTCTATTTAAATAATTTTACTAAAAAAAAATTTGCAGGTGAAAATCGCAAATAACGAATCTGAAATAAATTTACAGTGGCTCGCAAATGGTCCAAAATGACGGGGCGGCCGGATTAGTTATATAGTAGAGACCCTACACGTATTCGACGGAGCTACTACAAACTACAGCTAGTTTGGGTGTTGTGGATTGTTCCAGGTTTCTTTAACAGTGAATAGCTTGATGCTCTGTTAAAGGAAAATAACGCTACCAAAGTCAATCCATTCCTTACCTACTAACTCAATGCTTTTTGCACAGGTTTTCATGTCGTCTTTTCTTCCAAGAAAAACTTGACATGTTAAAATGTATCTACAAGTAGAAAAATATCCTGGGAAAATGTTTGCACATGTAAAGCTCCTGAAAATAAATGTAGTTCTCATAAAAAAAATTGCCTAATACAAAGAAATACAAAATGGAAGTTGAATTTGAAATTCATTACATCTTATAAACTAATTCAAAGCTGTGTACTGTTTTTTGAAACACTCTGTATGTACGCGACAAGTGAAACTTAATAAATAGCACATGAATTTTCTTATAAAAGTAAACTTTAGTGTTTTAAAACTTTTATACAAAAATAGAAAGTCGTGTAAAAAATAAATTTGTGATGGCACAAGAAATTCCGCTGTGTTCTACTGAATAACAAAAGAATCTTAAATTTACAAGATGTCTCAACATCATTTATCACAATTTTACCTTTTAAGTAGTGTCTTTTAATTTAGAAACAAAAACTTATGCCATTTCATGACACAAAAAAGGCATAGTTTCAAAATGGAAACTACTACAAATATTACACGAAACGTAAACAATTTAAGACGCCTCATTTATAACATTTGAAGCAATTTATGCAAGCTTCCGCCTAAAAATATTTAAGCATGTCCTTAAAGCCAATTATTCTGAATAATTGCCTAAGTAACTAAATGTGAGGGTAACAATTAAAAAATGTATTGAAATACGGAACAAATTATTACAATCACACAAATATAAAGCAGTGCTTAATTATCTAACCTAACTTTCCTGGACAATACAACAAAAATTTAACTTGAATGTTCACATAATATGGTGAATGTATTCAAACCACAGCACCGATAAATAGCAGTAGGTTCACATACAAACTGGATTACTATTACATCTTTACCATTAAGGCACATTTTCTATGCATACTGTCGAATTGAGTTTAACGATTTGGGTCGTTCGAACTATGTTGAAAGCAAAAAGGTTTAGGTACATGATAGGCGATGCATGTCGAATTAATTGTAGTAGAAAATGACGACACGTGAAATTAGTGATGTAGGTATGGATGTGTTGTGTAATTCAGGATGAAATAATGGGTGAATTAAAAAAGAAGAGAAATAAACGAAACTGGTGGATTTTAAGACGAAATACATACATATATACATCATAGGTTTGATAATAAGCATCCAAAAATCTCGCCATTCCTCATCTGACCATTTTTCAGACATTTTGTGCAAATTTTAACGCATGGCGTGTAGGACTAAAAACCCAGACAATTCATGCAATGGCATGTTTGTTCCTGCACAATGAGGTGTTTACACATTCAATTCCAGTTGTCGACATCGATCCGGTGGCAATCGTCGACCAAAAGTAGACGGTCTCTCTGCTTACTACAAGAATCGACCCAAATCGGTCAACTCAGATCGACCCGTGAATATGCCGCTTTAGCAAAGATGACACACATAGACACTATGTTAAAACGTAACGCTCATGATGCGTGGTGGTGAAAGGGTGTAACTTAGATATCCTTTTCCGTGACATTTTTTCTTTCACTTTTTTCCGTTTTTTTTTAAATCAGGTTCTCAGTTTTAGCCAGATTTTAAGATTGCGGTTGGTCATCTAGAGTGCGATATATCTTTGCCACTAGTGATATAAGTACGAATTCAATACAAACACTCGAGGGAAGTACAAGCCTATATTTTGTGTATTTTTAAAGTACTATTTAACACGTTGACTGCCACGCCTGACTCGAGAAAATGGGTCCGGGACACCACGATATGAAAATTAAAATATTGAATAGTTATTTTACAATAGTTTTTTTACATTTTGTCCTATATATCACTTTTTTTTGGATAAAAAACGTTTACGAGATATCTCGTGGTTGGGCGTCTTCTAACAGAATTTTACTTGTGGCGCCCAATTAAGAGATAACTCATGATCGCATAATAGCTGCCCAGCGCGCGTTTCGTGTTATGGCCTGTTTAGTATCTAGTAGGTTGCGCAGGTGTATACACGTGCGTCTTTTACGAGGCTTAATTGGCGATATCATGATAGTTACTTTGTTTTTTGTGTAAAAAAATTTCCAGATAATGCCCAATTTGTTGTGTTATACCATATCCAAAAAGAATAAACGAATACGTTTTCTGATGCCCACATATTATTTACTAACCTTTAACAGGCGCCCCGAGTCTAAAATCTCCTTGCATATCCAACGAGTTAACTCGTTCTGGACGCCACAAAAGAGTCCTTCAAAAACGAGATAACTCGTGGTGGGCGGCTAACAACAATCGGCCAACCACGAGTTATCTCGTGCATGGCAGTCAACGTGTTAAATTAATAATTATTGCATATTGAGGAAGAGGGACAAAAGCATTTTGACAAATATTTCGATAAAATCTTTGCCTTCGGATGGTATTGTTCAGTGCCTTATATCCTATTATGTACTTTTAATTTCACTGACAAAACAAAATCACTGGATATATTAAAATTTCACTGGATATACAAAAATACTAAAGGTATTTTATAGAGCAGGTACATTCGTACAATGGAAAAGAAAATTAATTTCAATACATTTTTCAGTAATGTTCCTAAACCTATAGAGGTAAATGGAAAAGGTACAAGAAAGAGTTTTAATTCTAAGGCTAATATAGTAAAAATAGAAAAATATGTAATTAAAAACAATATTAAACATTTTAACACGCAATAATATTAAAAAGTAAAAATAGATACAAATTTGGCAGTAAATATACAAAAACAAATGTTAATAAACATATAAATAATATAATAGAAGTAAGAAATACTTACTACTATAACTCTATTCCTTGGAATGCTTATTCTGCACCAATATTATTTGTAATTGTAACAAGTATGATATAATATCTATATACATAATCATTCAACATTGGTAGATTTCATCTTCAGATCTGGTAACATTTAACAAATGAGGTGAGTACTACTAACAATAATTAACAAACTAGATTGTAATGTCAACCATAACAGAGTTGTCTGAAAAACCACCATCTGGCATGCGGACCAAAAACTAATGGAAAAGATTTATGCCGACATGGACAATTGCTTCAAACTATAACTCACGGGCCAAATAAACGATCCACCTGAAATATTTACAAAGTTTGCTTAGTAATGATTTGTCAATTTAAGTCCGATTTGATAATTTTTTGACATCAGGTAAATTTATAAGGAATCTCAAGTTTGAAATTTTAAGAAAATTAGGCATAGGTCCATCTTATAGAGGGCCACAAAAAAAGCGCCTGTTTACCCGTAAATTTAAAACAATCTATGTAGTGGTCAAACAGCGGTGGAGCTATGGCATAGCACAGGTGTGCAAGGTTTGCACAGGCCCAAGTCTACAGGGGGCCTGCGAGCTTCATTCCTTCAAAAAGAAAATGTAAATAAAAATGCTCCTTCTAAAGCTAAAAATGTTCTTTTTCAAATATGATTATCTGAAAAAAAAGCCACATACCACTTTAGATTTGAATACCCGAGCTTTTTTGGGACGAGGGCTTCCAGGATGCGTCTACTGGGACAATTGCCTCTTCCCAAAAAAGCTCGGATCGTCAAATCCAATGTGTTGTCAACGCTGATTGTTTTCTCTGACAATCAGGGCATTGTGGGCAGAGAATTCGTGCCGTAGGGTGAAACTGTCAATGAACAATTCTACTGTGATGTTTTGAGACGATTCAGAGAAAATATGGGTAGCATACGTACGAAATTATGGCGTGCGCATGGACTGGGTGTTGCATAACGACAACGCGACGTCGCATACTGCAGCGGTTTTGTTATTTTATTTGTTACAATAACTTTATTTTTGTTATACGTTTTAGAAACAAATTACATTTTTTTATAATAATTCTATTCAGATTTTAAATAATAGAAAATATAATATTGCCTAATAGTTTCCATGGAACAATGTAGGTACCCACCAAAAAATAGTTTACGGATATCCATCATGACGCTGAGATCTTAATTTGAATTTCCAATGGTAATAACAAAGAGCCAAGGAATGCTTTTTTACACAGCTGGCTATGATAGATCTGTCAGTTAATAATTAGTAAAACAAATTTTTGAGAGTGTACCATTGAATGGTTTAAAATATGGATCTGTATGCAACTGGCTCTGCAAAAGCTATTGCTTTGGTGCAGGATGATAGGTCACAATATTATTTGGCCAGAGTGCTTGGAGTTTCAAGATGCAAAGTTCAAAGAGCTTTAAAACTGTTTCATGGGAGTGTTCAAAAGAAGAACTAATTGTGGTTGGAGAAAATCTAGTTAGTGAGATAACTATCGCCTCATAACTAAATGTTTTGAGGGACACAACAGTTACTTCTGTGCAAAAGAAAAATGAATTAGGGAACATGAGGCAAGCGATAGAACAATAAGAAGGCGGCCATTTGATATTGGCATGCGCGCGAGACGACCTGCAACGGGTCCAGAGTTGTTGAATAGATTCACAGGAAACAACTACTCAGAGGGCAAATACCCCTACCCGCGTTGCATTATACCTGTAAATCCGAATTGGTCATTCATCAATTCTTTCACCAGGTGTAGACTAGTTTCGAACTCATTGGTTCTCATCAGTACACCTTAGGTAAAAGAAAGGACAAATGGCAAAAGCAACCCGATCAGTCTATGCTGACCAAGCAGTTTAATGTAGGTGAGAGATAAATATATCCTTCTAGTGGACACTGCTAAACTATATACTAGCCTATCACAGGCCAAACTATATACTGAATAGATTTACAGGAAACAACTACTCAGATGGCAAATACCTCTACCTGCATTGAATTATACCTGTAAATCCAGAGTTATTGAGTAACCACAGAATTGAACGCCTTAGATGCTAGGGAACACGAATATTGGGGTAATGATGAATGGAGCATATATCCTATTTACCTATGAGTCAAAGTTAGTATCAAGTTAACATTTTTTTAAAAAATTCTATTCCGATTTCAAGAGAAGCGATATGACCTCTAGCGTCCGAATGCTAAATAATATTTAGTACATTACACAATGACATTTAGTACATTTTCTTTGACAACTTCAACACTACCAAAAAGTAAAAATTATAGAAAATATAATATTTGCCTAATATTTTCTCCAGAGTCCAGAGTTGTTGAATAGATTCACGGGAAACAACTACTCAGAGGCCAAATACCTCTACCCGCATTGCATTATACCTGTAAATCTGCATTGGCCATTCCTTAATTCTTTCACCAGGCGTAGACTAGTTTCGAACTCATTGGTTCTCATCAGTACACCGTAGGTAAAAGAAACGACAAAAGCAAGCCCATCAGTCTATGCTGACCAAGCAGTTTAATGTAGGCGAAAGAAAAATATAATTTTCTAACAGCCTTTGCTACTACCCACCCATCTGGCATTAGAAATGCTTAATGATAGGCAGCGTCCTGCAAAGCACACACACAAAGTGGCGACGTCCAGCCCTGGCAGCCTAAACCACATTCTGCACAGATTTACAGGAAACAAGCTAGGGGACACAAATATAATGTAATAAATAATATAATATAATGTAACAAATGTAATGATGAATGGAGCATATTATATCCTATTTACCGACGAGCCAAAATTTTGTCACAGTTCGCAGGATGGACGTGAGAGTTTACCAATAGAACTGGTGAGCATTTCTTCCAAAAACATTTTCAGCTAGAGTAAGTTACGAAGGCCATTTGGTAATGGTGTGTTTTATTGTAAACTGACAGGTCCGTGATAGCCAGAGCTGTGAAAAAAAAGCATTCCTTGGTGAACTCTGTTATTACCATAGAAATAAACGTAAAAAAATACGTTTTTTAAGACCCTTGTATCTTTTACAAAAATAATTATAATAAATAAAAAAAAAAAGAAAATCAAAGGAAGCCTGATGTATGGATGTAGCCTGATAACAAAGTACGAATTACAGGGTGTAACTATTCAGCCACCCCCCAGATTGTTTTAATGTTAGCGTAAAAAGGGGCATTTTGTGTAACCCGGTATAATATGGACAAGGGCCTAATTTTCTTAAAATTTAAAACTTGTGTGGGATTCATTATAAATTTACCTACGCTATATAAAAAATAATCAAATCGGACTTAAATTAACAACGTTTTTGATGAGCAAACTTCATCAATATTTTGAGTGGAACCATTATTTTGCCCGGGTGTAGTTTTTCAAACATTCCTCAAAAAAATCATAGTACAGGCAGTGGCCTAAAATTGAACACTGAACTTCTTTTTTTATATAAGAAGCAACATAATATTTTACTTCTTATATGTGTAATAAAAGAATAGCACTTAATTTTCCAATACCTTTCTTTACAAATGAAGAAGCTGACACTTGACCTACCTGACGATAAATGCAATATCATCTATTCATAAAGGCCGTAACTCTTCTTATAGGTATAGAAAAACCATATCAAATTCTGAAAACTTTAGACTCACGCAAAATTGTTTTAAAGCGTTAAAATGTGCCGTGTCCTGTACAATGAAGCGGTTATATTACAACTCCTGACCGAACTGAAAGATAGTTACATTCTCGAATAAAATTATAATACACGTTAATAGTAGAATAAAATTAGGCCATACAACCGTTGTCCATGCCTGTACTGCTGTAATTCTGATTGCCGGCATAGTTATGGCACGGAGAGTTGTAGGGGTAATCTAAGTTGGTAAACTGACTGATTTCATAGTTCTCGTTCACCTCCTCTACTATTATACTGGGCGGTTTACTATAACTAGGCCTGGTGTAGGTGAGGTTGTTTGACACCCCAACGCTAGCAGGCCGGGAGCAGTATACCTCCAAGTTCTGACTCCTGAAACTTGGCTCGACAGAAGATGGTCTACTGTAGCAATTACTCTCCATGACGGAAGACACAGGTGGAAGCCTATACAGGTGGTCACGGGTTGCTGGGCCAATATTATGTTGACATTGCGGCCTGTGCAAGGACAACATTTCCATGAGGGATCGCTGCTGGTTTTGTAGCTCTTGCAGCTGATTTTTTAGCTCGACGTTTTGGTTCTCCAGGGTCTCGGATTCGTGCACTAGGTTAACAGTGCGTTCCCTCTTCTTCAGGCGACATTTGGTGGCTGCGATTTTGTTCCGTTCTCTCCTGCGCCTCCTTCGCTCCTCGTCCTCAGGCGTCAACTGAAAAAAAAAACGAAAACAATAATTAACAGTGAAATTTCTTAGCAACATCTCAAATATTCTAACCAAGAACTCACACCGCACAAAAGAGCCATAGTTTATACATTTACTTATTTTTTACATATACCGGGTTGGCCGAAGAAAACTGAACCTAGTGTCAATCAATGGTTCGGTGATTGAATATGTTACACATACCACAAAAGTTTGTTTTTTTTCTTGTTTAAGAGTTCAAAAATGAACATTCATTTTTAAAACCTACTACTTCAAAATGAATGAACCTTTTTAACTCATCAACTCATCGTCTTGAAATGTAGAGGGAAGTGTTTTGCTAGCGCTCACTAGTGACTAGATGCACTAAGATAATATATAAGGATTATTATATTCCCCGGATAGAATTTGTAACTTTTGGCATGCTATTCTTTGTAGAGAAAAAATCCGAGCTGCCTCAATTTTAGTGGGTTTTTTCAATCTTAAAGGGTGTATAATGAAATATCGAGTCAAATATGGACCTCGCTTATATGGCTCCCCAGAGTTTACGTGACACATATATAGTGTTACAAAAATTAATCACAGTTTATTTGTATAAGTATATACTTACTATATTAGTGTAGAAAATAATAAAATCAATAAAAAATATGCATTATCCTCCAAGCAAGTTTATATTATATTAAGGCTGGGATTTTGTAGAGTGAGAGGCAAATAGATGCATTTATTTTGGTTAAGTATAAATAATTAAAAAACTACATAATATCTGATTATCAAATTAGGTGCATTCACTAGCTATCATCATAGTGATGATTATAATATAAGTTTTTTGTCCCAATATTTTCTTATAAATCTGCTCTGTGCGCTTGCAATGAAAATAATGTGATTTTAACAATAAAAATGCAAATTTTCATTTCTAGCGCACAGAACAGGCTTATAAGAATATTTTGGGACAAAAAACTTATAATATTATAATTACCACTATGATAATAGCTAGTGAATGCACCTAATTTGATAATCATATATTATGTAATTTTTTAATTATTTATACTTAACCAAAATAAATGCATCTATTTTCCTCTCGCTCTACAAAATCCCAACCTTAAGTTAAACAATGCAGTTCATTGTTTTCTTTAAATAATGTACACTTTCCTTTTTTCTAGTTCAATTTGAAATAATTAGTAAAGTAATCCTTTTTTTACGTTTTCTCAACGTTTTACGTTAGGCAGAGTGACAGATAAGCGTCAAATTAACATTACAAATTTTTATAATTATTATTAGCCCAGTCGGGTTAGTAAAAAAAAGGCATTACCTTGAAAAAATCCCGTCGGTAAATTGCTCTAACCTTTAGGGCGGTCTCTGGTAGTGTGATTCAACATGGCGACCAATTCTGCCGATGCGTTAGCCGCCATAATGAATTGGACAGCGAATTGTTTTTGCTCAATATCTCGGCCATTTTCAACTTTCCAAAAAAAATGGTTACGACTTAAGTCGTTGTAAATTTGATTATCTACATGTTTTGCCCTTATAATTGCCCTCGTGCGAACGATATTTTTCGAATTAAGCGGGAACAAAGTGGTAAAGTATAATGATTATATCCAATTATCTAATTTATTATTATTATTAACTTTAGGACATAAATGTACAGGAACAATGTTGTATAGAATTACATTTCCTACAGTTTTGATCTCCAGGCGATGTGTTTTTCTCCTTATAAGCTTCAAACGGCCAGACCTTTTCTTTCAAGATGTTGTGGTCGGAACCACTTGACTCTTTTTTTTCGACGATCCTCCTGCCAAATCAACATTGTCGGTTTCCTCTTCAAGATCTCATGACTTTCATTGGTGATGTTTTCGATGTTGATTGGACATGATTCTCGATGATACCAATCATCTTCGTCGTCATCAAGTAGCTTCTGAAGTTCGACAACATTGTCGCATATCTCACCACTGCAGCTTTACCATATAACTGAACTAGTCCAGCTTTACAACACCCGGATATTTTGCCGAAATTTTACTTGCATTGACTTGCAATTTGTCTTGCCATAGGCGTAGAATCCTTAATATTGGTTCTAGGAAAAAGTCATTAAGCGGTAATTTCATAATCATACTTTGCCAATTTTTTTTCGATTAATTCGAATAATACCGGTCGGATGATAAAAATTGTTAAGGACTAAAGTTGTGGAGAATCAAATTTAAAAAAATTTAAGTCCGTACCATTTTTGTTGAAAATTTAAAAATGGTGGCGATATTGAGCAAAAACGATTCCTCGTCAAATTCAAGATGGCAGGTACGGATACATTTGTTTGAATAGTTATGTATTATCAACCAATAAATTTAAAATACTCTATAAAAATAAAATTTTTATAGAGTAAATTTAAAAAAAAAACGTATTTTTTTTTCCAAAAATTTTTCGACCCATCATTTTGTCTACTTTTTTTTCTATAAAGCAATGATATACTCATTGACCCAAAAAAAAGTTATAGACAAAAAAGCAAAAAAATAAAAAAATGGAAATTTTGACTTTTTTTGTTCCAACATTATTGGCATAATTTTTTTTTTAAATAAGCCATTTCGAAGGAAAATTCAATTCTCTACAGAAAGTTTAATTTAAGACATCGATATTTTGCTTCGTTTGCGAGATATTGAAAAACTGAAAAGGGTGGATTTTCACCCCTATCTCCAAATCCCACCCTCTAATTTAATAGCACTCAGTGTTTTTTTCTTCTTACGACCCATTGATCGATTCTTGCAATTTCGCGAACGTCTTAGTTCCTTTCTATATGACATAATAGACCGGGAAAGAGTGACAGATTTTCAGATTTGGAGGGCATTACGATATGCAGATTTTGATGATAAAAAATGATAAATTAAAGAATCATCCCGTGGACTTCATATATTAGAGATAACATTTTTTGTTTGCATATTAAGCGTTTCGATACGATTTTACTCGGATACAGTCCGAGTAAAATCGTATCGATTTTACTCGGTCTATAATAAATAAGCTATTAAATTAAATTTTTTGTTGTCACTATCCCGATTCCTAGAAAAGTAACTACATTAATTTTGTAATGCAACCCTTGTACTTAGGTACGTTTACTCTGGCCCTTTTGCGTACCATAGATATTATTTTATTATTTAAATATGTATACAAGCTATAGTTGTTTTCACATTTATATTTTTAAGAATTAAAAATTTGACGCGTTTTATTTCAATTGTAGCAACTTATTTTTATAACGCTACTGTATACCAGCGATGAAAAAAGTTTTTAATATTATTTATTTCGCTTGTAAATTTATATTGTCCTTGGATGTGGGTCGGCCAAATATGTTTGCTTTGCAACCGAAAACAATTTCGTATTCGCTCGAGAGGTACGTTGAGAAGATTTATAGTAGATTCTAATCTTTGGGTGGACTTTCAAGACCTTGATGTAGACCATTTCAAGACAAATGATAGCACTTTACGAAATTGTAAACAAACCGCCGAAACCTTGTGGGCTAACAGGATTCGATTCATTGAAAAATAAGTAATTATAGTAATTATTATTAGCGATATTAATAAATTTTACAAATATTAGATTTTAATACATGTTTCCAAATTGATTAACATGAATAATGCATAGCAAATTGCAAATAGGAAATAATTTCAGTATTCATGCTTTTCATGCAAGTTTTATAGATATTCAGTAATGTTTGAAATGTTAAAAAAGATGTGCTTGTTTATATTTCTAATCATAAATAATATTATAACTTACATTCAAATAAATATCGTCATTTTCATAGCTACTCCAATTTAGAATCTGAAAACGTAAAAATAACAAAATTATTCAACATAATCATACCACCGACCGCGGAGGGGCAACCCGCACAGTGCTAAGAAACGGCAAAAATTGCCCGCATTCTGTCTACTATAATTGATTAGACAACCTAAAAATTGGCGCAATTAGCCTGCAAGGTCGCTGATAATAACCGCTATATTATTTGAGTTTTACTAAAAGCACTTAACGCGTTACTAATTAAATTTTTTTCCCAAGCTAGCGTACTTTATACACCATTATAGAAATAAGTACAATGGAAATAAGTAAACAAATTCTTAGGCGGGGAGTCGCATTGGATTGTATGAAATCGTTCGTACGACCTTCGTGATGCTAAAAGATAAAAATGATTTATTGCGAATTGGGAGATGTATTGCCTATCTAGGTACTAAACCGATATCACAGATTATTGTCTATATATTAATCTGCAGACACGTCACAACATTAATATACCGGGCGAGCCAAAAATGTTTGCACTTTTTACGTTTGCCCTCAACTTTTTTGTTTAGTAACCGATTTTAATAAGCTTGGATCGTTGGTCTTTGCTTACAGAACAGAATGGACTATGGACACAAAAATTTAGAATGGCCGATTTTTTAAAATTCAAGATGGCAGCCGCGTTTGAAAATTGCCTTTCTTTAAACTATACCCTGGTTCCGAAATAGTGTGGAGTGATTCATCACCAGCATATGGACGGCTCAGGAAGATGAGGTGCGAAGGGACGAAATTCCATAGGCGTATCATTTTAGAGGGGGCAGAATAAAAAAAATTAAATAAAATATCCAAGTTATTAACATTGTTTTTAAGTGTACTTGTGATGTTTTTTTTTATTATCTTAAGAATATTCCTTCGTATACATTTTTGATCATTTTCAGTTCTCCTCCTGTCAAATTCGGTCGCTTATGATTGGAATTATTGGTTTTAGAACAACTACTATTCGCAATCGTCGCTTCCATCGCATAAAAACACTAAACACTCGCGTATAACAGAATATTATAATTAATTTATATCGCGATTCAACCGTACATAAGACACGATGAAACGCTACTGTCGCGCCAAAACATACATGCATGAAACAGCGCATGCGTCAATATATCCAAGGAAATCTCGCGTCTTTACCTCTGACCAATGAAATTTAATTTAATTTAGAACCGCCTAAAACTCACTAATGAAAGCGGTAGACCCGGTTAGTTACTAATGAGTTCTGCCCACTATTTCTATAGAGTGTACACAAATTTGCACACTAAGAAATTCTGTGATCCATTGCAAATAGGCAGACCGTTCAATTGTGATGGTGGTGTGATATTATGTATGAATCACTCCACACTATTTCGGAACCAGGGTATAGTTAGTTTTGAAGCAAAAATGAAGTGACTCATCCAATACAAAGTGGATCTTTCCCTACATTTTAAGACCTCGCACAGTAGTTCGGTCAGGATCAACAATTTCCGGCCAAAACTAAAATGAGTTACATTTTGTCGACTTTAGGGAAACCGATAAATAACATAGTCATTGGTGGGGTATAAACGCTATTCTTTGAAGGACAAGAGGCTATAATCCCTATACTTGTCTTATTTCAATTTTCCAGCCTCACACGTAAAGACGTGCTTAAGCGTTTAAGTTTCGCTGTTTTATTGACAGTGATTTTGTTTTTTTTTGAGCTTCAATTTAACGAAGCAGCCATGGCGGATTCAAAACAAGGTTAGGTAGGGCCATATTATAGACAAATAATGGGTTTTGTTTACTATATTATATATGGTAGGTATATGAGATACAGTCTGTAATCAGATGAGCGGTTCTTGCCGTTAAAATTAGGTAATAACTATATATTTCTCCTACATTTCTTAACCGCTTCCGTCGGCGTTGATCTTTTTATGCGAGTATTGCACGGAGTACCTATATTGGCTTTATGTCCTGAAAATTGTAGCTGCGATGTCTTGCGATCTGCGATCTGTTGTCTCTGCGATCTGCGATAATATTTTGAACATATTGATGCAGGCGAAAAATACACCTAATTTTTAAAGCAATAATTGATATTGAAATGCCGTATTTAATTTAATTAATGAAGACACTCACTAGTATCGATTACAAATTATCATTTAGGCTCGAAATGAATCACCCTTTTTCTAAAAATGTATTTGCTACCCCCCTCCCTGTAAATGAAGGCGAACATCATTAAAAAAACATTTTATTTTCTTGCATTTTTAAAAAGTATTAATTAATTGAAACTTATAACCACCCCATTTTTTTAATACAATTTTTGCATCTTGCAGAATTATCTTAACGTAAGGCAGGAGCGTAACGGAGATATCCAGTTTCAACCCTATGAAAATCCCCCTCACAGTCATTTCATCAAGAAATTTTTTTTCCACGATTTTCATTCCCTGAATACCATCCTATTTCATCAAGGGATATTTTTTACTGTTTTATATTACTTTTTCTTATGAAATCTATACGAATACAGAACTTCAGAATTTTACACAATTATTTTTATTTTCACCCCCAGAAAACTACCTATTTATTATTGGGATGTTTTTGACAATTTCTCCTGTAATCACGGGATTATTTTGGACCAGTTTTATGAGTTTCATAGTTTTGACTGGAAATTGTTGATCCTCCTGGCCCACTGTGCCTCGAGTTATATATACGTAATCATACGAGCGTCTTTTTGTCATTTATAAACTGTAGTACGTAAATTGCAATTTTTACATCTTTTACAATTATTGCAACACTTTTGACAGCTGTCAAAGTTTGATATGATTTCAATTAAAACAATTTTGTCATGGCCAACTACCTACGTTTTTCCACAGGTGCTGTTGCGTTGATTCTAATTCTAACCATAAATGGCAAAAATGTTCGCCATATTGAATATTGATTTTGACAACAAATTCATTATCGGCGACCCCAAAGTTCCCGAGACACGATTTTGAGTTGATTCAGATTCATGGCAGAAATTTCCGTTCTCTTGGAGTCGCCATCCTGAATATTCATTTCATTTAGGTATAAATTGATATTATGTAACTTGAGATACTTGATATGTTATCCCAAACCCCGACATGGCCTCCAAAAAAACCAAGATTGATATAAGTAAAATAAGTTTTTATGTTAAATCTTTATTATATATTACAAATATAATATTAAAAATCATAACACAGACGTATAGCGGTTTTTAATTTTTTTATTGTGGACCCCACAATGACAAATCATGGCTACGTCCCTGGGCTGGTGCAGGGTTTAGGATTTAGAACACTAGAATATATGAAAAACAATGTTTATTCAAGTGGTGACGTCACAGCGCCTACTACTTGGCAACCGACGATACGCCGTTGGAGTGAGAGAATTTCTTCATATTTTACTTTATTGATGTTCCACCTCATTTACTTTGACGGTATATACGTGCTAACAAAGCTAGAATAAAGAATCACTTCGCCGGGTTTGTTGGTGGCCCATATACATGACGTCACGAGTCTGGAAATGTAAATACCACACTGATTTGGGGTACTTTCATGAGTTTCCCGTGAATTTGGGGTCTAAGTGAACGCAGCGTAGAAATAACGTAGTTTTCACTTGTCAATAGTAAATTATTAATACCCGTGTCGCAACCTTATTAGCAGAGACACAAGCCTCCTTAGCCGAGATGTAAAGCATTTCTCAGCCGAGACGCAAACCTTAGTGTTCCCTTTTCACACGCATTATACCACTAGAGGGCGCTGTAGCCATCTTCTACTACGAGTATTATACTACTTTATTTCACTGGAGTTTTAGTAAATAATTATGCAAAATATGGAGTTAATTTTAGTAGTGAAAGAATTACTGGTAATACCCTAATGGTCATTTTATATTTTCCTACCTATACTTGAAATTTAAAAGTCTATTCGCTGTTCCTACCCCCCCTTCGATAGATTTTTCTTTTCAATACATGATGGGTAAAAATTTCTGCGGTGTAAAAATTTACGCGACGCGACGTTAAACTTGGATAACAGATATCAAAACTATATAGATAGAACTATAGGAGATAAAAATAATCTTGTGTACTCAACAATAAACTACATAATATAAAATTCGATAACAAGAAAGATAATTGTGAAAACTGATAAAATAGACTACGTGCCATGGTTAATTGTTACCCACGACGTTTCAAGTACTAACCTCACCTAACACTATCTACAGGGCGAGTCAAAAAAGGGATATTCAAATATGAAAGTTAGATTTTATTTTTTTCAATATCAAGCATTTATTTGCACATACTGTGCTTGCAAAACCTATCTGCGACCTTCGGTCATAAATCCTTTGACTTTTAGAGTATTAATTACATTTAAGTAGCTAATAAATTTTATGTAAAAGTCATAAAGATGAATTATTATAGGCGCCTGCCTGATCATAATACAATATACTTACTACTTACACATGTATAAAATTCAATGAAAAGTCAGCTGGAAAATGATTGGAAGTAGAAGCAATTCCTAAGGGAAACGTGTAAGCAGGGTTGAGATGATTTAAATAAGTTGATTAAAATCATTATTTTCTTTTAATTTAGACATTTAAAAATGTATTTATTCATAAAAAAAACCTAGACGCATTGCTATGGTCATATATTGTTATATTTATTATAATTCAAAAGGAATTTAGCTGCTTAGCTGCTTTTTACAACAATAAAAATTCAACTTTTAAAAAATCTTTTTAATACAAAGAAAAGAGAAGACGAGTTTTGCTTCGTATCTGTAGTACCGAGACCTCCGTAAGACAGGTCGGGGACAAGAATTTGTGACGTCACGAGACTGGCCCCGTCACGGCATAACGTAATATACATATAGAGGTTTTCATGAGTAAAACTGAATATATTTCAAAATAAACTGTTACTTATGATAAAATAACTTGTAAGGGGGTTTTAGGGGGGATCATATAGGTACCCTAATAGACGCGTTGGCTCTTAAGGTCTCGCCAATAGCCCTAGCTCCACAAAAACCGATTGCAAAACGAAGCCATAACTATGAAACTTCATTAATTTTCTGTTTGATCTATTATTATTTTGACTGCCAATTTCATTGTTGATTATTTTTGAATAATTACTAAGGAATAAGAATTTAAGGAAATAATATGGCTAGTTTTAGTTAATATTGATTTAAGTGTTTTGTTACATAAAACACATTTTCATTCTACATACTTTTCTAATTTTAAAACTATCAACTCCCGCAAAATGATCCTATGTTTACCTCTCTTTAAAAACTCGATCTCGTATTTATCTGAAATAAGCTCATTAAATATTTGATAGGCTTCAATAGAAACTTCAAAGAATAATTCCGATGGTTCTTTTAAAGCACCTCTTGTTAATTTTTTAAGATATTCGCTAACCTCAACAGAGTCGTTTTCAGAAGAGTTGGTAAATTGTATGAAAAAACTGAATTTGTAGTAATTTTTATTAAACAATTTTCACAACCATTAAGCAAATTTAATAACAGAATGTGCACAATATCCGGAAATATAAAGTAGTGATGATAATACTGAATAATTTAGTTTAATGCCAGACAAATGAGGAATTATTTCTGAAAAGAAATCGATATTTTCAGACATGTCAAACGAAGAACCATCTTTTTCGTCTTTGTCATTAAATGAAAACTCTTTTAAGGAAAATGTACCAAACTTGGCATACTCTAAGAAGACTTAAAACTTTTAATTTTTTTTCTGATTCATGGACTTGTGTCATGGAAATATAGAAATAAAAAATCTCTGAAATTTTAAAAAGGATGTGGAACAAATTTTTCTCCTTAAATGTAAGTAAAAGTTGTCGAATATAGTTTTGTCATATAGGACGGTTGATTCGGAAATATTGAAGAATTAGCGTTTTTGTAAGTTTTGGTTTCTCTCTAAGAATCTCCAAGATAGAACCACCGTCGCTAGTCATTCAATCTATTTTTATAATACACGACGCTGAAAAATACCTAATACAGACTACTGAATGTTTTGTAGGACGTCTCTCTATGAATGGCTAATCCATATTTATTTAATTTAAATTAAATTTTTAAACCGACACATAAGTATTGGTACTATCGTAATTGCTTGAGCACTTAGGTATGCAACATTTAGAAGCCATAATGGAAAAAATTAAGATATTATTTTTTAAAACACCTGGGTATTATTTTGTTTGCACTTTTTTCTAGAAAATAGCCAATATCTTTATGGCATTTTATTGTAAATGACGCCTACCTTAAGTAGTGAAGTATATTTTTAACTTAAACGTTTTTTATAACACCAGAAACATGCTTTTACAATTTACACAGAAAACGGAGGTTTCGCTTCCACTGTACCGGCATTGGCCATTTGACAGATAACAAGTCACGCTACACAACAAAAATAAACCACCTTCCGATGTCTATTTTACTGACTTTACCGACTTTACGATTTGACACCAAGAACTAAATACATTTGAGGAGTCTTACACATTCAATTACATATTGTTTTAACTTTATTACAACTTTGAAATAGAGCTCTTTACTAAGGAAAAACGTACGTTTCACAAGTATAATCAACAAGCACGGACGACGCCTTAACTAACTACTCTGTTATATGCGGGATTCGTTGATTCACGTCCGATCTTACTTATTCTATCTAACTTACACATTCTGTATATCTCTATTCTACCGTATCGAGAAATACGTAGGGACTGGTCTTGTGACGTCATTGTCGTCATATTTTTTTATTTTCCCGGCCTCTACCTTACCGGTAGTACCTATGCATGCCCGAAATTATTGTTTGCTTGACGAAACAAGATATAAACAGTTAGAATTGTAGAAAATAGGTACCCACATATTAATAAAAACTAGCCAAAATTAGATCTACAAAAAAACGGCGTTAAAAAAAATCAAGATTTTTATCAACCCTGCGTGTAAGTAAGGTAAAGTGTACAAAATCTTTGTTATCAGCGTGCAGATAGTTCTCGATCGTCACAATAAAACAAAAACATACCTACTTGTATCTGCTGGTTGTCACTAAAATTTGAATACAATAGCAATGTTTCGTGTGTCGTATCGCCGCGATGCTGTTAATCTTGTTTTTTTCTGGCCTATCAAAAGTGAGTGTATGAGATTGGCTTAGATAATATTTTATTGAGATTACGTCTATTAAATATTTAGTCAGTTATAAATTTAGATGTCGATAATTTGCATATTTAGCGTAACGGATAAATCGAAACACTCACTATAAGCATTATAAGTGACTTATAAGTTTGAGAACTATATAACTGTTTAAAATACAATTAAAAAAATATCTGTATTTGTATAAAAACAACGTTATTGTTATCTAAAACAAAAAACTAATTTTATCGCGCGCGCTGTATGCTAGTCATATGTAATAATTCAAAAGTAAATAAGATTAAAAAGTTGGCGGTCCGACAATAAACACAAATGAAGGAAATCCAATATTTTTATAGTTTTTGGCAAATTGAAGCAAAACAGATCGAGTTTCGAACACACACGAGTTGGATTGGCCATCGGCCAACCGTTTATATCTTGTGCCGTTATATTTTTTGATTTGTTTGCACCCAAACCTGTTTTATATAGAGATGGCTGCCAATCTACGGCATGACTTTCTGTAAATACATATTTTTATCTATATCATAGGTACAGAACATTTATATAACATCCTGAAATAATAAATGTACCTAATCTAATACGACCGACGGACTAAATCTGTCCTAATCTCAATCTCAATAAGTTGCAGTATTTGTACAAGTACAGATAATAATAGTATCCAGCAACACCATCAACGGGAGCTAATGCTATACTGGTGTTTAAACAATAATTACGACGATTTTTAAACATTGGCTTTGGCAAACAGATCAGTGTGAACTTAGCAGAACTGAGAACGGAAAAATGCATAGGCCTCTTATTATTATTATCCTATTTGCCGTAAATCAATCGAGAAACTGATTTTCATTTTTAAAAAACTTTGAACATCTATAAAAAAATATTTTTGTTAAAAGTAAAAAACCGTAAACCGTAAACAAATGTTGTAAACCGAATTTTGAAAAAAAAAACATTTTAAGGAAAAAGAATATTTTTAAAAATCAGCAAAAAAACTCATCACTGGTAATATCGAAAAAAATACATAAAGACGACAAATTACACGGAGAGAAATGATTATTATTGATTATTATCAGATATCTTACGAATTAGGATGCGACAGGGCTAAGAGGAAATTGAAATCACTGAATTTTACTACTTTTCTTAGCAATTTATCGTATTTGAGCCGTAATTTTATGCTCCTCAATTAGTAAATTTTACGAATTTGATGTTTGCATGGAAAATATTAACACTTGACCTATGACTTATTATTAATTTCTTTTCTTAAATGCATTATGAAACAAAATGAATTAGCCATGATAATTCTGCAATTTTTGATTACGATTTTAATTTTTTTTCCGGAAAATTAGCGGAACAGCCATAAATCTCGTATAAAAATTACTTTCAAAGATCAATTTTAGCTTAGGAATTCGCCCCGACGTTTCTGGAATTTTGTATTTCGAATTTTGGATTTTCCCCCGGAAACTTAGCAGAACACAGTCCTTCATAATTTCTTTTCAAAATGACTTTTAAAGCTTAGTTTTAGTTCAGTTTCCCGAATTCGCCGTGAGGATTTTGCAATTTTAATTGCGATTCTAGATTTTTTTCCCCGGGAACCTAGCAGAGCAGCCATGTAATCCGTACGAAAATTACTTTTAAAGCTCACTTGTAGTTCAAGAATCTACCGTTCCCGTTCCCTTAAGTAATCGTGAGGTCTTCGAAATCGCCGTCACGATTTTGCAATTTTTTTCTACTTTTTTTCTGATGATTTTGCGCTATTATTTGCGATTTTTGAATTTTTTTCCTGGGAGCTTTGCAGAACAGACATTAATCTCGTTTGAAAATGGCTTTTGGGGGTCAGTTTTCGTTCAGGAATTTACCGTTCCAGTTCCCTTAATTAATCGTGACGTCAATGGATTGGCCATGTCACATTTTGCAATTTTTTTAGCAAACAGCTATTAATCTGTCCTCTGGCATTTTGTGGATATAGGTATATATTATCATTTTCCCTTGTTTATGTATTTTCTTTCGTTTCTTCCAGTTTTGGGTTATTTTTCTGATATTGAAAAAAAAATTTTGCCGATATTATTTTTTTACTTTTATTTTTGGTTTATATACTCAAATTTGGTTTACATTATTTGTTTACCGTTAAAAAGCGGCAAATTCCTATATACATACTTTTAACAAAAAAAAAATACCTATAGATGTGCCGCTAACTTCTGTGAGGTGAGCATTCATTTTTTTTTTAAATGAAAAACGGTTAAACTATCACGTTCACGATTAATTAAAGGCTAATTAACGGCAAATAATAAGCCTATGCATTTTTCTGTTCTTAAAAGTTGTTCTAGCTAGGTCCACACTATGGCAAACAGCTTTTTATGCCTCTGACTTCTGACGAATTCATTGATTAAAAAAAATTAAAGTTGCTCAGCTTAAGCCGGAAATCCATCAAACAAACATGGTTATCAAACGTTTGCAAATAAATACCGCATTCGCTACATTTGTAGTACTTATATTAAAAAATATACTCTTTTATTTTATATCTCATTTGGTTGATGTGTATAAAGCAATAAAAAATTAAAGCAAAGAAAACTATCGATATTTCGCCAAGGATGATATAAAACTTTTTTATTCAAATATCGCCCTGATTACGCATCTGACATTGGAAAATTCAAAATGGCTCACCGGAAGTCCATTTTGGATTTTCCAATTTTCATGTCAGATACGTAATCAGCGACCATGAAAACTCCCGAGTATAATTTTTTCCGAGAAATATTTAATATTAAAGCATTAGTAAATTTTTTGTTTTTTATGCATGCATAAAATTCACTTTTGGATGCAATCAAGGGCTAAAATGACTCTATATGCACAATAAAGTTGATGATAAAATAAAAAATGTATAGTCAATATTAATTATTGTTAAAGGATTATATTTAAAAAACTAAAAAAAAAATTAAAAAATTGCAAAAAATTTATGTATGTTTACAGTTAAATATGTTTTACAGCCAAAACTGTGCGTACGCACTATGATTTTATTGTTGTTACACCTAAATCTGATCCAATATTCTATCCAATAAAATCTGATGGAGAAAAAACTTCTACCTCAAATAATTATTTCTGACGGCCTAAAAGGTGCATTTAAATTAGAGCGAACAGAAGCGAATTCGTTTGGTTAAGCCATAACCCTCTGTATACAGAGACAGCTATGTTCAGAGAAACGTGGCAACGTAGCTAGGGGTAAACAAGTTTTTCGCCAGTGTACCGTTCTGACGCAAGCAAAGTAGTTACGCAAAGTAGTAGTTAATAGTGAAAAAACAATAACCTAGTAAATAATGTGTACCTGGATGCAAAAGCAACTATGATTTAAACTTTCACAATGTACAAAATTAAACACGATGTATTAGTGTATTTCTTAAATTCCCAAAACATATTCTCTTAGATTGATCCATATCATTGCTATTTGTTATGCATGTACTACCATTTTACGTGAAAATATTACAATTTGATTATTAATAGTAATGAAAATATCACCTTACATTTTTTTTAATAACTAAAAACCTACAAGACGTTTCATTTTCAAAAACTTCACACGTGTAATGGAAGATCTATTTTATAACTCGTTAAACTTTGAAGACATTTTATTGGTTAGTTTTCGAGGAATTAATTCGTAAAATAACACACGGCTGAGTCTGTTTATTTTAAAATCAGAGTTCTTGTCGAACGGAATGCGAGGTTGCCTTTTTCTCAGAAGAGTAGTAGATTGTGGTTAAGCTTATAATAGTAATTTAATAGAGAACAACGAAGGAGCGAACTAACTCGTTCGTGTTCACGCCTATCGGTAAATAAGCGAATCATCATATGGAATTCGTGCTCAATGTGAACAGTGTAGTTCATTTAGCGGGCGAATTCTCTGCGAATAGTGGTAACTTTTTTGTGATAAACTAGTTTGTCGAACGTTTGTTGCTGTGAATTTTACCAGCACCAGCATGGCGTGGACAAACTAAAAGACCCTTCAGTTAATAGAAATGTATAGGATTAAGACATGTTTATTTGATCCTAAGTCAAAATTATATAAAATAATAAACCGAAAAACACGAAGTCAATGAAGAAATAAAAGTATGAAAGCACTTTCGGCATCATTTAGCAGAGAAAGGGAAAATAAGGCACATCCAGAAAATCTGGTAGTATGACTGTCGAAATTTATCTTTTATTTCTTCCCATAAGTCCCATAATAGCTAAGTATAAAATTAACGTAGCTTAATATATCGTCGTATATCCGATATTTTGATGAATCATCGACGAATGCGAATGTTCGCTCTAATTTAAACGTTTTCTATAACAGAAAACAAACAAATGGCAACGAATTTGTTCCTTCGTTTCTGTTTGCTCTAATTTCAATGTTCTATCAGCTCTATTTTATATGTACGTAGGTATGTCTATCACGCCACGGAATGTAACCAATCAACTTACTCCATTCTCCTGCTTAATCCTGTCTTCCTCGGATTCGCTGCACTCGGCCTTCCTGGCCTTCTTCACCTTATCCAAGTCAAGAAGATCGTCCCCGTCGCTTTGGTGCTTTCGTTTCTGTTCGATCGTCAGTTTGAGTCCAGCCTTGATCAGCTGGGAGCAAGTATGCTGAACGCTGGGCGGATTGGTGGTTGGAGACTCCATCTGACTACTGCTGGAGCTGTTGGAATCGCTGCTCATGTTAAGGACCCCACTGCGGCCGCTAGGCCCGTTGGCTATCTTCTTGGGGGCCTCGTCGCCGAAGTTGTAGTTGTCTAGGGGGTTGGTCATGGCAATGAGGGAGTTGAGGATCTCCGGGGTACGAGGTGTAGTGCTGGTGCTCTCCACCAGCAGGCTATTGACGGCGTTGGCCGCCGACGTTGCCAAATCTACATTTAAATTATACATAATATCACTTTTATTAAAATTAAATCACAATGTATCAACGAGGGGCTCCCGTTGGAAAGTATACTCCTTCTTCTTCTTCTTAAACGGGAGATGTCTACGTCTATGTAGGGGACAGTTATCTGCTAGAATTGCGTTGCGGCTCTTGAATTTCAGGCGAAGGTAAACTGAAACAATAATATTGTTGTCAGATTTTGAGAGTAAGTACCTAAAACCAGATGATGAAATAATGACATTTGAAATGACTTGGTATTACATTTTAGTCGTTGGTAGTGATTCTCACAATGAAGCAGGATTGCTTAGTAGGAAATCATATGTTATCATAAAGCACATAAGTACCTATAGCAAAGGAAAGGCTTTGGAAGTTGTTGATTAGGATATAAGCTGGTAAAACAAGAGCATTTTGAAAAAAATCACAGAACTTGCATCTTACGCAAGTATCTTAGGCGTATTAAAAATACCAGATAAGAGTTCATAACTAAAATGACTAAATTAAACACTTATGACCGAATACAAATTTACAGGCATATGGAAAAAAAACCTTTGACCTTAATATTGAAAATACTTCTGGGTTGTATATGGGGTCTTTAAGAAAACGTTGGTAACATGCGACATGCTATTTATCTGTCCAGTCAGTAAGGTCAGGGGATACAGAGAGGTCACAATTTGCTGTGTTGCAAAATAAACGAGTTACTAATTCGTTTTATTTATAGGATGACTAGTAAATAGTGCTCTTTATGAATGGTTGTAAGGTCAGAGAGTATAAGATATTTCAAATTTTAATGGGCAATGAACTATTTTTGTCGACATTAACGTTTGAGGAACATGGTTTTTATTGGTGGAGTAGATACGCAATAGGGCTGATTCTAATGAACATTACACGCGTTGCCAAGTTAAAGTTCGTTGATTAAAATTAAAAGTATTTTTTCGGTTTCTTTCTCCGATTGGCAGCAAAACACTGATTTGGCAAACAGTTACTAGCTCCAGCGTCACCTTTAAAAACGGGTAGTGACAGGGTGTGAATGGCAGTGACAGGGGTGACAGGCCCAACGTTCCTGAGCGTGACCGTACCGTGATCTGACCGTAAATATCTATCTCAGTATAAATAGGCCTTAACCGGTCGTTTAGGGATTACGTTCGTAAAATGACAACTGCGCAAATAACGAAAGCGTATAATCGATTATAAACGGTGATTTTACCGCCGTCGCGTCGCGTCAGTTTTAATCCCGCCCTAATCACCTTCTGGAAATGTTAAAAATATTTATGAACAATCGAAGAAAAAGTGAAGCAATACAATAACACCCAATCACTAATCAAAATGGACGCATATCGCTCGTATATGGAAATAACTTACTACAAATAATTGACCATTCGAATATAAAAATTAGCGTGTGAAGTGAAAACAATTGCAGTAATTAATGACCCACGTTCCAGCTCGTTTGCCGCCGAATAAAGATCTGAAATTGTTTACCCGCCATTCGAATGTAAATTATTTCCCTGTATTTATTCACGTTATTTCGTTATTATTCAGCTTTTTCAAATTTTATTGCTTGTAATTAATGGTTTACCACGTAGGTATTTTAATATACACCTTCAAGGACTCTTAATTGTGTTGCGAAATATTGCTTTTTTATTCTGATGAATGTTGCAGAAGAGTTGAAATATTACCTATCTCCACGGTGCGTTTTTACACTCCAAATAGAAACGCTGCGTGCCGTCGAGGACACCACAAGGTAGCCTGCGACAGGCCTGTTTAATTAAAAAATATATAATCGTGATTTATATTGCCAATTATATTAATATTTATCCATTAATGTACAAATAAACATCGAATTATTTATATAAAGCTATATTAAATAGGTAACACCTTATTAAATTATCTTTTAGTGGCCTCAAAATGCCTCTTGATTTTGATTATGAAGTCGATTTTTTGCAAACACAATTCTGAAAACACAACCCAAACGATAATCTACACTCAGCGGCAAAACAGTGTCGTGCCCGTGAAGTTCAAGGTCCTCCAACTCTAATACATGATCTTTATATTTTTTTGGCCACCATGTATGTGTATATTACAAGAATGTACTTGAATAAAAATCTATACAGTCCTGGGGATCAATTGGCAATACTGATTCTATTAACTTTTAAAAGGTGAAAGTCATTCGGTAATTGCCTAGGAATTATCTATCAATCACTAAAGTCTTGGATATCGGCTAGTAATCATGAGAACATTTGAGAATCATCTAGGAATCATACATAGAGATGGAAAATTCCCAACTCGAAAATTTTTAGAGAATGTTTTCACGAGTCGAGGAGGCTCCGCTGTGCGGCGATAGTGGCGACACTCGCGACCGCATCAAGAACAAGCTTATTTCTTCCCGCAAATTGGGAATGTTTCTGGGAAAAGTCCCATTTCTGAATTTTTCCAAAATGGGAATATTCTCTACGGCCAGCACTACGTGGGAATCACTGGGAATTAAAGGTAATCAAAGGAATAATCGGATCGGAATAAAAATCAAAAATTAAATGATGGATAAATTCTTAGTGATAGACCCCTGGGAGAACCCCCTTGGGTGTGTTAGGTACTAAGGTACTAGAGATGGTATGCCAGATACCGTTTTCTTGATTTTGCCATGTGTTCAATTCAAGTTTTTTTCTAAATGTAATAAATAAACAGGCAAAAATAAATGATTCTAAAATTGTGAGACATTTTTTTTTCATTTATTCTATGCAATAGGTAGTGGTTGAAGATAAAGTTCTATTGGCAAAAATGAAATTTAAAAGGCAAATTTTAAGGTTGCAAAATGATTTTTTTTTCTGAAATAAATTACGAAAGTGTTCAAAGGAGTTCTGATGAGAGTTGAGAATGTCGATTGAAGAGTTTGGACGAATCCCGATAAAAAAAAGTTTCTATCGCGATAAATGCGATTTTTATTCGAAATTTTAACACCGAAAAAATCAAGATTTTATTCAAAAGAAACTTCGAAGAAGTTGAGTTCTGATGAGAATTCAGAATGGCGATCGAAGAGTTCGTATGAATCCCGAAAGAAAAACGTTTATATCGCAATAAATGCGATTTTATTGCATATTTTAATATCGAAAAATTCAAGATTTAATTCAAAAGATATTTCGAAGGAGTTTTGAAGCGAGTTCAAAACGGTGTCCGTACGAATCCCGAAAGAAAAGTCTACCTATATAAATGCAAGATTTTGTTTAAATAAAATTACGATTTCTAGGGTTTCTAGATTTCCAGTGGTGATCGAAGAGTTTTTATGAATCCCCGAAGAGAAGTATTTCTATCGCATTAAAGCGATTTTTGGTGCAAAGTTTGTAAAGTGGATTTATATCTTTGTAAAAAATTTACAAAAAAAAGTTTGTTGCATTTCTGATTAGACTTCCAAGTGGTGATAGGAAAGTTCTTACAAATCCCGAAATTCAATCAAGTTCAAGAATCAAGAAAAGTTTTTCAACTCTACTATTGCATAGAATAAATGAAAAACAATTTTAGCAATTTTTTTTACAATTTGCAAATTCAACGAACTATTGTTTTTTTTCTTTGTGAACTGAATTCTTTTTGGTTGAAATAAAAGCGCAGCGTGAAGTTAGAGCCGTAAAATTGTCTTTCACGATTTCCTACCTAAATTGCTAGACCTAAATTGCTGTTTTTCACATTGCACTCCTGAGCACTTATTTCTACTGGGA
Organism: Tetropium fuscum; assembly: GCA_964058915.1. Lineage (NCBI taxonomy): Eukaryota > Metazoa > Arthropoda > Insecta > Coleoptera > Cerambycidae > Tetropium > Tetropium fuscum. The sequence continues at coordinate 841,644 of CAXKVY010000065.1, forward strand.
TTCCCAAAAAATTGAAATTAAAAAAATGATTTAAAAAAAGCATCTCCAACTTCACAGGACATAAGAATATCAATTCAATACGGAATAGATTTATTCAAGTATACTGTGCAATGCACAGGATGTTAAAAAAATGATAAAAAAGACAAAAGTTTTGTCTTTACATGACAAAACTTTGTTTGCCTGGAACTTTTAGAACTGAGTGTACATATTTATAGAAACAACATGAAATTTTGTGCATTACTCAGATATCACGTGAATGCACTTAATGTTTTACAGCTCAATGAATTAAAATTAATATTAATAACATAACTACGACTAGAGGCTTGGATGATATACTGAGGAATGTAAGAAAACTTATTTTAGATTTGGAACGCATAAATCAAATTGTATTGTATGTTGTATGGGCTATGCGAGTTGTTTTATGGGGTACATTCTATTTGAGCTTCATTTAACAAGCTACGCACAATCAGCATATTAGCCTACTGTACGACAGATGTATGGAGGTATGAACATCATGAGAAAGAAAATCCCTAAACACATTAATAGTCCTGGCGCTTTGTTTGGTGGTGACGTTGAGGTAGGTCTTTGAGTGAGAATATAATTTCGTCACTCAACGGTGGTGATAAATCGACCCATAAGAAAGTTTCTGGGAATCAGAGCTTACAGGAAAAATACAATGCGACAGACGCAGGGTCGATAAAAAAAATCACGATATTTTTGGTAAATCTAGTTTTGGCTAGTTTTTATTAATACATACCTATTTTCTAACATTTCTAACTGTTTATATCTTGTTTCGTCAAACAAATACTCGACTTTTCTTTTTTTTTTTCTAAGGATTTTTTAAGTTGTTTTGTTGTTACAAGTTCTCTTGATTTTTATTTTTGTAAAAAGCAGCTAAGCAATTATTATAATATATAATAAATATGACAATATGACCAAAAAAATGCGTCTAGGTTTTTTTTATGAAAAATATATTTTTAACTGTCTATATTTAAAAAAAAAATTAATCATGATTTTATTTTAAGATTGATTGAAATCAACTGATTTAAATCATCTCAACCCTGGACAGACGTAAGCGGACAGTGTTACGAGATCTAAACGCCATGTATGTCCTTGGTGAGTCATTTTTTATACTCTTGAAATACTAAAATTGAGTATTGTAACTTAACTCGACATTTTTCTCAACGCATGGGTTATTCAATCGATGTTACTTCATTCACTATTTTACAGCAATTTTTTTGGCGCCTGTGGAATATTTATTTACGAATGAATGAAAATTATTTATTTTACAATAATTGATATAAACAAATTAAGATTTGAGCGCGCCGCTCAAGGATACATACAGATGCTGGGTACATACAGTGTGTCCAGGAATGTGATTGAAAAGAGAAAAAAAATTGTCATTTTACGGAAAAAAGTATGTTTCACAAAAAATTGGCCCATCTTTCATAGAAGAAAATTTAGACCAACACGTATATTTCAGTATTTTGCAAACCTTTGTTCTACCTTGGATTACACACCCCACCTAATCTTGAACAAAAACAACAAATGTACTGGCATCAAAACCATTGCCCAGCACATTCAACACGACTGGTAAGGCAGTGATTGAATGTGCACTTTGAAGAAAGATGTGTTTTAAGATACGGTCCAATTGAATGCCCTGCTAGGGCACCTGACCTATCACCTATGGACTTTTTCTATAGCGCATTTTGAAACAAAAGTGTACGATGAAGTACGTGGAAGGCCCTTTAAATGTTTTGAAATAAAGAATAAGATACGTAATCAGAGAAATTAATAGGCCTAGTCGGGACCTTCGTAAGGTAGAGGCCGGAAAAATACAAAATATGAAGACAATGACGTCACAAGACCGGTCCCGGTGATTTTACACTATTTTACATCAAGTCATCTATGAAGTACCGTACCCCGGGATTCTAAAAATCATTCCCTACGTATTTCTCGATATGGTAGGATAGAGATATACAGAATGTGTAAGTTTGATAGAGTAAGTAAGATCAGACGTGAATCAACGAATCCCGCATACAACAGAGTAGTTAGTTAAGGCGTCGTCCGCTGCTTGTAGTGCTTGTTGATTATACTCGTAAAAAGTTGTACGTTTTTCCTTAGTAAAAAGCTCTATTTCAAAGTTGTAATAAAGTTAAAAAAATATGTAATTGATTGTATAAGACTCCTCTCAAATGTATTTAGTTCTTGGTGATAATCCGTAAAGTCTGTAAAATAGACATCGGCAGATGGTTTGTTTTTGTTGTGTAGCGTGACTTATCGTTATCTGTCAAATGGTCAATGCCGGTATAGTGGAAGCGAGACCTCTGATTTCTGTGTAAATTTTAAAAGTATGTTACTTGTGTTATAAAAAACGTGTTAGTTAAATATATACTTCATTACTTAAGAGGTGTCATTTACAATAAAATGCCATAAAGATATTGGCTATTTTCTAGAAAAAATGCACACAAATTAATACCTAGGTGTTTTAAAAAGTAATATCTAAATTTTTTCTATTATGGCTTCTAAATGTTGCGTACATAAGTGCTCAAGCAATTACGATAGTACCAATGCTTATGTGTCCGTGTTTTCTTTTCCAAAATATGAGGAAATTAAACAAATATGGATTAAAGCCATTCATAGAGAGTCGTCCTACAAAACATTCAGTAGTCAGTCTGTATTAGGTATTTTTCAGAGTCGTGTATTATAAAAATAGAATGACTAGGGACGGTGATTCTATCTTGGAGGTTCCTAGAGATAAACCAAAACTTACAAAAAAGGATATTCCTTCAATATTTCCGAATCAACCGTCCTATATGACAAAAAAATCACCTGTGACCAAAAAACACCCAGACGAAAGGCGACATGAGTCAGCACATGCGGACGAGACTATTTTTCAGGAATGGGGTTCGCAGTGATAACGTATTAAATTTCGACAACTTTTTACTTACATTTAAGGAGATAAATTTGTTCCATTTCCTTTTTAAAATTTTAAGACTTTTTATTTCTATATTTTCGTGACACAAGTCCTTGAATTATGACAAAAACTGGCACAAATGACACAATCTATAACACACATCTCCGTTTATTTTAAAGACTGATCATCAGTACATAAATGGCGTAAATTAAAGAGCTAAAAGATATGACAAAATGTCTACAAAACATACCCCAAATATTGTGCTGGACACAAAAACACATAATTTTGTTGTAAACTTCACCTATTATACACCTGTAGGTTCAGGTGTATAATCAGACGTGATCACGTGTAACGTCACACAAAACTTAATTAAATAAGAGTTAAAATATCTTATTTAAATGTGTTGATTCGCTACTAAACAAAAAGTGTTTAGTGCGAAGGTTCCAGATGAAGAATCGAGACGCATTCAAAGACACGGCTAATAAATTTGCATCCTTTAACCCAAAAAAACTGAGGTTTTGTGAACATAAAATTTCTTACTCAATGATGGAAGGCGGCTTCAACAGTAACCTCGGCGATGCTACTTAATCGACACTGGGGATTAATTTAAAGCAAGTTCTAGAGAACGCAGAAAGAAAGCAAAAATGGAATGTGTCCAAGAGATTAAAATTAAAAGCTTTAAGTCTTCTTAGAGTAAAGTATGCCAAGTATGGTACATTTTGCATAAAAGAGTTTTCATTTAATGACAAAGACGAAAAAGATGATTCTTCGTTGACATGACTGAAAATATCGATTTCTTTTCAGAAATAATTCCTAATTTGTCTGACCTCAAACTAAATTATTCAGTATTATCATCACTATTTTATATTTCCGGATATTGTGCACATTCTGTTATTAAATTTGTTAATGGTTGTGAAAATTGTTCAATATACGTTACTACAAATTCAGATTTTTTCATACAATTTACCAACTCTTCTGAAGACGACTCTGTTGAGGTTAGCGAATATTTTAAAAATTTAACAAGAGGTGCTTTAAAACAACCATCGGAATTACTCTTTGATGTTTCTATTGAAACTTATCAAATATTTAATGAGCTTATTTCAGATAAATACGAAATTGAGTTTTTAAAGAGAGGTAAACAGGATCATTTTGCGGAAGTTGATAATTTTAAAATTAGAAAAGTATGTAGAAGAAATGAATGAAAAATGTGTTTTATGTAACAAAACACTTATATCAATATTAACTAAAACTAGCCATATTCTTTCTAATATATTCCTTAATAATTATTCAAAAATAATCAACAATGAAATTAAGTCAAAATAATGATAGATCAAACAGAAAATTAAAGACATTTCATAGTTAGAGCTTCGTTTTGCAATCGGTTTTAGTGGAGCTAGGGCTATTATTGGCGAGGCGTCCTTAAGAGCCAACACTTCTATTAGGGTACCTCTATGATGATGTGGAAACCCCCTTCAAAGTTATTTTATTATAAGTAACAGTTTATTTTGAAATATATTCAGTTTTGCTCATAAAAATCTATATATTGTATATTACGTTATGCCGTGACGGGACCAGTATCGTGACGTTACAAATTCATGTCCCCGGCCTGTCTTACGGAGGTCTCGGCCTACTATAAACTGCAAATATAAATAACAGCTGAAAAGTGACTGTATGTTGGAGGGAATTATAGTGAATAACAGTTGCTTTAAGTACATTTTTATGGGTGGTATTTTATGATTATTAAGGTACATGCGTTCAAAAAAATGGTGGGTAGGTGTATAATACATGAATGAATGAACCATCCTACAAAATTTCGTATTTTTTTCTTAACCCTCGCTCGGCCGAAGCAACTTTAAACGCGAATATATCGGAAAATACGCATCGTATAAAATTATGGAAGACAAAAGTTAAAATTTTCTTCTACAAAAATATATTATTCCGAAAAAGGTAAAATTTATACTTTATCATGGGAAATGACAAAAACAGTAAAAGAAACTTTTAAAACGACATAAGGTGCTGACATAATATAAATGGTATCCTGACATATATCTTCTAACGCTATTTGCCTGCGAGTAATCAAGCACATATTATATTAAAGTTGCTTTTCATGCACCACTCACTTTCACACACCCACTATTTACTTATGTTTGAACGTTGATAAAAGCTTTCTGGTATTGGCATATTTATTAATTACTTTGTTATTGAACACCTAATTGACGCCCACACAAAAAGAACATTATGGAGGACAGACATGTAAAGATTTCGTTTTATTTTCAAGCTACGACCCATATAACAGTTTTGTGAAAAATGGTTTACCACACACGATTAAAAACGCAGATAGAAACAATCTAATTAAATTTGTAGAAATGTTCAGGAATAGCGTCCAGCCGAGATAATTGCCACATCCGGTAGAAGCTGTTTTAATACAATACAATAATGCACGTTTTCGTATGGGAATAAATTTAAAAAAATTGGATGAAATACGTGGTCCAACTTTTATGTGGATGTGGATCAGAAGTCGTAAGCTGCAATGTAGATTTTTACTTTTTAATATTAAATTATCCGAAGACAAATATAAAACTAGTGACATTATAAAATGTCTAACATTCTATAGTCTATAGGATACCGCTGAGTCGGATAACTATTTAATATAAGAAACAAAATATGGAACAAATATTGGATGAATTTTTTTCTGTCCGCCATTTTGGAGCCGCCTTCTTGAATAATGATTGTGAGAAAAAAATACCTGTTACGCCAAAAACCCCCGAGATACAGATTTTGAATCATTTTGTACCATAAAGCCATTCACAAGCCATTTTGAAAATTTCTAGATGACATCTATAAAAACAGCCAAAAACTTAGTCAAATGTAACCAAAATAACTAACGTAATCCAAAATTTAGGAAATGACAACAACGTTAAAAAAATAAACAAAAAAATATAAATTTTTTATTTATGTATTCTTTATAGCTTTATAGAATTTATGTATTCTTTATAGCTTTTTTAACTTAATAACATAGTTAACACCTTCCTAGAGCGGTCACCTCGATATATTTATTCTCCCGTAATTAAAATTGGATAAAAAGTAGCGAATCTACCGAAGTTTTATTGCTTCAGTAGATGCGGTACTTCGATTCGGTTTTTTCTGACAGCGAAGCTATGATAAAACGGTTTTATGTTATCGAGTATATCTACGGAACCTACCGATCGATTTTAGTGTTTGAGGTCTTAAAATATTCGCAAATGTCTTTATTATACTTTTTACTATTTTCTTTTTGCTTGTATTTTACATGTTTTCGAACACATGCAAGCGACAGTGGTATTTAGTTTCTAAAGGGCCAAGTTAAATAATAATGGGACCTATTAAATGCTCTCCCAAAACTTCGACGCTTAAAGAAAAGTCGACGAATGTTGACGCGTTAAAGAGCGGTGTCTCTGGCAGATCTTTAGCCCTGAAGTATGGAGTAGGAACCTCAACAATCAGCGACATTAAGAAAAATGCTGATAAAATTAAATCGCAAATAAAAAAGCAAATATATGTATCTAGCGTAATGTTACATGTGTTTTTTGGCAGTCTCATCATGCATGTTTTGATTGGCATGCTTGTTTTCTTAGGTTGTACAATGTGTTTCTGTACCTCGATAATCCCGATCGGTCCGGTTTTAATTAATATATCCATAATATTAATAAATACTTATATTATTTTGAAGTTCATTCTTTTAATTTAATTCAAAAATACCTAATTTAAGATTTGTTTGATTGCTTAATTTAGACTTTATGTTTTAAACGTGAACTTATTGATACCTATCCGCTCGCTGCTGCTGTCAGTCCTCCTATGTCTCTCCAGTTGTAACTTGTAACGATCGACGATCACTCGTATTAATTAAAGCCTACCTAAGAGCGTATGCGACATAGGTATATATCTCCCAAGTAAAAGTTATCTTAACAATTTATTTACCCAATAAAAACCCCGTCGATAGGCACGCCCTTGACTATTAGTTGTTATAGAGGCCCCTATTGGGCTATCACGAGTCTCACGTGTATGTAATGAAGCGGTGGTAGGCAGTGCATTTTTATAGCGCCAGTTTTTTTATAGCGATGTAAAAATTATTCATAGGTATCGCGATTATCTTCAGCAATAGTCACCTTTCCACACTTGTATTTTTACCCTACCTACCTCTACCAATTCTACATTATGCTTGAGATAAGAAATATTGCTTTAGGTATTTGTCAAATTAAATTTGTTAATGTTGCTTCACCATAGGTACCCCGTAACAAAAATGTTTTATCTATAATACCTAGGTAGGTAGGTACCTATTAAATTTCTACCAACAAATATTTTTTTAACAGATTGTCCTGTTACTAAAGACGGGTGTCCACTAGATCCTAAACCTTGACCCAAGACCCAAACTACATTATACAATACACGTCTCACGTTTGCAAATAACGCAAACCCAAGGTATATATACCTATGTAAGTAAACACAGCTGTTTATAAAATTTGCACCTACTTCACCTACCTACATTTCATATTTTATTTAACTATAACTACTACTAACAATTTTCCACGTTATTTTCAAGTTCCTGCAAAGGAATTTTCTACAGCACAGCAGCGTTACAGCGTTGGATAAATCACGTCCCCACTCCTCGAAAACTGCAAGCAACAAGCAACATTCATGTTGAAATTCAAGGTTATCCATCCATCCTTTCTTCAAAACCATAGTCGTGATATGTGTGCTCAATGAGGCTGGGTTTTGCCAAATATTTGCTTAGTATTCGATACGATAGGTGCCAGTTTTGCCTGAAAAGTTTCACTCTTTCTATTCGGACTCGCGTCTCGGCTCGACTTCCTATAATAATTATAAAACCACCAAGTCTAACACGATAATTAACGCTATTTGTTTGTGTAATTGCTGTACTGAATTATAGGCGGTGAATAGGTACATTATATAAATTAAATGTTTTTTAACATTAACACACATTTGGGTAGATACAGAACAGATACTTACCAGTATGTATCACATATCCATCATTTCATCCTAGGATTCCTAGGTGTAAGGTGTAGGCATGCCAGCTACTTTAATTTATCGTATGATGTTAATCTTGCCTGAATCATTGATTGAATCTAATATTTAATAATGTATATATTATATGTACAATGTTTGATTTAAACGTACGGGTTCGTTTTAGAGAGCGTGGTTTTACCTAGGTAGGTATATGTTTATTCTAGTTTTATGTTTATAAGTTCAGTAGGTACAACAATATTAATAAATAAACCCTATAACAAATTCAAATTTATGCAAATACCTACGTAACGATTTATACGCAAAGGTTAGATACACCCATATAACAGGTGAGCAAAATAATGATATGGTCAAATGGTTCGAGCATAAAAAAGATAAGAGGAATAATGTCCTATTCAAATGTATGTGAATTCTTGGTCCAAGCATCTAAGAATTCTTGTCACCATTATTATCAAGGGGTATTAAACTACTAAAACGCTAAATTCGAACACTTAACTCAGAAATAACTACAGTTTTTAAGAGCAACGTTGCCAGGTCTCGAATTAGATACCAGCAACAAAACAACTATTTGGAACAGGTAATGAAAACAAAAATTACTCACTTTCCAGCTGAGCTTTAGCACAAATTAATATCAGTGTGTGTTATTAAAACTTAAGAATCAAATGACTAATGTCGATAGCATAAAATCAACTTCATTTCTTAGAGTAAATCTGTATACCTTGTGAAAATTTCCTAAACTGGCAACATGGCACAAGGTTAAAGTGACTGACCAATAACATTGAATGTACGCTATCACATGATAAATAAATATGCCAGTAGATGCTCGTACCTCTAAATCTAACTTAATGGCCGATGTGTCGAGGGTAAAATGTCTTGCTAGTCCAAGCAATGGAGGTTTTCTATTCGCAAAAGGTCGGAAAGAAATGAAATATCGTTAGATAATAGACATAGGTCTCCTGATAGTGCACCTGAGTGTGCGACCTCGGGGATTAAAACTCTGCGTCGCGACCCTTTTCGGGAAATAGCGCCGTCGTGGTAAGTGGCATGGAAAAATGTTCAAATGAAATATATAGAGAACAAAATTGTGCAGTTGTGTTCTGTAAGCAACGACAAAAAAGTTATGGGCAAAGGTAAAAAATGCAAAATTCTTTGACCCACCCGGTATATCCTTTCACTAGGTAGGTATAATAATGATTACACCTGTAATATAATTAGCACTAGTACAAATTTACTGTTTTTGGGACACCCGCTACCTACATACCTATTCCAATTAAATTATTCGCTAAAATATACAACTACGTCTAAGATAACCTAGTGCTGGGTAATAAAGGACAGCACATACACCAAAAGCCCAATTAAAAAGAGATGGAAACTATCTCGTAGGAAAAAACTAGTTTAAGATCGAAGATGGCCCGGTGAATTAAAATTTACATAAACGCGTAGGCGCGCGGTTGCTTCTAGACAAGGACGTATTATTGACCGTACGTGTAGAAGAGAGACGATTTAACTCCCACTAAAAAAATATCAGTAGAAAGCTACACTGTGCAGTTTACGAGTAAATAAAGAAAAATCCGGTCGTACATATTTCAATTTTTATTGTCAGTATAATTTTATTCTCATTCTTATTGGTGTAGGTAGGTTGGTAGGTAGGTATGTATGTATGTATGTATGTATACCGTCATTGGCGTATAAGCAAACAGTTTTCTGGAGTATATATAAATGATCACATTAAATATATTAACAAAATAAAAATAAACAATACCGGTATGAGTGGTATAGGTATTCAGTTTTGGTTACATACTAGGATAGTATTGTAGGAAACAAACTTTAATTAGGTAGTTACATCGGTAATACTCAACGCTATAATATTCTCACATGAGGGTACTTTTTTACCACAAAAAACTGGTTACATAAGGTTTAGTACCGTCAAAGTCTACAGATATTAGAATATCTGTAATACCAGATTTTAGACTAATATAATACAGTATCTAAAATAAATTATAGTTTAAAAAAACCACGCAAGGAAAACCGAACTAAAATATAAAAAAAATCATGTTTAACCGTTGATTGATTTTAATGTAAATGATTTTATTGTAAAAAAGCGTGGGCTGCATACCTATCAATTGTTAAAAATATTTTATTGAAAGGAAACGGAACTAAAAAGTAAAGTAACTGAATTTTAACCCAATATAATTAAATGCTTTTTATTAAGTTAAAAATAAGAATAAAGGGATTGACAAAAAATGATTTTATGGTAACAATGCGTGGGGTGCATGATCCCCAGATTGTCAGAGGTTGAGATATTCGCGTATTGGTAGTGTTGTTTTATTGTGATCGTGATACAATATATCAGTGAACGATGGAAAATATTCCAAAACGTAGGCACTATCGAACGGAAATTTATTAAGCTGATGAAACATACTCCACGAAGGACATACTGTGAAGAGAGTATGGCAGGATGGAAAATTGAAAAATGCACGGCAAGCTGCGATTGAAGGCTGGACAACTGGTTCAAAAATCTCGCTCTCAAAGAAGCGTCCAACACCAAATTTTCAGTATTAAAAACCACGTGCAAAATTAAATTAACCTGAACATTGGGAAATATTATAAATTGACGGCCTTTTCCGAGACAAAATGTAGGATACAAGCCACAAAAGTCTGAAATAACAATTGATGGATCTCCTGATGCTATGATTTTCGCCTTAATCGGGCGCCCTAAATTTTAAAATTAATTTTAAAAAATCGACAATGTTGAATAACCTTCCGGTCTGCGAGTAGTGATACAACAGGCACATCCAAGTAGTAAAGTAGGTTGTGCTTCTGTTTCGTAGATTTTGTAATATTTATCCTTGAAGCCAAACATCTGTTTCAACGTTTTCTTTCGGTTTGACAATATCGCGACCACACTGTGAATTAGCACATTATTTTTGTTGCTAAAACTTAACATCTAAAGCTCCGATGGTTTCCAGACCGATGTTAACACAAAGAAGTTATTTATAATCAAACGGAGTGTCTGTGAAGGAGCTGTTAATGATAAATTATATCATTATTTATTTCGTTATATGAAGTTGGAACAGTGACAAAAATTTTAAAAATCTCGCAGGCAGGCTGGCGATGGCGCTAGGGACTAGATATTTGGGTTTGATTGATGCAAGGGGATTTAAAAAGATCAGACCTTTGCAGTCTGCTCGAAGTACCTAATGAGTCAAAGTCCATATGGCAGGCGAAAAATGCCAGATACCTACCTAGTTACATTTGAGGACGGGATCTAGTATGGACAGGTCAAATGTTATAGCGCCGTGCATTATTTCAAGCATTCTAGACAAGTGGTGAAAAAATTCCTATCTGGATAAAAAATATACCTAGTCCTATATAAAAAAAATAAAAACGAAAATTAATTTATCAAGATCTAAGTATAATATAGTAAGTGCTCAGTTGGTTCGTGAAGAGTTGCGCTATCATCTTATAGAACCAATCAATCAGTGTAAAAAAGTAAAAACTGATTTCGCGCATACAAAATGACTCGCGCTTGCAAAATCTTTTATCGAGATCGATCGATTTTTCGAGAAAAAGGTGCACTTAAGTTCGCTACATATTCTCGCGGGCTCGTGTTAGAGCATCGAGTAAGTGCTCAGTTTGTTCGTGAAGAGTTGCGCTATCATCTTATAGAACCAATCAATAAGTGTAAAAACTGATTTCGCGCATTGAAAATGACTCGCGCTTGCAAAATCTTCAGTATCTCGGCATCCACCTACAATAAATCCTTTTGTACTTAATCTGGGGTAGCTCGACGAGATAAGACACGAATATGTTTCGTATTTATGTATCATATTTATGTTTGCCTTAGAAGCCAAATAGAGTCGCGAATACCTAATTTTTACTTACTTTCCCTTTTTTTCACTTTTCTCGACATTTTAATAATTATTATTTTCTATTACCACAATATTTTTTATGTGATGCTTCAATTTTTTGAGAATTATTCATATTCACGTTATGATGCCGGTAGGAAATTTAATAAAAACATCATTTTATTAGGGCAAGTTAATTTATTTAAACATTTATTTTATTAATCAAATATATGTGTATTATGTACAAAATCGTCATTATAAAATGTATATTAACACATTTGTGAAAAATACCAGTAATTGATTCGCGTAACTGCCATTTCCGCCCAATAAAAATTGAGAAATTTATTAAAAAAATTCAAAAAAGGTGCAATGTTTTCAAATTAATTTTCTGACCATTGAAATAAAAAAAATCGTTACAACTGGTCTCAGAATGATAGATCAACTCTTGACGAATAAAATGACCGATTACTCGATGCTCTGGCACCACCCCCAAGCAGATATAGCGAACTTCGAAAAATCCATATATGTATCTCGATAATTAATCAATATTTTTAAATTTTTCAAAAAAGTTTTTTCTTAGCTTGAGCTATATCTACCATGAGCTATATCTACCCCAAGTAACAAATAGTATGGGAAAGTTATAGTTAATGGGTTCTAGAGAACCCGATTTTTAGCGGTATTGTCGATACAACTCGAAAAGTACGAAAAATATCTAAAATTATGATAGAAGCGTTTTGAATAGATTTTTTTAATGTCTACAACTTTCTCGTTTAACTTTTTTCGGTAAGAGCATAGTTTTTTAATTATTTACATAAAACCGGTTGTTGCAACTTTGCGAATTTTTTAGGTTAAGTTCGCCATTCAGGCACGAGTTGAAAGAAATAGAAACTCATGTTCATTTATTTTTCCTATACGTCCATATTTTTTTATCCAGGTAGGAATTTCTGCAAATTTAACATTGGACCGTGACGTCATTCCAAAAAACCTACAATGGAGACGGGCGAATCTATAAGTTGTAAATAACATCCATATTAGTCGTAGTAATCTCTAATTATTATATTTGATTAGCTAATTTAAACCAACGATACTGCCTACATATTCTATTTGATTTAAACATCAATATTACTGTTAAAAAGATTAGGTACATGTTTATAATAATACCAGCGAACAAACACTGATAATACTAATATTAAATCCATAAAATAAGAAAACAAACTGACATTTTAAACAAACTATTACAAACATAAAAATCTACTTTATGCACATATCACGTTCAGTGATATGTGCACAAAGTTAGCAGGGTAACATGCCCAAATCGAAAAGTTGCTATGCCTAAAATTAGCCGCTAATTAGTCGCTAATTAATTGCGAGTCAACCGAATTTGTCGCTATCGTATTTTATCCCCGGGGAAAGCCCCCCTGCTAACTTTATATAAAGTTAGCAGGGAACTACAATAAAAAAAATATTTAACATCGATAGACCCTCTAAAACCACTTATTTTTTTTGTCGCTAATTAGTTGCGATCAAATAACGTCGAAAAAAATTTTTTTTTGCCGTGCTGAGTTTATATAAACTTAGGAAGTCAACATTGTTACAAAATTTATTAAAAAATTAATGAATTATCTTAAAGTAGCAACTAATTGAAAGGAGGCTAGCGACAAATTTTAAAACCAAAAAAAATTGTTAAAACTCATAACTGACAAATTCAGAGGGTGCCCGCTATCTTTCCGCACGAAAATGACTATATTTGCTCAATAACGGCCTTGAAACAATCGCGATAATTTTTGTTCCCTAGCAACTAATTAAAAGGAGCCGAGCGACAAATTTTAAGACCAAAAAAATTTAATTCCACTGATAACATAGCGATTCAGAGGGTGCCCCGCTATCTTTTCACACGCTATTCGCTATTTTATCAGAGGTATAAAAATTTGTTGGTTAAAAATTAGTTAGGACGGAAAAAATTGTTCGCGATTGATTAATTCCCGTTATTCAAGAAATAAAGTCATTTTCGTGCGAAAAGATAGCAGATAGTGCCCCCCTCTGAATCGCTATGTCATCAATAGAATTAAAATTTGTTGGTCTTAGAATTTGTTGCTCGGCTCCTTTTAATTAGTAGACAATTAGTAGAAAAAAATTGTTCGCCATTGTTTAATTCCCGTTTAGTAGGTCCATTAGAGTTACGCATTTTGACGGTATAAAATTTTAGGTAAATTAATTGTTTGAAATAAAAATATTTTTAGATTTCATATTTTTTTTATCTGCTCTTAGGTAAAGAAAAAAATCTGCAGTTAGATATGCCAGAGAATAAGGAGCTTTATACAGAAGCGGCAATCAACCCAAGGTAGCGGCGGTCCATTTTCTGCCGGAGGGGTCATAATCAGTGACCTTTTACTACTTAGTACACTGAGAGAAATGTGATATTGATATTATAACATATTATTTTGTGATATATGACACTAACCCACACGGATATAAAAAACCACAAACGAAAGCACCCTGTAACTACCTTCAAATTGAAAATTTTGTTGTAACTCTGAAGAGAAGACATTTATATTATGGTCAAGTTCAACGTGGCATGACAATGTTGATATATGAAAGTGATTTTATTATTTATCCGAAAGACTCTCCAAGTCGTTTGTTAGTATTGTTGTATAAGTACCCTTTTTTAAAAAAATTGCCTGTGACCTATTAAACAAACCTCAATGGGTGTATTTTATTAGATTGTACACGTACACATGTACACGTTAATGCGAACCTATAGCGAAGCTATAGAGCACGGCTTAGCATTGCCTAGCCGTATCCTGCATCACGCCAATGTGCCTATCATAGCCTAGCTCTCGCCTACAGCACCTAGAGCTGTGACCTTCAACTCTCCTTGGTACGTGGAGGCCTTCCACACGCTAGTTAAGCCGTACAAGAGTAAACGGCCTAAGTTTTACTACAATTAGCATCCTGCAGAACGGTCAAATGATGCTCAGGCTCCTGTACACGTTTATGAAAACCCGCGTTGTACGCGAAACAGCAGTCCGTGGGCTCTTGAGTGGGTGATGCTTGCCGTGTCTCGCACCACGCCAAAGTGCCTATCATAGCCTAGCTCTCGCCTACAGCATCTAGAGCTGTGACCTTGAACTCTCCTTGGTACGTGGATGTCTCCTACACGATAGAAAAGACGTACAAGAGTAAACGGCCTGCAATTTACTGAAGTTTTACTGCAATTAGCATCCTGTAGAGCGGTCAAATGTTACCTGTAAATTGTTTATACCTATAAAGAATTTAATTGATTTTGATATACTTATTAAAGAGAATATTTTATTTGCATTATATATGCTATCAAATGTTGTAAGTTATTACTACAATTATGATTTTGTTAAAAATATCATATTAGTTTATTATCGAATTGTATGTGTAACAGGTATTTTGCGGGAAGAAGTAGTTTACTTGCATGTGTGCGGTAAATATAACACTTATATCATAAATTGAAAACGGAGAGAAAGGAAAATTTGACTTTTCTTTTTTTTTATTCTTTTAGTCAACGCACGCGCTCGTAGGAAAAATATTGTACCTAACACTCGTAACACGTACGGGAAGTGATACTTTTCCGCGCGCTAATTACAGCGCAGCCGCAAATTAGAACTAGTTGATTGAGTTGTGAAAAATATTAGTGAAACAGTGGCAACAGTGGGTATTAAAATCTTGAGGTGGATATTTATCGCCCGATAACCTAGAGCAAATTTAACAGCGGCGTGTAATTGTAACAAAGTCGAAATTGTTTTACACATTAATAATTACTATCAATAAAAGCATATCAAGATATGTTTATGTTACATATATTATAACTAGACTAATTAATGGTTAATGTAAATACGAGATAAAAATATGAGAAGTAGATAAATAGAAATAATGGGGAAAATATCAAAATATTCTGTAGATTTTTATAGTAAAGAGAACAAATACTGCCTGCACCCCCTTATTGTTACATCACGCAATAAGCAATGCCGCTCTCATAAAATTCAAATTCGTTAAAATACTTAAATGCAAGCCGATTCAAATCGCGAACGTTTATATTTCAATCACGCCCATTTTCTTAGAAGTCCGCCGATATATTTAAAAGTTATGAGTGCACGTGCATAAAATTTGAATATATTTGCCTGTAGGTCTCTAATTATTTCACCGATTATAGGTTAGCGGTATAGACTCATTGAAACCGCTGGAAATTAGCTTAAATGAGGATAAACGTAATGAGGTCATCTGATTCTGTGATTCAGAAAACGGAACAAATTACGGAAATATTTTTAGCCTCTGGTTATATTATGTATGCACTGATGCATAATTCTAGGTTCTAGGTCTAGCTTGCAATGAGTCTGTGTATTATTATTATTACTCTTCGCTTCGAACATCATTTGATCTAAAATATACAAAACTAAAATACGTATAGATAAAACTTTTTTTTCCCACTTTTAAATCCGGATACCGCGTTTTTTGTTAACGTAAGATTTGGCAGAAAATTCGTTTTTGGGTAAAGAAAGAACCAGTGGCGACCCGTGAATTTTGTTCGTGTGCGTTCTGTGGGTTCCAAAGAGCCGCATGCGAAAGTTTTAATGAATCTCAGAATGAAATGAGTTTTTTTCTAAAAATACAAATTAATGTAATTGGGGGAAAATTTAAAATGTAATGACGTATTTAATTTGAGAAAAATCTGTGTATTGGCTTGATGGAAATGACACTTTAGAGGGCAACAAACTACAAGGGAATTTCGTTCGCAAAAAGGATGATTTTCCTTTAAAAAAGATCACGTGAAACGTACGTAAAAATAACGTACGCCTTACAAAAGTACATACTACTTACTAAATAAACCCGTCCTTACGAACAGCCGATTGGTATAGTTAACATCGTGTAACATCGAAATATGAGACATAAAAAATTTTCAAAGGGTACCCACAATTGCCGCAATGGGAGATCTGGGCAGTATAACTTTTCTTACAGCAAGCTAAAATCGTCACTATAAAGGCGCTTTCATTCAACAAGTTGTTATGTTTTGATAGAATACTAATAACTAATCAATTTTAACACAAAACCCATCGAAATAATACACTAAATTGAAGAATAACTACATTACTTCTATTTCTAGAATTATTGTTGACCCCACTTTACCCCACGTTCGATAGTATTAGACATCCAAATGAATGCCAATGATGCCGATGTGACACGGCCGAGGAACGTGTAAAATGGATCTGTAATATTTAAATGGGAAACATTCTTATTCTACAAATCGCGAACGTTTATATTTCAATCACGCCCATTTTCTTAGAAGTCCGCCGATATATTTAAAAGTTATGAGTGCACGTGCATAAAATTTGAATATATTTGCCTGTAGGTCTCTAATTATTTCACCGATTATAGGTTAGCGGTATAGACTCATTGAAACCGCTGGAAATTAGCTTAAATGAGGATAAACGTAATGAGGTCATCTGATTCTGTGATTCAGAAAACGGAACAAATTACATTCACCATCCAATTGTTTTATGATATGACGAAAGGTATATAGTGTGATCAATATTTTCTTATACTACATGATAATGTCATAATGTGATGGGCGATGTATATAAAATAATTTGTTTTTCCTTAAATTTCTGGAAATCGGTTATACTTGACAACCCTGTTAAAAACGGTAGCACGGCTCCTTTTATCGATATAATGAGGGTTTTTGGTTCGTTGTTTTTATGTCTCATATTTTGATGTTACAAACATTATATTAAACGATAAATCAAATGACACGGGTTCGCTTTTGTTTTATTATTGACAATATTTAATGTGCTGTACTAATCTGACAGCTAATTTCAGTGATAAATCTTATAAGATCTATTATTTACTCTAATAAAAGGGTATCATTAAATTTACAAATTACAAACTGATTTTTCTCAATTTTAGTGATAGTGACAGCGACAATCCACCTGAAAAAGCCGCAAATACGGCAACTTTAACTTTATTGCCAGATAAAACCCGGGCAGATTTATCTTAAACGGTTTTAGTTTTATGGAATGGTGCAATACATACACGTAAGGCTAAGAATTTGACGAAGAAGTATTTCTTGTACTGTTGTACCATCGATTAAGGGTACTCTTCCTTAATCTATGGTTGTATTGCTCAAACTACTTAACTACTTGTTGAAATCTACAGTTATGGCCAAATTCTCCAGGAAACAGGAAAATTTCTTGATTCTTTGCCTGCGTTTTAGCCCCCCTCCCGCGTCACTAATTCACACTTTTCATATTTTTTAAGTCTCGCACCAATTTCCGTATTGTCCTGACTAATACTCTTTGGAATCACCTCTTTGAAATTTATTTTTAAAGCGATGAAAACGATTTCATCCGGGCAATATTGATCAGCGTCTGATTCGACGTGGCCCGTAGCGCCTTGGTATAGTGGACTGGAGTTGTAGTTTACCGAGTGTCACAATTCAGGCGGCTGGCGGCAAAGAGTAAAGGATAAACAAACAACTATAAAAAGCTTTTGATGTTAACCGACTCTATACTGAAAACAAATTGTGACACTCGGAAATCTTAAAGTACAGAGAACTATACCACAACTGCATTTTTTACTGTGACCATTCGCAGTAAATAAAATTAACATGTCTACTTTTTCACTTATTGTGCAAATCGCGACATATTGAACCAAACGAAATTAACAATAATTAGGTATATGCTATATTAAACAACAGTAAGAACAATACATTCAGTACAAAAGTACAGTACAACAGCAAACGTATTTGACAAGCTAAATATTTCATTATTTTCAAATCCGTCTTAGTTTACACACAACCCACTCTCGAGATAGCCGTGCTGAGGAAAAGGCAACGCCGCATTCCGTCTACTGTTAAAATGAAGACACTCGGTCATGTGTTGATTTACGAATAAATTTCCCGAAAACTAACCAATAGAATGTCTCCAAAGTTTAACTTTATGTTAAAGTTATGAAATAGATCTTACTTTATACGTGTGATTTTTTTAAAATGAAACGTCTTGTAGGTTTTTAGTTACGAAAAAAAATATCGTAAGGTGATATTTTCATTGCTATTAATATTATCCAATGTACTATATACGATATCCCGGGCACAAGCTGACAACATTGCATTTAAATCCTCTACTCTCGCGCATACTATTTTTGCTTCCCAGGAGTTGATTTTTTTCAACGACTTAAAGGGACTGCACTAACTGATTCCTTTGGGTATAAACTGTGAAATAGCCATGACATAGATAAAAATTTGTATTTAAAAATTAAAGAAATATCGCCAAAAATTTAGGCATGGATAAACAAGGACTAAATGCTTTGCGAAACTTTGAGAAGTGAGACCCAATGATATTTTCTTGGAAATTAGAATACACTAATACCTCGTTTATTTGATACAATGTTAAAGTTTTAATGATAATTGCTTTTGCATCCAGGTAATTATTTACTAGGCATCGTTATATTTAAAATATACTGAAAAATCTTTAGCTTTAAGTATTCGAATTTACGAACCTACTTGATATGCAAGAAATAAAGCAAATAAATAACCTCTATATATAAATATAAATGGTAATCATAATTGGTACAACACAGCGTAAACGCCAAAATAATAAGAGCCCAGGTATTATTGAAGACGTATTTACCAATTTTTGTGGCTCACATTCAGGTTTTATATCCCAACATGTATTTCACGCGATTTAAATAACACATAACTACATTGACCCTAAACAATTTATTTTTCACTATACTTTAACCAAAAAAAACCACCAAGTTTACCCCTATGTTGCCATATTTCTCTGAACACGGTTATCACCTCTGTATCAAGGAGGCTATGGTTTACCTTACTATTATTTTTACCCTGCCGTTATTTTATGAGGAGCAAAATAAATATTACCACGGTAAAGTAGGAGAATTGTGGAATACAGTTTTTAACACTCGAAGTAGTTTCCACAAACACCAAAACACTTTCACTTCGCTCGACGCGCGTTTCGCCAACCAAGTTGGCATCATCCGGAGACGATTAAAACTGGTTAAAACTGGGCCAGTTATTTAGTGTTTTTTTTTGTTAAATTTGGGTTCAATTGAGTTTAGGTCATAGACTAAATAAAGCTCACATGGAAAAAATAGGAGAATTAGTTGTATAGGCTAACTATGTTTTTTGGATCGCTGATTCTGAATTTTTTACTTCCCACCAAAAAATATCACCGGAAATACTCCTATTTTAACAAAATGGCACCTTATTAGTGCATTTACTAATAATCCTGATTTACTGCCATCCATCAAGCTTTGCCTGAAACGAAGCGCAGATCCGCAAGCCGTTACGAACGCGGGTAATAAATTCCTACTTCGCTTGTATGGCTGAAAAAAAGAGGTAGATTGGATATTTTTTAATTAAGTATCGTGATGTTTTTCCCCATATTTCAGACGCTGATAAAAGTGAATCTAGCTCAGAAACTGCGGTCTTTGATGAGCCTGGTCCTTCCAAGAGCTGTAAAACGACACCGGAGGAATTAACTTAATAGTGAAAAATTACGTCGTCAAGTGAAAGATTTACCTTGCAACTTTCCATTTGAAATATTTTCCCGGTTTTTAAGCGGTTTCAAACTTTACCCTAAAATATTTATAAATTGTTAAGTTTTTTAGACTTTTATGGCTTCCTCTAATCAATTTATTGATCCTATTTTTTTTTAATTAACAAAAATTAAATACTTAGTTGAGAAAATACTCGCTCTTGGTGCCATTCTTTCAAAAATTGCGGTATTTCCGGTAGGAAATTTTGGTGGGAAGTGAAAAATTCGGAATCAGGGACCCAAAAAAACAAGGTAAGCTTATAGAACTAAATCCTCCTATTTTTCCAGGTAATATTCTCTATTTTATGGAGTATTTATCAAATTATCCTTTTGCTTGCGATTTCAAAAAAGTTGGTACCTACCTACTTATTTAAGAATCGAGCTCTGCGTAGGCGGTCCGATCGCAATGACTGATTACTTGGTAGCAAAATAAACGCGATATAGCTACCACCTATCCGTACGTACACCGAAAGAAACTTGATCGTTATCTTTTTGACAAACTAAGTTAATGAAAACAGCCATCAAACCGTAGTGATATACAAATATACAGGTCGTGCCACAACAGGCCTTGATTTTTTCACACACATCGTTAGTTATTTCGTTAGACAATGGATAAGACAAATGCGAACAGGAAAGCGCTTCAAGAATTCAAGGTTCCAGATGAAATTAAACGTAGGAAATGGCCCATGTGTTATACGACCCATAAAATTTTTAAATATTATTCTTTTTATGTTGTTCGCCGTTCTGCGCCGCTTAAAATACAAAATACGACCTAATTTAAAATTTAAAACCATACGGAATTTCTTTTGTTCTCGAAACCACATTGCAACGCCTAGGTATGATATTACACGTGAATATAATACTCACAAAATACATTTTATTTTAACTATACTATAGGTATAACAGACGTTTCTCCTCAGTTCCAAGGACATCATCAGAGACAAATTGAATAATATTTCAAAGCGGTAATAGCTCAGAAAAATAAGATTGTAAGTAATATATCGGACAAAATTCCGATTTTTGAAAATCGGTACAAATGTTTAGGAAAGCATAAAAATTACAAAACCGAAAAGTTCCCGCTTATAAGGCTATTAAGGCTGGGATTTTGTAGCGTGAGAGGCAAATAGATGCATTTATTTTGATTAAGTATAAATAATTAAAAAGCCACTAAGATCTGATAATCAAATTAGGTTGCACTAGCTATTATTATAGTGATGATTATAATATAAGTTTTTGTCCCAAAATTTTCTTGTAAGCCTGTTCTGTGAAAGCCGCTTGCTATGAAAATAATGTGATTTTAACAATAAAAAATCAGAAATCTGCTCGTTACACAAAATAGTACTTTTCCCAACTGGTTACATAAATAGTTATTTTTAAATATTTGATTTGATTATTAATTGACAAAAGATTTCTTATAATGCTCAAAGCCAATACTCATTCTATTGAAAATAATGATAATGTAAAATGACACCAAAATATTATTTGGTTATAATTTTTTCTTCTATGTAGCCATATTCTTACCAATATCCGTATCTATTTATTCTCTTGCCGAGAATCAACGAGATTAAAATTTTAGGGATCGATTTGTCACCACCAACATATCGCTTAGATTATAAAATATTTTCTCTAATACTACTAACGTTACTTGCCACGTGACCACATGAAGTAAGTAGGGGATTTCTCGTTGCCGATTTAAGAACTTCCGTATTGACATGCATATTTGAATAATAAATAATTCTTTGATTAATAATCTTTGATAATTATTCAAATAATATCTAGTATCAACTGTATAAAATAAGTTGGCTGATTGTTTTTGTCACGTGACTTGTGGTAATTTATGGACGCTGTACCCATATCTCCACAACATTGGGTTTACTCCAGGCAATAGAGAATATTACCTGAAAAAAATAGGAGGATGTAGTTTTATAAGCTTACCTTATGTTTTTTGGGTCGCTGATTCTGAATTTTTCACTTCCCACCAAAATTTCCTACCGGAAATACCGTAATTTTTGAAGAAATGGCGCCAAAAAACGAGTATTTTACAACAATTCTCTGAACCTCCATCGATTTTCATGAAAATCTGGAATTAAGCTCATCTTACTTACCCTTAACTTCAAAAGCGACCTATTCCCGAATTGTGCTTTTTACTTTTAAGGGGTAAAAACCATCGCTTTTGTTTTAAATTATCAGTTGAACTAAAAACGACAAAATAATTAGGTCAGCACCCTACCTACCTTCCTGAGATTATGACGTTTGGTAAGAAATAAAAACGTGAGAACCTCAAGGTAGATACAGGTTTGTGTCCTAATTATTTGGTAATTTTTAGTACAACTGATGATTTAAAATAGAACCGTTTAAGTTAAGTTATTGTTATAATTTTTTAGGGATAATTTCATAGGACGTAATAAAAGAGAGACCGTAGGCAATGTTATAGTTTTACCACTTGCTGTAAACCTTTGAAGTCCGTTAGTAATAAATGTGATTTGTTTATGGTTATTGCAGCGGCTTCAGTTAAAACGGATAACAATAAATAGTGAAAGCTTATTGGGTCTTTCTAAATGTTCGTTAGGCATTATTTATCCTGATTTGTAGAAATTTGAACTAGGCTAATATAAGATGTATTGTAACCGAAGGTAGGGACACTTTTTGTTGGACCAGCTCACGGGTCGTTGATTGTAGCGAATGTATCTTCTTGTATCTGTGTATCTGTTAAAGTATTTTTAATATAAGTATCATCCTGATAAGTGCATTTTATTTATTAGCGAGTGTTATAACAATTCAGAAATGGGATAATTCTGGTTTAAATGCAGTTAATCAGAGTGAATCCAGAAGTCTACAGTGTATTTTGAGGCAGTTAAGCGGATATTTTGTGAAGTGAATATATAGACGTTTTGCTGATTCGAGGAGGAAGTGGAAGCAAAATGTTTAGCTCAGGGAGAAGTACACCGTGTCCAGGTTTCGGTGAATCTGAACAACGCCAGGCAGTTCAAATCGGGGAAAGATTTATTGAAAATTCGGGTACATTACACATTGAAGAAAATAACAGTCACGGAGAAGTACCAGTGAGAGGGTCAACGAGTCGGGAAGAAAACAGCAATTTAAGGGCTTCCGGAGAAGTTTCAACCAATATGCAGCGTACCTACAGTGTAATGCCGGATCTAAGTAGGGGCTTAGATATGTTCGACGGTGAAGGTGGGTGCCAAGGAACAGAAAATTGGTTGGAAGATGTAAAAGCCACGGCCGGACGACAATTTTGGAGTGATTCAATCTTATTGGAAATGGCGAGACAACATTTAAAAGGAAGTGCATTGAAATGGTATCGCTATCACCAAACAGAGATTCGTAGTTGGCGAGACTTTGAGGAAAAGTTTAAGAGAAACTAATCGGATCAGAGAACATTAGCTGAAAAATTTCAAGAGATGTCAGCCAGAGTTCAACGAATGGGAGAGCCGGTAGAAGATTACTTTTACGATAAGATGCGAATGTGTAAATCATTGAAGTTACCTTTCAAAGAAAGTAAGCACCTTGTAATTAGCGGATTGAGAAGTAAAGATACCGCTAATATTCTGCTACCTGTGAGACACATTAATGAAGAGGAATTGTTGGACGATTTGCGTGAAAACGAAAGACTTTTTCGACAAATGAGAATGCAGAATCATTGTGAATTCAAAGATACATCGAGACGGCCTAATGTTAGAAGCGGTTCGCGAAATAGTGACGAGCGGAAGCGAGAATCGAAAGAAGTAATGTGCTTTACGTGTAAAGAAAAAGGACATTATTCGAAAGAATGTCCGAAGAAAATTGCTAGTGCGACGGCAGCAGTTTGTTTTGTTTGTGGCGAAACGGGTCATTTCGCTCGTGCGTGCGAAAAGCGAAAGAAACCAACGGTGGCGGGCAGTCAATCAACATCAGCTGTTCAACGTATTGACTCAGATATGGACGTAAATGTATCGAATTTAAAATACTACAAAGACGTGAAGGTCAATGGCAAGGAGGTACGAGCTTACTTCGATTTGGGGAGTCAGATCTGCGCGCTTCGAGAAGATTACGTCAGCAAGCTTAAATTGAACTGCGACTGGAATGACGAAAAGGAAATTTCTGGTTATGGCGGTGCAATTACAAAAACTTTGGGTTCTACATGTGCATCATTAAATGTGGATGGGGTTGAGGCCAATGTGAAAATTCACATAGTACCATGCGAAGTTCAAACGATTCCATTACTCGTCGGACACCCATATACAGAGCAACCACACGTTCGTTTAGTGAAAACCGCAGATAACTTAATTATCACTGAGAACCTTGGAGGTGAAGTTGAAGTTCTTTCTACAGCTAAAGTAGCACTTTGGGCAAAGGAAGCGTCCGTGATTCCAAACAATTTTTTAGGATACATTACTGTAAAAACTGACAGAGCAAATACCGACTTGTGCATCGAGGGAGGGATGAGAGAAATAGGTGGCTTTATTCCAAGAATTTTAATTAAAACAGACGTGAGTGGTGAAGCTGTGGTACCCGTACTGAACATTAGCGGGAATGAAGTGAAGTTGAATAAAGACAGTAATGTAACGAGAGCAGAATTATTTACCGAGGTTAGCCATAAGAGAGACATTAACATCGAAGGAGTCAAGAGAGAAGAAATAGATACGGATTTGAGTGGTGCAGAAGCTGAAAGAGTAGTTTCTTTATTGAATGACTATAAAGACATTATCGCTAGAAACATGCGACAAGTAGGATGCACTGACATGATAGAAATGGATATTCAGTTGACGGATGACAAACCCATTGTCTATCGCCCATACAGGATGCCCTATAAAGAACGTGAACAGGTCAGGAACATTGTGGAAGAACTGAAGGAAGCCGACATCATAGAAGAGTGTGATTCGCCATTCGCGAGCCCAGTGTTGTTAGTGCGTAAGAAAATCGGGGAAGTGCGTATGTGTGTCGATTATCGCGCCCTGAACAAAGTGACAGTAAAGCAACATTATCCGTTGCCGATTATCGACGACCAGTTGGATCGTCTTAGAGGGAAATGTTACTACACGACCTTGGATTTAAGCAGTGGATATTATCAGGTACCAATGTCAACTCAAAGGGTAGGCGTGAGCCTCGGGAATATAAGCCAGGAGAATTAGTATTAGTTAGGGCGGAGGTGTCGTCAACTGGCCAAAGTCGTAAGTTATATCCTAAATATAAAGGTCCTTACGAAGTTGTTAAGGCTGTAGGTAACGACAGATATTTGATACAGGATATTCAAGGTGAAAATCAAAGTGGAAAATTGTATAAAGGTATAATATCTATAGATAGACTAAAATTAGTCAGAGCTAAGGAGTAGTGTGTAGTTATTTGTTATTTGAGTATGTATCGTAGGTTAAGAATTGTAAACAAAATAGTAATATGAGCTTTGTTAATATAAGTAGAAATTGTTTACGAAATGTTTTGTATTGGTCACATGTTCAACATAAGTCAAATCTTAGCATTCTCGGGGCGAGAATAGGTCAGGGAAGACCGAACTGTTATAATTTTTTAGGAATAATTTCATAGGACGTAATAAAAGAGAGACCGTAGGCAATGTTATAGTTTTACCACTTGCTGTAAACCTTTGAAGTCCGTTAGTAATAAATGTGATTTGTTTATGGTTATTGCAGCGGCTTCAGTTAAAACGGATAACAATAAATAGTGAAAGCTTATTGGGTCTTTCTAAATGTTCGTTAGGCATTCTTTATCCTGATTTGTAGAAATTTGAACTAGGCTAATATAAAATGTATTGTAACCGAAGGTAGGGACACTTTTTGTTGGGCCAGCTCACGGGTCGTTGATTGTAGCGAATGTATCTTCTTGTATCTGTGTATCTGTTAAAGTATTTTTAATATAAGTATCATCCTGATAACTGCATTTTATTTATTAGCGAGTGTTATAACATTATTTTTACCTATTTTTTTATTACACCAAACATGTATTTCAAACATGTAGATAACCTCGACATGTTATTCCATTTATATACACTTTCAGATAAATATGTTAATTGTCAACTACGCGTATTATGTGTATTATTAACTACACCAACGATTTAACTAAGTAACTCTCTTTATAGAAGGTGGTTCGCAGTCCAAAAATAAACTCGGTGTGTATAGTAACTTCCGTGCGGCGTCTAAAGGGTTGTAAACCATTCTGAACCGTTCCACACAATACTCGCTCAAAATTAATTAGCATTATTACCCAAGTGGACCAAGTGACACTAATTTATTTGAATAGGCGAACCTCTATCTAGCGGTCTATGAATAAATGCCATTATCATCGTCGTAGCTATTACACTCGCTATTACAGGGTGGGCCCTGGATTGCACAACAGGAAATTGTTTTGACATAATTTATTATACGTCCCGCCGCTGAAACGTATTAAAATCGGTCTGGTTTCATAAAATTTACGATGCGCTCCCAACACCGGGCGGCTCTTGATCGACTGCCAAAAAGAAAACATGATTTAGACGCCTGTCGAGTCTGTTTGTTTGCCGTCATTGTTGTGGATAGTTTCATGCAACGCCGCGCCGCCTTGATTGTACCCGGCTAATTTCAAAAATCTATAATCGTTTTTAAATCTCTAAACAAGGACAAATGGTTTTCTAAACCAACATAATAATTCCACTTTAAAAATATACTTTGTATAAATTAATGAATGAATAATAGCGACGCTATTAATAAACATGAAATATTTTGGAAAGCTTGACAATTTACATATGAATATGTATATACTTACATACTATGGTTGCCACAAACAATTCATGTATTTAAAGAAGATTTCAAGACCTTGTAATATGACAGGATAGCTTCAGAGCAACAACAACCGTTTTTCATAATTATTCCTGATTTTTGTTTACTTTTTTACTTCGCTGTATAATTCACTCGTAAGGTCATACCGATTGGTAAGCGATTGTTACTTCAATTAAGCTCAGGAGGCGGTGGGTGGACATAAATAACTTCACTTGTTTAATTTTTTCAGGCAAAAAACATGCAACAATCGATTTACCTACTTGATTTCAAACAAGCAATTTATTGTTTCTATTTCCACGATAAATGTATGTATCTAATATAAAAGATTACCAATGTTTTATAGTAATACCTATCCCTGCAAAAAATATTCAATGACAAGAATGACAAGCTCAGATGATAGATCTGGGTAAGAATAATAATAGATGGAGCAATAAAATAAAACTAATGCAATCAATAGATGAGCAAGGCATTTTACAGCGGTGGTAGAAGGACAAAATAGCCTTTTTATTGTAGTTATAGTTACAGATACAATTAAGCCAAACTAATTTATTAATTAACGGGTTTATGGAATTTCAGGCCGTTAAACTAGAACATAACAGCCCGTAGGGGGAACTTGGGCAAAGTGCTCTTAGGAATAACTCATGTAGATAACAATATATTTAAAAAAGCAGATTACAATAAATTATTACTAATTATTGGTTGTGGGAAACGATACGAATGTGGCAAAATTGGTTTAAGATGCTTAGTAGTTATGTGTACAAACTGAGTGATGTGAACATAACTAACCACCTTAGAATTTGACTTGTCGACCAATGGTCGTAACAGAATTTTTAAAGATATAGGAATAATAGTCGTTCATTCATCCAGGAATAAAATACGACAAATTTTAGGTAATCAAAGGATAAAATAAGTATTAACGAAAAATCTTCTTATGAAATTAGCTGGGGATTTATGAAATTAGCTGTTAAGACTATAATAAAAAGTATGTTGGACCAACTAGGCGATCCATTCGAACTAGATTCAAGGAGCACATGGTACATCTTAAATACGGAAGAACAGAAAAATCTAGAGTTGCTCAACATTGGGGGCGAAAATGGAGCGAAGCACACCCCTGGGCGGTGGGAACTTGATAGATCTTGAATGCTACCCCAATAAACAACCGACACTGAAAATATTATTTGGTTATAATATTTTTTTTACCAATTTCCACTCCACATCTTTTGTTAGATGTAGATAGGGTTGTAAAAATAGCCTTGAAATAAAAACATCATAGAATGCATGAGGGGAATCCGCTATAAGGGAATTTTGACCTTCCGTCAAAATTGAAACACTCGTTACTTGTTATCCTTCATTAAACACATCATTACTTATGTAAATGGGTACTTATCTACGAAGAAAGTGATTGCCAATGGGTAATATATTGTTCATTGTTTTATTATAATAAAGGATTGCGGTAGGTATGCAGATTTTTATATTTGCGGTTGATAATTATCAATAAATATTAACTAGCGATTTTTGAGAGTTGCGTTCTGGCATATTTCATCGTGCACCCACATATTGCCTTGAAAATGAAAACTATCTGACAGTTTGTTAATTGCTACAAACTACATAAACTTCTATATATCACGAGTTAAATATTAACAACCGATACTAAATCACAGAAAACAAGTTCCGTAACAACTAAGATAAATAACTGCATTTTATTCAACATGTGCCTAAAAAAGTGGAACATTATTTTCCCAAATATGGGACAACTAAACTAGTAGCTACATGATACTCATATCATCGATCAATCGAGGATCGTTACATGGCTATATTTGTCGAGTTCCTTTTATGTAAACATCGTTCTATTATGTGACCTATCTGTTGATATGTATGTAGTTTTCCGTCCTCTAGTTTCGGTGTAGATATCAATTTTAGTCTTTCATGTACGTATCTGGTAGGAATTAATCCATGCCAATGATTTTTCGCGGCTCTCTGACATGTCATAAATTTTCATAGCTTTCACAATATTTTCGACTTTTCTGCGTTTGATCTACAACGATGTATGTTGTAAGTTCTAAAAATAGCGACAGTATAGTATTATAGTAAGATGCATATGAATAATAATAATTCTCCGTACACAATCTGCATACATTACGTCATAGTAAAAGGGAAATAAATATGTACGAGATTGGTAGCCAAGCGGTCTATCAAATGTTTTCCTTAATACAGGGTCGTAACTGCTCTATTGTTAAAGTTTTGAAAAAATATACATATGTTAGGGAAACACGTACCACAATCTTAAAATATATTCGAAAAGGAGGCGCTTCCGCAGCGGTGGCTGGTGAGGGAGGGCTTCGGGGCGCCACCCTCCCTGGGCAAATGTCGAAGTACATGTAATTAATTATTGTCTCATATCCATACTTTTTTTCAAATCAATTCAATTAAATTGAATAAAACATATACTTATATTTACATCTAATATACCTATATTTACTATCTTATTTACAATATTTACA
Source organism: Tetropium fuscum (assembly GCA_964058915.1). NCBI lineage: Eukaryota > Metazoa > Arthropoda > Insecta > Coleoptera > Cerambycidae > Tetropium > Tetropium fuscum. The sequence goes on from CAXKVY010000065.1 coordinate 871,272, forward strand.
TTTCCGTTCAGCCGGCCCGGTGCCGAGGCTGAACGCTGAACAATCGACCAAGCATATGAATAATATTGTAAGCTTTCAGCTACTGGGCACAACTAATATCGCTTCTAGTTTAAGTAGTGCGTATGCAGAAAATATTCGCAAGCACAACGGAATGGTAACAAAAAACTCCAAACGCCCCCCCCCCCTCCCAAAACAAAAATGTCACCAGCCGCCGTCGCTGCACTTCCGAAAATTGGAAAATGAAAATCAACTTTCTTGCTTCAAATGGAAAGTTCTTGTGTAAATGCAAATGCTTTTGTTTTAAAAACCATTTCCATTCAAAAAATGCGTACGAATTAACACCCGGTAATTTAATACAGTTGCAGATTTAAAAAAATACTAAATGCTCGATTAAAAATTTAAAAACGCAGTATAAAATAACATGCCTTACGCCTTATATATTTTTTTAAGTAACAAGTCACATTTTCACGCAAATTCTGGTCGGTATTTTAATGAAATGTGCTCTCAATAAAGATATAAATGCTCGATAATTTTCTTGGGAAATCAACTGGTCCTCCTGGGCAGACTTTATGCCATGTACACGTATTTTTGTCGAAAAACTGGTCCTCCTTGGTAGACCTTATGCCATGTACACGCATTTCTATTATTTAGTCAGTCGTCGACCCGTGACAAAAGTAATTGTCGCAAAACTGGTCCTCATTGGTCGACCTTATTCCATGTACACGTATTTTTATTATTTATTTATATATTTATTTATATTATTGTCATGCTTTTGGATAATAAATTAACTCGAGGAAAGTGATGTATATAAAGTTAACAGGGCAGTTAACAGGGCATGGGCAAATCGAAAAATTACTATGCCGAAAATTTGCCGCTTATTAGTCGCTAATGAGTTGCGAGTCAACCGAATTTGTGGCTATTGTTATTTTTTTTCCAGGGGTGCCCTGCTAACGGGATATAAAGTTAGCAGAGTAACTAGAATAAAAAATTATTTAATATTGATAGACCGTCTAAAATCACTTATTTTTTCAGTCGCTAATTAGTTACAATCGAATAATGTCGATACGATTTTTTTCAAGCAACTTAGCAAGTCAATCAACACTTAGAAAATTTATTAAAAAATTAACGTCATAATCGATTGTCGTATTTTTTAAAAATAACAAGTTGCCGCGTTTTTTCAAAGCAATATATTTCGACTTTGTCTCATCGCAACTAATTAGCGACAAAAAACTACGTGTTTTTAAGATAATCCATTAATTTTTTAATGAATTTTGTAACATTGTTGAACTGCTAAGTTTGATATAAACTTAACAGGGCAACATGTTATTCACAAAAAAAAATCCTATCGACCTTATTCGATCTCAACTAATTAGCGACTACTGGATAGGGCTGAAACCCATTAATTTTTTAAAGTTTTGGTGTTTGTGGAAACTACCCCGAGTGTTATAATTAGCGACTAAAGAAATGAGTAACGCTATCCCTCTTCAACTCATAAATCCAATTTCCCTTCTCGCTCACTTAGAAGACACCTGCCTGAACAAGCCAGCGATTTATGGCTTTTCTGCTAAGTGACGTATCATCGCGCGCAACCCAGGTGATGTGACTTCAAAAAATGTCTTATTATGTCATATTCATATACGTGCAAAACTTTAAGCCAAAAAAATATTTAGTTTTGAATGTATTGAAAATATATTGAAAAAATTTTGCATGCTGCGTGTACTACTTAAAGCTAAATTTAGCCAATAACAATTTAAAATAAAAGAAATAAATTAGGATAATTGCGCGCGCCACTGAGCACCGCATTCCATTTAGTTTGCATATTAAACGAAAGCACTATAGCGACTACGAAGCGGCAAATTTTCGGCATAGTAATTTTTCGATTTGTCCATGTTGCCCTGGTAACTTTATATACATTGGAAAATGTAACACGCATTGGAAATAAAATATCGTGCATTTAATTTGTTCCCAAAAAAAATTCTAACTATCAATATACCTACCTATGTTATGGACCACCGTGGCCTTAATAAATCACCCCGTGTAGGCCATCCCGACTCAATCGGGCACAATAGCTTCAAAATAATGCCCTATCTTGGTTTTATAAACATAGCAGACGTACTAAAACGCCTGCCTATAAGTAATCCTTTAAGTAGTTTCTTCAGCCAAACGAGGGTAAACAGAAAAATATGAAATTTTATAGGATTTTTCGTTTTTGTACATATATTATTAACATTCCCACCATTTTTTTTATCTCATGTATGTCGTTTGGGAAAAATTGTACTCAACGAGTCTAATACATGAGTCTTATGAGAGTTCAGTCAGAAAATTCTGTTTATTCAACAAAAGTGGCAAAAGACATATTGACCAAAATTGTTTCAACGATAGTTGAAAATCTTCACGAACAATTATTAAGGAAAAAAATCAGGGTCACTTACTACGTATTTTCGATACAAGTGACATGCGCAGATAAAGAGAGAGATCAGATAGAGAAGAGAGATAAAGAAGAACAGAACGTCAAGGTCACGGCTAAGGTGAATTTGGTCAAGCATTACACGCACACAAATATATATGTACGCAGCATGCATACTTGAGCGGCGCCCTTAAATCTCAATTTGTTTATATTCAATTTTTATAAAGTAAATAATTTTCATTCAGACGTAAATAATATTTATCACAGCATCACAAGCGTATTTTCCATTTTTGTGTGATTTAACCCCGCATTTAGAGCACCTGCACCTGTGACAGAGTGAATGAAATAACATCGAAATAACCCATGCGTTGATAAAAATATCGAAAAATTTCTGTTTAACCAATCCATTGTTTCTGGGTTCACACATTAAATTTTTGTATTACTTAGCCCGCATGCACGGGCCATAATTTATATGGTGTCATTAAAACTGTCACATTTTATTATGATCGAACGTTTTCTTTCATACGATAATAGGGAGTTTGAGCAGACCATATTAATTTATGGGATAACTAAGAAATTGTAAGTTGGCGTGTTTGGGGGCGATAAAAAACAACCGACACACGGAGGTTGAATTGAACGGTCTCTCCCTAATGGATTTCTGATTTTACGCAATCCTAATGTAAAATTGAGTTCATGATTGTCGAAAATGTTTGATCATTGCGGTAGCTAAACTCACAATAGGTACTACTGTACTTATTGTTTTCCGTCTTTCCGACCTTTCAAAATGAAGAGATACAAACTATAACCGGGGATGATGATGCTGATACAGTTATAGTTCAAACTGCTATACAAAAATGTTTTAGATCAGAAACGGTCGTAATTGTATGAAAAGATGTCGATGTCCTTACCTTAATTATTGCCCTGGCGCCAACTGAAAAGGATTGTTAGGGAGGCCCAAGGTAATATACGGAAAACTTTATAGTTCTAAAGATTTACGGTTGTCAAATGTCCTTAAGAACTCAAGAGAAACAGTTCTTTTTGCTCATGCATTTAGTGGTAGTGACACAACGTCTGCTTTTTTTGGAAAAGGCAAACTCCAAACTATTAATTTATTGAACTCAGAATGAAATTTACAAGAAGTTGTTAAAACTTTTAACAAACCAAATGCTACAAAACAGGCCTGAGGCTGGGAAAATATTTACTCTTGCACTATATAAAGCACAAAAAAATTAAACATCAATATCATCAGAGGTATGTTCTGTTTTAACACTTCGGTCCGCAATTATAATCAAACTGTTACTTTGGCACGGCTACCCCCGACGTATGCAGCTTTGCAACAACATTCGTTGCGGGTTTACCACCAAATTCAGGCTTGGCATGGAAATGTTTTAGAGTCAGAAGAATGGGGATGGAAGAAATCATGTGATATTTGAATCTGTTACCTTGTTGAACCTGTTTTGACTACTGAAGCACCAGCTCCCTTATCAATTTTATACCTAGTTAATTTCGTGTGATTGCAATATTAGTAAGGCTGGATAAATATTGTGTTGCATTCGAAAAGCGTTTTTGTTACATACCCCTAACTTTGCAGTCGATTAACTAGAAAACCCTTGATAATCTGCAAACGGCTTATACTTAGAACAATTTTCATAGAAAATTCTCATTATTTTTTAATAGCTCTATTTTTGTCGTAGAATATTACATTTTCAAGATATTATTGAAAAACCAGCGCGGTGTCATTATAAGGGAGAAAAAGGGATGAACGTCACCAGTTAGCGATGGGAACTTTTCGATGCTGTATTGCTACCCCTATCAACTGTCGATTCAGAAAATATCAGCTTATTATAAATTTTTTCTTCTATTTTTGCTAATTTCCATGTACTATTACATTCCTAATGAAATGTAAAAACGTGCAGAGCAGTTTTTTTTGTAGCACGATTCTGAAAAATGAAGGAAATACAAACATCCACTAACCACTAATCACGACCGAGGCAAATACACATTGTTCCGATGCAGTATTCACTCACTCCTTCATGAACTAAACAATTAATCAACTAACACTAACTAGGTACTAGTATGTTGTAAAGGTGCAGCTAATAAAAACAAAGCTATAAATAATTATTATTCGTCCAATATTTCACCACATAGCTCCAAAGAATAAACATTTCCAAAATTTTATCTATATTTCTATAGATAAAAGAGAAAAGAGAAAGCCTGTTCGTAGAGAATGATTTTGATCCTCGTGCTTGAAAATAAATAATGTCGCCTGTGTAAATTATGGACATTGGCGTAAAAACACAGTTTTATTGATAGTAAAGGTGGGTACAGACATGCAACAGAACACCGTAACGTAACTCCACCACGCAACGTGCTCTGTTGCGCGACGTAGTTACGGTGCGATGAGCTTTTTTTTTTAATTCAAGGTGCAACAAAACATCGCCGCGAAACGTCAGCGCGAAACATTTAGGCGTCCCACCAGATATACTTAGTTGTTTTTGTAATTCAACAAGATGGACGTTGCGGCTGCAGTATATATACACTGCGCAACTTATTTAACGCACAACCAAAAAGTTAACTCAAATTTGACGTTATGTATTTTCGACAATTTTTGTTCGTTTTGGTCGATTTTTTTTTCAAATTGTAGGTTTTTATCTTAGGAATATCACTGTCTTAGTTGTTTTGGTAAAACGAATGATTTTGATATTATACCAGGTGCTATAAAAATGTTATGTTTTTTTCCGAAATTTCAAAACGTCCTGTGGGCTATACAAGGTATTGCAATTATAGCCAATTTAAAGCCTCATGTTTTTCATACATTTTCTTTTTTTATTCATTTGTTTATCTCTGTTACTTCATGAAATACACCGTTTTGAAACACCATATGCTTTTATTCACATGAAATGCATTTATCGGACAACTCAAACAGCTAGCAAGCTATGGAAATCGAAGATTACATGTCATAAACTGACAACTGTGTAATTAGTTTTTTGTTGACAGTCCAGCAATAATTAGTGAATAATGGAACGCCAAACCAGAAATTTAACTCGTGATGAATGTGTTGAGGCAGCTACATTACATGGTGAAGGGTGGAGTTACAACCGCATAGCTGGAAGGTTGGGAGTGTCTCACACAACTATAGCGAGAGCAATTCAAAGGTACGCGGAAACAGGAGAACATTCCAGACGGGCCGGTCAAGGTAGATCTCGTGTTACCTGTGCTATCCAGGATCGCCTTTTAAGAGTAAATGCTGTAAGACAACGATTTATAACTGCAACACAATTAAGAGCACAACTTCAAGACGCAGGTGGTCCACTCATATGCGTTCAAACTGTACGCCGACGACTGAGGGAGGCAAATTTAAGACCCAGGATTGCTGCTCGAGGACCCGCATTAACAGTAGATCATCGAAGAGCCAGATTGAATTTTGCCAATGAGCATGTTAATTGGATGGAAGCAGATTAGGAACGCATTCTTTGGACTGATGAGTCAAGGTTCAGTTTGTATAATTGTGACAGACGTAATCGCGTCTACCGAAGACCCGATGAGCGATACAGTCAATGCAATTTTTTGCACACAACTTTATATGGAGGTGGATCCGTCATGGTTTGGGGCGGAATATCCTTGACTGGGCGAACGGACTTGGTAACTGTGAATGGAAATCTCAATTCTGACAGATACATCACAGACATTCTTGAAGCACATGTTTTGCCTTATGCCTCTATATAGGACCCAATTTTTTACTTATGCAAGACAATGCGCGTCCCCACACGAGTCTTATCGTGAGAAATTATCTTGAAGAAGTAGGAATTGATCACATAGACTGGCCAGCCCGTAGCCCCGACCTTAACCCCATTGAACTTGTTTGGGATTTTATCGGTCGTTACGTTAAATGAGGGACGACAACCCCAAAATTTACAAGAATTGGAAGGACGCCTAGTCGAATTATGGAATGGCCTAGATCAGAACCTAATCAGAACTTTAGTATTAAGTATGAACCAAAGATGTCGGGAGGTCATTCGCGGAAGGGGTGGAAACACCAGATACTAATTCTCTATTTACTTTTGTTTTGTTTCCTGTTATTCGTTGTTTTATTGATTAAAGCAATCCATTTTTCTAGGTATGTTTTTTGAGTTTTTGTCCTTTTAAGACCTTTTTCTCTTCTAAAACACCTTGCATCTCTCAATAAATTATAAGATATCAAGGAAAACAGAACGCAAAATGAGGCATTGAACCAGTATAATGAGTAATAAATAATGAGCACTTGACAAAAAAGAAAGTTAATAAATTTAATAAAAATCACGTCAACTCAAAAATTGGATATTTTATGAAGTAACAGAGATAAACAAATGAATAAAAAAAGAAAATGTAGAAAAAACATGAGGCTTTAAATTGGCTATAATTGCAATAACTTGCAATACCTTGTATAGCCCACAGGACGTTTTGAAATTTCGGAAAAAAACATAACATTTTTATAGCACCTGGTATAATATCAAAATTATTCGTTTTACCAAAACAACTAAGACAGTGATATTCCTAAGAGAAAAACCTACAATTTAAAAAAAAATCGACCAAAACGAACAAAAATTGTCGAAAATACATAACGTCAAATTTGAGTTAACTTTTTGGTTGTGCGTTAAATAAGTTGCGCAGTGTAGTTATGCACTATTTAGTGCAGAAGAGAAAACGCAGAAAAGAAGACGGTGGCAGATGTTTTGGATTCCATAAAATTTCCTTCTGTCTATAAATGTCGATAAAATTAATTACAGCGTCTTCTGTCCACTCCATTTTTATCGACATCTACATACAAACTGAATATCAACGCTACTTGATACGCAGACACGTCCACACCTGCAAATTTATAGTGCAACATCGGCGCGAACATTTGTTTGATGGGACGACGAAAGACCGACAACCGTTGGGACGCTGCGATGTTGATCTGTTACGCTGTTACCGTGCTGTTATGAAGTTGCAGAGTACCGTCCAGACTTGATACGCGGTGAAGTTACGTTACGGTGTTCTGTTGCATGTCTGTATGCACCTTAACAGTCAATACAATGCATTATATCAGCTGAGAAAATTATGCGTTCTTTCGCCACAGTGTCCAATAAACGATTTTCATTTCTATCTTCGTGCGTTACTTTACGATTCAATTTTTAACCTAATGTAAAGCCGTTTTTCATAAGCATTATCATAACTTTGTGAACACATTGATCAAATTGACCCTCATTTACTTTGTACGTGCAAAACAGACATTGTTTTCGATATATCGAGTTCGATAATTTGAAGGATTGAACAAACTTTAAGCCGTTTTACTCGTACATAATCGAGTACATAATCATTAATCAAGTAGGCTCATAATTTATTTTTCTTCGTCTAAAACAGACATGGTTCCCAATTTATCAACTTATAAGAACAAACTCGTAAAATATTGTTCCCAGTATGTGAGTTCAATTATTTGAAGGATTTAACAGAGGATTTAATAATAGACACTGGAGTTCAGTTTTAGGTATATTTTTTTGTTTTACATTGTTTGTTCAGTTTTATATTTATTTCATATTTAAGCAGTTCAGTTCAAGACCAAAGTAATATTTTCTGCATGCTTTTTGAAAACTGTTAGTTGTCGGTTAAGCGAGCGGTTAAGTTTGTCGGCCATTGATGAAATAACTTCTTCCAACATCTCTTCTTCCAAACTATGCACTCGAAATTCAAATTAAACGTTGCACGAGTAGGTAGGTATTTATAGGAAACCCAATCACGTAGAAAAATAACGATCGCGAGACGCATCTTATTTATAAATCCCGGGATCGATTACAGGGATTTGCCCAATAAATGATGTTTGATGTGTAAATATGATTGTTTTGCCATTGAAACGCTGTCTACGCAAGTTTAGGTATATTCTTGTGGATTCCTAGTATAGACAATTATATTAGGTACCTACTTAAAAATAAAGATGGCTCTACGGAGTCTCTCTCATTCTCTCTCTCTAGACCTTAAGCCTATTAGACGTTCAGTTGTGGGTATAGGGTTACTAAAGAACAAAGTAGGTATATAATAACAGACCAGAGAAGATGATGATTCGAGAGAACGAATTCGGCAAGAAAATATAATAAATATTCAACCAGAAGTAATCAACAAGCGAGTTAACGTTCAAAATTAATTCGTTTTGCGTATAGCTCAATGTCAACCAGTAAATGGATAACTTCCTATAGCTAATATTTGTTTTATTTCAATCGAGCAACAGTCGTATTCGTTTATACGCGTAGAAGCATTAAGCCATCTTTCATAAATGCTTAACGCTAAAAATCAAGGTTCTATCTTAAACAAATTAATATTTCCTGCGCCGCTGGGTGCAATAATTGAGTGTAGAGAACCCGCGAAAATAAGCGAAAAATCGATATAAGTTGACATAAGAGTTTATTCGACAAAAGTGGCAAAAAAAAAATAGAGACATATGAACGAAAATTGTTTTAGGGATTATTAAATCTTCACGAACAATTAGAGAAAAAAAGCAGAATTGTTTACTACGTTCGATGCAATAGACGAAAATCGAAACAAAAATAGCAAAATTTTCAGTTAGAACATGCAGTGGATGCGAGGAGACTGTATAGCTCACCAAAGTAAACCAAGACACCAAGACTGAATGCGGCAACACTGTATAGCTTGACCAAACTCAACTTAGCCCAGAAATACGCAGATAGCGATAGAGCAGATAAACCACGAGGTCACGGTTTAGATGAATTTGGTCAAGAATTACACACATACAGGCACACAAATATATAGCATGTATACTTGAGCGGCGCGCATTTTAATTTGTTTATATTCAATAATTATTATAAAGTAAATTATTTTCATTCATTGGTAAATAATATTCATCATAAGAAGCATCTTTTCAATTTGTGTGCCCTAACCCCGCATTTCGAGCACCTGTGAAATTAATACTGAAAGAAGATGGTAGTTCTTGATTGAATAACCCATGAGTTGATAAAAATGTGGAAATGTTACTGTAAAGTTTCGAGAGTATAAAAAAATACTAGCCAAGGATCTCGTAACACTGTCCGCTTACGTCTGTCGCACTGTTTTTTTCCGTAAGCCGTAAGCACTGAATTCAGCGAAAGACACTTGACATAAAATTGAGAAGTTAAACCTGCTTGAAATTCCTTCTCAAGTTTTAACATTGAAAGGGGAAAGAAGTTTTCGCCAAAATTTACAGTGCATTTGTTACGCCATAACCTCAAAATCCTATCAACGAAATTTTCGATGTTGCCACGTATCCGCCGATATTTACCCATGGACTAAATCAATTATTCCGATATATTCAGTTAATACATGCTCTTATAGCTCTGATAAAACGATAAATTAAAATGAATCCAAATACCTAAATTACCTACATAAACGTCATAGCATGTTATTTTTAAATTTAATGTTTTATTGCCTGGCAGTAAAGTTAGGAGCCATGTATAACCTTCTCTCCTCCATGCTGCCCTCGCCATACCTGATTAAATTAATAATAATAATAATAATGAAACTAAAAACCTAATCTGTTGTTAATCTGTCGCATTCGGTCGCATTTCATTATTACTTTTATCAATTACTCGAGTAACAAAAACTTAATGAACGCAATTTTAAAGCTGGAAGTGGCAGAAAATTTTACTTTTACTCTACGAGAACTTTAGTTTACTAAAAACTTTATTTTACACGTTTAAAATGTTCTAGCTTTTTGTGTCCTAGTCAGCGTTTCACTCTGTATACAATTCCTTATGAAGCACCCTGTATATGTATAAATTATTCTAAATAGGTAGTTAGGTACCTACATGTTAATAGGTACCAATAAATCTATAGGTAGGTACAATGTCTTGTTGCAGTCGAAATTACAACCTTAACCTTTCAATTAATCATGTTATATATGAATGTTTACATACGATGTTCTGTTAGGTTACATTTAATATGACCCATTTTCCTGCAAGGTATTTGAGGCAGTAACACAGTACAAGGGAGGCAGTTACTTGAGTTAGTCGTCCGGCAACAACAATAGATCACTTGCTCGTTGTATATTATGTATTATGTGGTTGTAGCACGCCCCCCAACCCACATCATTATAATTACTTCATTAGAACATTTGGATATTATTTACAACTGTCAAGCCATCATCGTTGGATAGCCATAATAGCTCGTACCTATTTACAAGATTCTAAATTAATAATCTTGTATGTTCTCAATAACAATAACAATGTATTTTTGTAAATGATAATTTATCGACAATCGACCCACGATAATTCGTTCATTCTGTTAATTGTAGGTGAAATTTTTTTATTAGCCTTCCGCAGAAAAAAAAGCATTTTGGGGTTTGGATAGGTGGCTGCAATAAAATATTTAATAGCATGCATATTATAGAAAATATGAAACTGCATAAAGCGGTCAGATGGACTGGTGACACCATAGGCAATGGGGTAAATATAAATATTTACCTCAGAAAAAACCACCTGCGGCAATCAGCCTCAGAACCACTTTGCAAGAGTTTGTATTTCTCACGAACAATCAGTCCCTGACACTTATGCACATTATAAGCCGAACACAAATTTGTAAACTCCGTCTCGTTATTATTGATAACCATCGCATAGAATGCCCCTCGCGTTGCTCTCCGCCCGCGCGCTAGTGCTGAACTCAAACATTATACAGACCCATGTGCGGTTTTCATTATAAACGGGCTATTTTTAGACCCTTATGTCATGATGCACGCACACCATTCGCCGTCCGTGACATCATGCCGCGTTCGTATTGGTTGGAAGCCGTTCCACGGAGTCACGACTACTGATACATGTTGCCCGCCAATGCGATTATTACAGATTGAAAACAAATGAAGCTGTGGCGTTTTTTCTGCATATTAATAATTGACAATAGCCCGGTTTTGAGGTTTTGGTTGCTGGGTGGCCCACATTTAAGCTATGTAGGTGAACTGCTAGCGCTAGCACAACTTGCATCTGCAATATACAAAGTATATTATGCAGATGTGAGATGATTGTATTAATATTTGTAAAAGCGGATGCTTTCGCTACAAAACTATAGTTCGATGCGATAAACCGGTCTGAACTCAAATAAGGGGGAAATTATAGGGTTATGTTACAAGTTATAGTGCGAGTTGAATGTTTGCGTTTGGTTGTTTCTGAGGCGTAAATTAATGCGAGATAATATTATCGAAAGCCAATATAATTAAATTGTTATAACATAGGTAGGTAATTAGAGCAATAAAACAATAATGTAATCTTGGGATACCATAAAACAGAACCCAGGCATTTGATAGGGTTGATTGGGGCGAAAATTGCGATTAGGAATTTTAAAATAGGTAGGTATAGCAGAAATCGAGTATAAGTAGGTATATAGTACCAAAGTGGATTTTGACAGACAATAACGCGATTTTAAAATATGGTGTCAAATTTTGATATAAAATTAATCCCTGTTTGTTATCACGATCGCTGTCTTTATCGTCATTTCATCTGACATTTTGAGATTTTATTCGTTTTAATATAGCGGTTTTTTTTGTTGATATTTTACCGAGTTTTCAGTACTTATTTTGTTGTGTTTCTATTACATCTTTAAAGTTGTCGGTTACGTCATAGATATAAACCATACGAATCAAATCAGTAATGCACTAGTCAAATGTGTGTTGAAACAACTAGTCGTGACGTATACAAACTTTACTCTTTCCCCGATGAGAAACGTAAACATACTAGGTACATAACCTACAATTTGAATGTTAATATCATGAATACTAGAGACAGGAGACTGGACATGGGAAAACAATGGGAGGTCTTCCGTCGGATAATGGTAGCTTAGCCCGGGTGCCCATAAGTGCACTGAAAGTGAAGAAAAAGTGAATTCAGCTGAAAGATAACCAAATTCTGTCAGGGTACGGCGCTAGTCAAAAGAATTCGATCAGTTGATCGATATCATTCACGGTAGAGTTACGATGTACGAAATCGTGTCCTCTCTTTCTTTTTCGTACAGCAGCTTACAAAAACGTTAGTCGGATATATCAACAGTTTCATATAAAGGACTTATTTTTGTTGTCTCTCTCGTTTTATTATTTTTTAACGAAGAACACTCGAAAAGCGTGTGTTGTAGATTAAAATAATGTAGTGACGTACATAACGAATATACCTATCTCAAATACATTTTTAAATATATATTAAAATAATATACTTACAGCGTATAGGGGAGATATGGGTAAATAGCAAATCAATGGTCGCTTCTGGTTAGCACTGTTAGCAGTAACAGTTTTAATTCGAAGCATTAGTTGGTGAATCGAAGCGTTATACGTAAGTACCTAAGTAGGTAAAAAGGTAAATTTTCTTGAAATAGTGACTAGGTAAGTATATATGTCTTATGTCTTATTTATTAACAAATATAACAAATAGTGATATAGATAGACCAATATATGCAAGTTTCACAAGCTACAAATAAGCGAGAAAATTTTAAAATCGTGTAACTTGATATAGGTACCTATAGCAGATTCAAAACAAAAACTCGTGCAAGTCATGAACTGTAAAACATGTGACCAATAAACATTGTTGCCAAGTCTGTCACAGACTGCAGTAAAACTTGAAGAAATTTCATTTGTATTTTGAGGTTATGGTAGACAAAACAAATTCTACAAAAATTAAATAATATATTACTCATTGACCCATTTTCTTAAGAGATGTGATTGTGTAAATGAAATGAAATATATTTGCTAGTTAATTATTAGGGTATGCCAGTAATAGAAATAAATTGATTGAATGAGTACCAATTATTATGTCAAATTGGTGGTCAAAACTTTAATAAAAACATTATTTTGTAGTTTTTATTGTGTTGCTTAATTTTTTTTCAGCCACTCCATATATGCAAGTGGAGAGCCGTTGAACGTGCACGATATGCCAAATATCTTTATTTTATACCTATTTGGCCTTTGTAAAACTGTCTTGAAAATTTGAAGTGTAATTTGAGTAGTGTCTACCTGACAGACACAATGGCAACTAATCAAACTCAACTCAGCTTCAAATCTGTTTTACTCTACGCGATAAACATAAATACCACAAAGCAAACACTAATTTTTGAACTTGAAATAACAAAACTCGCAACTGGACGCAGATACATACTTACATATACAGGGTGTCCCGTAATAACGTGTACAACGGAAGACTACAGATTCCTGGACACAAAATAGATATAATAAGACTAATTTACCAGTATCCTAAATCGCTTCGTTTGGCCGCTAGATGGCCTTGAAGTTTGTAAAAAAAAAATTAATTTTGTAAATAACTGGACTAGGTATTAATCGATTTTGATTATTTTTTGGGTGTGGACTTTTGCTCTCCAGCGACCCCTTTTTGTGATATAGCGAGTGTTTTTTAATAACTTAGAACTGCTAGAAAATTGATGTACGGCGATAATATCCCGTTCATAACTCTTTTTCCTTTGGTGCAATAATGACAACTATTTTTTATTTGATAGGTGATACCATTTGAGAGTTTTTAGGTCTCCTATAGAATTTTTATTAAATTAGCGGTTTAGGTAGAAAAAAATATTTTTAAATGTGAATTAGTCTTATGCCATCTATTTTGACTCCAGGAATCTGTAGTCTTCCGTTGTACACGTTATTACGGGACACCTTGTATACAATTTACATCATACTGTATGATTACACATTTTTTGTAAAATAAGTAAAATTATCCATTCAAATAAAATTAGTCTTTCTAGAAGGAACGCGTATCGCGTTTCTTGGAGGGTACAATTGTACCCTCTATATACGCACTATATATATATACGTCCATATTATGACCTATAATGGCTCACATGGGCTTTAAAATGTACGTATTAAGTACGTCCAAAATAGTGGAAATCTAACATCCCCGGTACGTCTCTTGTACGTACCGTAGATGAAAAATGTACGTCTTTTGTATGTACTCTACATCCAGATCGTACGTACTTAAGACGTCTTTGAGACGTAAGTGTGCTGTCTGGGAAGCTCCCCTCAAGAAATATTATTGTGGCGACAATAATTTTCCCTTCTAAAATTTGAGTACAAATGATGACAGTAAGATAATGACGTAAGACATGAAGATAGTAAGTTATTGACTTAACTTAAATCAGAGACCTGTATCATTGCTTAAATTTTAAATTATATTATAGGCGCGCCAATATTCATGGCTAAAGATCTAGATAGGAGGTGGCCAAGCGGTAAAATCGCTCTTTACCCCTAATATCTATGTAGGCCGAGACCGCCTCGTAAGGGGTAGGCCTCGCATTTCACGTGACCCTCCCCACAAATATGATCAGTGTCAAGTGAAGTTACGCAGCCTCCCCCGGCCCTGGCCGATGGGCCCCACCGGCAGAGCCTTGCTTCTGGTGCTCTTGACTTTCTTCGCCGGTGTGTATTGCCCCCGGGGGTGTCGTTTCGGGTGTTTGAGGGATCCGTCCTGTATCTCGATGAGGGATCCTCATTCCTGTATCTCGATGAGGGATCCTCATCTCTTGGTATGGGAGGATGAGCATTGTAGCGCAGGATGACGGAGCTCGCGAGATGATCAGCTATCAGCTCGCTGGCTCCGTCAGGTAAGTTAAGGCTGTGTGGTTTGGCAATGCAGTCGGCGTTTTCTTTGGTCCCGTTCTTTTCTTCGGTATCGTCTGCTTCTTCTCACATTAGTCGTGCTGAAACATAAAATCGTGATTATATTATACTTACCCGTTGTCCAGGATCTGGGTCTTTGGCCGCTTGTGAGGTCCGGCTTCCTCTGGATGGCGTCTATATTATTATAGGCAAGCCAAATTGTGTGTTTGATTTTAAAGCGTCCATAAAATAAAGTTATGAAACATTATGCATGCATTTATTTAGTCGTGTAAAAAAGTCGTTATTATACTTTCCCTCACCAACTGACTGCGTGTTGGGGCCATAGATGATGGTTATCGCAGCCGTGGTGTATGTACATAAAAAGAATAAGCAATAAAATTCACATCCGGAACTGCTGCCAGCTAAATTAGAATCGTAAATGTTTGACTTTTATTGTTTATTATTATTTATTCTTTGATCTTTATTGGGATATTAACTGTATTAAAATAGGAGTAGATATTTTGTATGCTTTGCTCGTGCAGCATTTTACTCTTTATCAAAAAAGTAATTGTTTCATGTAAAAATCGAGTTAACAAAAACCTCGACGTTTTGGGACCAAAGAAATTT
This sequence comes from Tetropium fuscum, assembly GCA_964058915.1. Lineage (NCBI taxonomy): Eukaryota > Metazoa > Arthropoda > Insecta > Coleoptera > Cerambycidae > Tetropium > Tetropium fuscum. The sequence continues at coordinate 886,889 of CAXKVY010000065.1, forward strand.
CTAGATAACTTTTTTGCAATTTCTGTCTTATGTAACATATGTGTGTTATAAATAACACGTTAAAGTCGCCCATAGCAGGTAGGTATTAGCTAAGATTACTAAAGGAGTAGGTTGCCTACTAACTTTCGTTCAATAGCAGTGCGCCATTTTTGAGGCGGGAATACGTCATCGGTGTTTTATATTTAATTTCGGTTATCCAACTCAAAGCATAAAACCGTTATATAGTACCTAATTTAAATTCTTAATAATTTTCATATATTCTACGTTCGTTGATAAATATACCTACCTACATATTAATATAATATAGTATCATTATTTATGGTTTAGAACCATGTAGGTACTTCTATTACAAAACATAGATGAAGAGATGTGATATAGGCACAGCTTATTAGGTAAGCTGTGATATAGGTACATATTGAAAAGTTGAGAATATGTGAAAATAATAATTTGATTCAGTAACCACTGCAACCAGCAAAATAAAGCAGCTAGGTAAATAGTGTTATAAAATTTGCTAAAAAATTGATAACAATTTTATTTTATATGCATTTTTTAGTTACTCATAATCAGACTAGAAGCACGAAATTATATTTTTATTTTACTGATCTGTGTTACCTATATACCATGGTTGTTAAAAATAATACAATAAAACTAAGGAGGGTTGGCAGCAGAGCAGATTTAATGTTCATGTTTATTGTCACATGCAGAAATGGGGTATTTTCGCTCGATCGAAGCAAATCGACAATTGCATATTCAACAAGTACATTTTTTTCTTAAATTTTTTACATAAGAAATAATGTACGGTATTCAGAAATACATGTTTAATTTCAGCTTGAATTTCTATGACGTCACTAAGCGAAAATAGGGAAATCACTAGATATATATGTTATATATGTATATATAAATACTCATATCAAAGCAATGGCCGACAGGAAGCAATGCGGCGTCGCTGCCGCATCGAATTTATGGACCGCAGTTTAGTTTCCGAGTTATATATTTTTTTAAATTTTCCGGTCACCCTACGGCCCCTTAAATCCCTTTGCAAGTCGATGAAATTTGGCACAGCTGTTGATAACAATATTAAAAACATCACCCGGGGATTTTTAGTTTCAGTAGAATTATTTATTTTTCAAATATGAATTACATAAAAACTACTTTAATTTTTTGTTCTTCAGACGCCTTGAGATATATGTGCTACTCTTGCAGACCCATTAATTTAATGATACATACAGGAAACAATTTATCAGTATATTTTATCGTCAATAATCGTAAATATGCTCAAATTTATTTTTAATGCATTGTAGGAATTTTATAAAAATTTCGAAGTACCCAGATTTTCATTACATATTCAATGCCCCTGGTATACCAACTTTCAAAATGGCGGCCCCCGTTAGGCAGTTCGCGCATCTTGATGCTTATTCTCTTCCCTCTTATGGTTACTTTTAACAGCGAATAAAAATGTTTTTGAAGTGAATACTTCTTTAGCCGCATGAGAGTGATTTTTCAAGGTCGCATCACGACACATTTTATAACATTTTCGTCTCGCAAGTGAGATAAAGCATATGACAGATATGAGGGAGAGAGAGAGAGAAACAGAGATATCGAATGCAGCTTTGACATAATGAGAAATAGAGATAGCGAATGCAAGTGTTCTAAGCGGAAAGCAAATTTGATATAATTTATAAACGATCGTGACAGAATCGGAATTAACCAGAATGCAATATTACTTATGCATATCCTGCTGGATATATCTGGATTGGGCTTTCGAATCTGATCCAAATGGATGAAGATCTTTTTGCCGAGAATGCGTCCTTGCCACTCCTTCACTTTCTTCGTGAGAAATTCGGTTTAGATATGAATAACGACCGGAACATTGCCACGACTAAATCAGGAACAACGATTGATGCTATATTCTCGAGAAATCTACACCATTTAGAATCACGAACATATGTGTCACTCTTCAGTTGCCATAAAGCCAATATGTACAATAACCCCCTCTCTCTGTCACTCTCTCAACGAATCGGTAAAGTAAATATTCACTTCTATCATGTGTACTGTGCCGCATGCAGATTTTTTTCTTTTAGGAAGTTGGCGACGTGCGATGGACGTGCGTTAGTTACGTTTTCGTAAGTCACGTTAGATTGTTGCAGTTGTATTTGTTGATTTGCTATAAATATAAAGCAAAGAAAATGAATTGAATGAATGAAATGAATTGATTGGATGAAATTGAATTGAATCGATGAAATGAAATTAATTGATAACTTCCAGTTGCATAAAACTTTAAAGCGATTAGAATCTACAATGATTATTATTTTGTTTTATCATTTTTATATAAAATACCTACATATTAGGTAGGTATAGGTATATACCTATCTAAAATATGAAACTGTTCATAGTCATTCCCACTTTTATATATGGTTGTAATAACTCAACCAAATATCTAAAAAGATCTTCTAGTCAATCTAAATATTTTTCTGAATTGCTCATTGCTCAATTCTATTAAAGGATCCCTTGCAGTATATCTTGATACGTCAACATTTGCTTCTAAATGATCTACCATTGCATTTTCCAAGTTTTCCAACAAGTTGAAATTCACTAAGTCGTCCATATTTTACAAAAGAAACATAAATTTGAAAAAATGCAAAGAAAAAATGTTAAAATAATTATTGTTGGGAACTCAAAACATACGACGTAACCTCAACTGCGAAGGGTTTCTAGTAACGCGAGTGGTTGAGAATAGAGCCCCTGACCCGTGGACAAGGACATCTGACGTTGCCAACGCCGTCAAGTCTTTGCAACACAACAACACAACACAGGCGAAGTGAAGTGAGATGCGAATGAGACTTGACCTCGTGACCATAGAACATCTAAAAAGCAGACGGGCGACACGCACAGTAGCTCACAGTAGCGGCATGTTGAGCTATGCTTCGACTTAGGCGAGTGGAGCTTCGACCCAAGTCTAAATATTAAAAAAAAAAATGCTGCACGAGTGAAATTATCGTACAAAAGGGTACGATAGGTAATCATTGTGCGGTTGGCAACGCTGCCAGAATACTGTGCGCAAGCCCAAACATCGATAAAAAACTATCCACTGGTCTGCGCAAGCTCGAAGTGGACGCAATGTGGAATGGAGTTTCGCCATCTCGCTGGTTCCATTGGGCTACATTTAATTTAACGTCTCGTTTAGAATAACGAATATCTGCCTGATATCTGTAGACTTTGGTTGAGTACCAGAGTTAGCATGTGATGTGATGTTTAAACCTTTGTATTTTGTAGATGTTTTGTGCCATTGTGGTTTGTTCTGTTCAGTCACAGTTTATGTGTGACATGTTTATTTGGTGTTTGCTTGTTGGTCTGAGTCACCTGTCTATAAGAGTTGAAAAACTAATATAATGATAATGAATTTTGAACTTATATTACGGGTTGCATCTTATAACATTTAAGGGAAATACTCACACTGAACAACATAATCAAAGTAATGGCGGCGGCAGTTTCCGATAAAGTCAAAGAAAAACGTAATAGGGTAAGTAATAATTTGACAGGCACATTGGAAAAACAAATGTTTGTTTAAGGTTGGGATTTGCTCGACTGAGGGGCAAATAGATGTATTTATTCTGGTTAAATATGAATATAATTAACCAAAATAAATTAATCTATTTGGCTCTCACTCTACAAAATCTCGTGACTGATTTAATTTATAGATCCTTCTGGGACCTTTGCCTGATGACTTTTTACGAGTTAACATGTCTGCTCAAGAACAGCAAGAGGCAGCAGACAGACAAGCCGCCTTAGCATTACAACAGCAGTATACAGGAGGAGTGGCAACATACGGAAATGTTTCAGGACGATTGAGCATTACTTTGGTCCAAGCAAAACTTGCTAAGAACTACGGTATGACTAGAATGGATCCCTATTGCAGAATCAGAGTAGGTCACTGCATTTATGAGACCCCAACGGACCCGAATGGGGGCAAAAACCCAAGATGGAATAAAGTTATATATTGGTAAGTGTCTGCAAGGGAACAAATATAAAGCTAATTTGGAAAATTCTGTAGTATTTTGCCACAAGGTATAAATACAATTACCTTGGAGATATTTGATGAGCGATCATTTACTATGGACGAACTTATTGCATGGACACAAATATCTATTCCGCAACAGGCATTTGCCGGAGAAACGCATGAGGATTGGTACCCACTTAACGGAAAGCAAGGGGAAGGAGTGGAAGGGATGATTAACCTTGTTTTAAGTTATTGTGTACGATGAACTACATATAAGTAGACAATTTTTTAATGATAATTTTTAGGCATCACCACCTTACGTTTATGCACCCAACCCTCTGGTGATTGTTCCCAGAGCTGGCGCAGGATTCACAAAACAGCTGAAGGTGTTTACAGCACCTAGCCCTGCAGTTAACGTGCCACCGATCCCAGTGCTCAGTGAATCTGAATTGAAACAGGTAGCTGTAAAATTTGAAACAAAGTGGGTCGGCAGTTTTAAAAAATTATAATTATCTTTTCCAGATTGAAGAAATGTTTCCAAACATTGAAAAGGACGTTATAAAGACCGTATTTGAGGCCAATAGGGGCAATAAAGAAACCACTATCAATTCGCTTCTCCAAATGGCTGAATAATTTTGTATTATAGTTTGTCACGAATTTATAGTTGTGTTTTTAATGGATACCTATAATCTAATCGATATAATTATCTTATGTGCAATTAACAGTTACTGTCTGTCATGCCTTTTATGTGAATTTAATATTAATTATAAGCGTTCATATTTGAATTAAACGCTGTTTTTTAACAGTGATTGCTATGTCACAAAGCCCAATAACAGAAGTGGAAACCATATTTTCCTCTTAATGCAATGAAAATGTGGCCCAACTGTCTATAATTATAAGTATTATAACTAAGGTTTCAAGCAGCCCTCGCTCAACAGAAGCTGCCTTGATATTGATTTAAAAATTAATGTATTGTAATGTCTCTTGTAATACTATTTCTTCTCTTTAGGGCGAGGATGAAAGCTATGTGTATATTATTATCTAGTCATAGTGAATTGGTTGAAATATATCTTATATATGTAATTAAGTTTACCTTCTAAAGTGGTATTTAGGAATAATAAATAATATTGAAATAGTTGTTATGTAAGCATATTATAAGTATGTCATAATCGTAAAACATTTATTATGAAATTTGATCTGCCATACTAATACGCCATACATTAGGATTTCACGAAAAATAGTTACCCTCAATCTGAACTTTACGTTTGTATCAACACGTGAGTCATCAAGCATTGTCTTTTGGCAATGTTGCCTATTGCAAAAATAAAAAACTACGTAAAAATAAAGTGTTATTTATTACTATGATAATTAAAACCCATTTTTTATTACTACATTTTTTTACTGTGAATTTGTTAAATACCTATTTTAGAGATAAAAATACCTACCCTGCATTGATACCGTAACACAAACAACGTATAGACCAGGGTCGATAATTTTTTAAACTAAAAAAAATAATAGTAGTATGACTCATTGGAAAAGGAAGAGAATACTAACAAGAATGAAAGGAAAAATAATTTATGGGCGATCTAGGGTCGGGAAGGGGAGGGGGTGAGTTTTTACGGTTTATCTGGATTTCCGGCAAAACTACTAGTCCTATGGAACAAAGTTAAATGACAAAGTTGTAGGTAATAAAAAGATCTACAACTTTTGTATTTGCACTTTTTTCACATAACCTCAAAATTTATGTGAAAAATTCAAATAACAATAATAAGTTTTTTTTTATTTCTTTAACAAAAAATTTTTTTTAAAAAAGAAATTTGGTCAAAACTTACCTATGTCCCAAACACACTGTAATTTTTTGATTTCAAATATTTATTTTTTCACCTTTGACTTAATATCGAAAAAGCACACTACTTTTGAGCTGTTTATTAAAATTTACACTTTAATTACTCGAAAAACTTAAGATTCCATGTTACATTCATAAACAAATAAAATTACAAATCCATAAAACATAAAAGATTGCAAAAAATGCGAAAATAGTTGTTCTAAATATTCAAGATAGGATTTAAATTAAAGGGGATTTCATCTAAAAAATGGTGACCCCGGTTCTCTATGCTATAAATACCTTTTGATGGGCTAAAATTTTCCATGGGTCACTCACGTATATAAGTTATCTTAAAATAGCAATAAATAGGCATCTACGCATATAATTTAAAGAAGATTCTACAATTTTCTCAAAATATTGTAGATGTCTTATTAAATATTAACTTATTGGGTTGTTAATTATTACTATAATTAAGTAGTATATTTCGAAATACAATTTTTCTGTTTATCAATGTAACATGTAATCTTACGTTTTTCGAGTAATTAAAGTGTAAATTTTAATAAATAACTCAAAATTGTACATAATGATTAAAAAAAACCTGAACACTTTGGCGGTGGGTCCAAAATGTTTTGGGCTGGTATTTCCTTCAATGCGCGTACGGAGTTAATCCTATTCATGCCAGAGCAATGAATGCAGAGTACTATGTAGAGAACATTCTCCAAGATCATGTATGTCCTACACCCCGTTTGTTGTTAGTTTATATTCATGCAAGATAATGCGCGTCCGCACGTGGCAAGGGTTTGTGTTTAGTACCCGCAGATGTTCTTATTGCACTTATGACCTGGCCAGCGCAAAGCCCGTACGAAATCCCATAGAACATCTATGGGACTGAAAAAAGCAGTAACAACATTTACGAGCTGCATAAACTTTACTACATCTTGAAAGCGTTACTCTTCAGGAATGAGAAAATATAACTCAGGTCACCATGGAAAACCTCATTAGAAGTGTGCTTTGGTGGATTCAGGCTGTTATCCGAGCTAGAGGTGGTTAGAGATTAGCTCAAAGCATTTCAATTCTTTGTGTTCATGTTTAATTAAAACCGCACTTTCCCCATCATGTCAGCTTTTCAATATAAAATTATAATACATAATTAAGTTCTTAAATATGAAATTGTGTGACAGAAAGATCAGCTATTCTTTTCTTGTAAAAAATATATTTTATGTTTTAGGGGTACAATTTTTAATAAAATCTACAGAATTTTAGACCAGGGCTTTTAGAAAGGGTTCAACCCTTTGAAAATGGTAAAAAGTGGAAAAAAATAATAGTAGGATGAAACCCATTGGAAAAGGAAGAGAATATAACAAAAATGAAAGGAAAAATAATTTATGAATGTTATATGAAAGTACGAGTATATTATTTACTAGCATCTTCTCTTGCACGTTTTTTCCAGTGCTAAACAATACATAGGAAATTAGAACAATAATTCCTTGACCCATAGCAGGTACCTAAGACTAGCTGATAGGGGTAATTCCATTATACACACTTCTTATTAGAAGGTGCAGCTGTAAAAAGAAGGGGAGTAGTTTGGTGCCGAGGAACCAAAAATCACAAAAAATTCATGTTACGGTCATTTACAAATTGTAATTTTCATATTTTTCATTCCACCCTACTCTACAACCCCTTCATTGCATATTATTGGATTATTAATATAAATGTGTGTACTTTTCTTTATATAGCTAGACAGAAATACTACATGTTTTTAGCTAGGAACCAAATGAATTCACAACCTCTTCCTAAAGCTGCACGATAACGAAATATGAGTCGGTTCGAAAGGGTTAACTTGGCTGCATTTTATGTCACGTGGCTTCTAATAATTTCTGTATTTATTAATAAATGAGAGAAGCACGACATAAGTTCATTAAAAATCAAAACCCAAACAGAAATATACAAAGAAAACAAACAGATAAGAATGGTTAGATATTTCTGATTCGCTGCAAAAAGTAAATTTAAATAATAACATTAATATCTATTTTATAAAGATATAATTGGTCTAGAAGAGTAAGAATAATTGACAAATACGGACAGGTGCTAAACAATATTAATTTCCGAAGATATTTTCATTGAACAGTAAAATCATGTCTACATAATAATTGAACAGATCAATTTTCATATTGATTTTTTTAATGAGCAAATAAATACATGAAGATTGTACTATAATTTGTTTCGAACTATATTAACGTAAATATGAAAGAAAGGCTTCACTTTAAACAAAAGGTTGGCTGGTTAAGCTGGATAGGCATGTCACATTTTCAGTGGTTAAATGCTACCATTGATTGAAAGCACAAGGAAGTTACGCCATCATACGGAGCAAAGTGTACCAGAATTAACACGGGTCGGATAGGACATAGGCACATTCGTTGTTAGCGTTAAAGTTATTGATATTAACATTGCACACACTAACACGGCTGATGTGTGTTTCACTTTCAACTCAAACGATGACTGCGGTATTTATATCTCAACCAATGCAGTAAAGTGTTCTTCGCAAGGTCACGTATCTTCCCCAGACTTTCAATGGTTACACATTGACTTTTAAAAACTGAAAACGTTTTTTTACATTCTCTGAGGAAAATTGAGCTGTAAACTGCACTAAGCAAAAGTAATGCAATATCATTTAAGAGAAATGTGACTTACTTCGCAGTGATACATACTGGTAAGCATAGCTGACCAGTACTTTGATGAGAAGATAGATCGGGTTCGTATATAAAAATTAATTAATTCTTAACATTCCTCATATGATTTAAAACTTACATTAAAGTGATTTTGCGTAAAAATACACATAAACATAACAGAAATATCCAAATAAATAAAAATAAATAAAATCATGCGATATTTCTGATTTGCTTCAAATATATAAAATGTAGCAGCTTCCCACAAAAATGGAAAATTATGAATCGTCTTACAGCCGCTCTAAAAGAATACTGTATTGTATGTTCAGTCATATTTATATTAGCACAGGTGACAGGTTAATTATTGTGACATCACCTACCTCGCCGATTTTTCGCATGCGTTTTAACACCCTCCCCCCTGAGTGTCACAAGTGTAATTTTATAGATTTTTAAGTTCCGCGGGGTAGGCAACCAGTGCAAAAATTTATTTTCCATTTGCTCCCGATAAATTTACGACAAAAGTGGTGGCATCATGTAGACGACACTATAACTTTACTTCTCATGACTTTTGACGATAATGCAAGGGGTGGGACCAACTTTTTCGAAGCAATATTCTTCTTTGATCTAATAAACTGCCTTTTTAATCAAATACCCTACCAAATCGACTCCAAGAAGTCCGAGAAAAATACTTAAAAAAAATCCATGTCAGTGGCGTCCATCAATAGAGGATCGCAACTTGGTTAAATGGGAAACGGCTATTACCATCTACTATTATTACCATCCTGTAAGAATCCGGACAAAAATTTGGCTTGGGCAGGGGGTGAAATGTGACTGAAAAATCAAGCACTTTACCTTTTCCGATTTATTTTTTTTAACCAAGATACAACCCTCAGGACGGATGCAGCTGCCTTGAAATTTATTTTGCTGGTAAAATAGTAAAAACTATACAAACAAGTTCTTAATTTAAAAATAATATTATTCGGAAAATGTTTTCCCCACCCCCTAATCGATTGCCCCTTGCATTTATGACAAAAGTCACGAGGGGCAATGTTGCAGCGACCAAAGTGCTCTATGCTGAGTACCATCGCTTTTGTTGTAAATTTATAGAGCCAAGAAAATAATTTTTGCCCCTGTCCGCCTCCCCCTGGGGACTTAAACATATGGAAAAGTGTGCGTTCGTGACACTCAGAGGGGCTTAAAACACATGTAAAAAATTAGCAAGGCAGGTGATGTTGCCACAATACCACAGGAAAATTCTACTTGTCGCCTGAACTAAACTACGTGCATAGAAATCAGGCCATTTTTGACATGAATTATATATTTTTTTAAAACTATTCGTCAGATTAAAAAAAGAAATATGCTGTTTTGGAAAAGGTTTTGAAGGGTCTTCACATCTCGGACAGCAAAATTAAAAAAAAATTTGATTATTTGCCCATAATTTAGGACCTCGTAGAGACCAAATGCAAAAAGAATTTTTTAAATTTTTTTCTGAATTTCTGTCGAGGCATATTCTAGTCTCATCTGAGAACATAACAGATCCCCATTGTTCCAATGTCCAATTCAGATGGTACCGGGGAAAACGCGGATGTGCTTGACGATGAGCTGGGGTAAGCTTTGGCCCAATCACGGGTCTTTTAGGGGTCACGTTACTTTCCTGCAGCCTTCTTCTTACTGTCCACCGACTAATAGCCACTCTTCGCACTTCCCGGAGCTGTTGTTGCATTTGAACCGCATTAAGGTGACGATTTCTTAATGTTGTTGACACAATAAAGCGGTCAGCAGGAGCTGTTATACATTGTTTTCCGCCTATTCCAGGTCATCTATGAGTTATAAGGATCCAGTCGCCTCATAACGTTGGCACACTCTTCGAACCATTGTATGCGTCACATTATCCAATTGTCGAGCAATATCTCTTCGGCTAAGTCCATATTTGATTAAAGCAATAACTAGGTGGTTTTTTGCGGTGTAGTATGCATTAAACTAACACACGATCTGTCAAAAGTTTCTTATTCTCGTTATAGCCACCACATAAATACAATTCATATGTTTATCGGTTGCCACACATATAAATAGCAAGCACTCTTGATAAATTTAAGCTCATATTAAAGCTTAATAAACTGTCTTTCAAGCAGAATATTTTTTCTTAGACCAGGGCTAAGGCCTTTGAAAATGGTAAAAAGTGAAAAAAAAATAGTAGGATGAAACCCATTGGAAAAGGAAGATATTATAAAAATCAAAGGAAAAATAATTTATGAGCGATCTGAGGTCGGGAAGTGGAGGGGGTGAGTTTTTTAGGTTTATTATATTGGTTATTAAGGTTTATTACATTGGTTTCAAAAATTATCGACCCTGGTCTATCTTCTAATCTAAAGAATAGTTTTAAAAAAATATATAATTAAAGTCAAAAGTTTGCAGTGGCCCGATTTCCATGCAAGTGGATATCGCTAGAGTAGATAGACACTCCAAACTAAAAATATATACATCTCATTTTAATAAAATATCACAATGTTATAGCTAGTGACTAATATTAACAAAATTATGATTTTGATTAAATTTTATGTATTAAAATAATAAATAAAATAATATTCAAGTGAATTTTCAGTCAGAATAAGTTTGATTGCATCTAGAAACATAAATACGTAAAAAGAAATATTAAAAAGAAAATAATCATAACTTATTTCTGTTTTCTTCTTATGAACAGAGACATGACTTGTGTAAACTCAATCAGTATAACGTGTTAAAACAATTTGTACATTTGGAATTTCACAGCCAAGATACTTTATACAAGTCCTAAAAATAACTTATAGAACAAAATAAATAATAAGTAGGCACAGGAATGTTGAACAAATAAATAAAAATCCATTTCAGTCTGAACCAATTTTTTTATATCTAAAACATACATTCTTCTTGTTTCTTCTTATCGCACCACTTCTTTCTTCCCTTTTCACTCCTGACCAACGCATAGTAATTGTAATTATAAAAAAAGTAATATTTTTGATACTAACACACAAATTCTACGAATCCATACATTAAACCTAACTAGTAAGATTAGTACACGATACATGTACTAGTTACACAATATATATTGACATATAAGAGAAAAACCATTAGTGTCGAGAGCGGTGACTATCTTCTCCCCTTCTATCGCGTTCTCTTTCACGTTCGCTCTCCCGTCTCCCCTCGCGTTCCCTTTCCCGATATCTTTCATCATAGTAGCGTGACTTCGGGGGCGCGTCTCCCGCACCATCCACAGGATCTACTGGGGATTTGTTCCTTGATCTTGAAACGCGAGACCTATATTATAACGGCAAAATACATGTACACAGGAAAAATATACAAATTATTGCTTACATCTACTAAAGCTACTTACGCATCTTCCGGTGGTTCTCGCTCTCTATACTCCCGTTCGCGTTCACGCTCCGGCCTCTCGCCCCTACTCCTAGATCTCTCTCTTTCCCTGTCACGTTCCCTGTAACTGTCCGTGTAGTATCTGTCACGTTCACGGTCACGGTCCCGATCCCTGTCGCGTTCTCTATCTCTGCTCCTGTCCCGATATCTCGAGGAAGATCTGTCTCGCCTTGCTCGCCTATGAGAGCGATCCCTAGATCTTGATCTATCTCTACGACCAGAGCTATAGCTCTTATCCTCCACGCCACGTAGGGTGTCCTGTAGGGAGCTAATCAAAATCTTGCAGCGATCATCATTTGCAACCTTCGACTGTTTGATGAGGGATATTGCAGTAACTAGGGTCTCTATGGCGCTCGCGTATTCGCCCGCTGCGGCGTCTGAGACTGCTCTCCCAATAGCAGAAGAAGAAACAGTTCTATTTCTGGACATGATGTCCTCAAATTCTTGTTCGCTCAATGGGGGCATGTCGGATCGATGATCGGGTGGAGGGCCTCCATAAGGTGGCTGAGGCATGGTGCTTGGAGGTCCGTAGCCATGCGGAGGACCATGAGGGGGAACAGTAGCAGGGCCCATGGGAGGTCCATGAGGAGGACCGTGCGGTGGACCATGCGGCGGCCCTTGGGGTGGACCCTGGGGTGGCATAACTGAAACAGAAGAGATTCTATGTAATGCTGCTTTCATCTCGAACAACTTTACTCAGCAATATTGATGTAAATAATATGTATTAGACCGAACTCTAAGAGCTGTTGCACAATACTTTTTTTTTTATTATAGACGTGAACATTTTAGTGATAGACCAGATAGTTAATTGTCCTTTTTATTCATAATTTAATAGTAGCAATTACAAAAATTATTTACCAAGATAAAATTCAAAATGAGATTATGGCGGTCATATTTATTTCGGAATAACATTGTAAATAACTTTCCTACCACCCATTTCCCATTTTATAATTTCGTAATTAAATCATGTTATGATGTATTTGATATAAATATAAAAAAACAAACAAAGTATGCAGCATTTGTTGTATGTTTTTCTGGTAGCAGCGAAGAGTATAATAATAATAACCCAAAAATTCCCGAGACACCGATTTTGAGTTGACTCTTACTATAAATAGACCAGGGCCTTTGAAATTGGTAAAAAGTGAAAAAAAATAATAGTGGGATGAAAGCCATTGGAAAAGGAAGAGAATATAACAAAAATTGAAGGAAAAAATAATTTACGGGGGATCAGAGATCGGGAAGTGGAGGGGTGAGTTTTTAAGGGTAAAAAACGGTTTATATCGATTTCCGGCAAAACTACAAATCCTATGAAAAAAAGTTTAATGGCAAAGTTGTAGGTAATAAAAAGATCTACTCTTCTTTCACATAACCTCAAAATTTATGTGAAAATTTCAAATAACCACGTTTTTAATTTATTTCCTGTACAAAAATTTTTTTTTAAAAAAAAATTTGGTGAGAACACCTTTTTATGTCCCAAACACACTGTAATTTTTTTGATTTAAAATTTTTATTTTTACACCTTATTTTGACATTAAAAAAGCACCCTAATTTTCAATCGAAAATTCTCGCGTCAAATCTGCTTTTTTAAAAAAGTCAGTGGGCTTTTTGTTCGTTGAAGTCTCCACTTTCTGCTGGTGTAAAAAATATATACATTATTACTATGGTAAATGTTCTCAGAAAATGCAGAAACGAAAAAACCTAGAATCCGAATATTTTTTTTTAATTATTATGTACAATTTTGAGATTTTTATTAAAATTTACACTTTAATTACTCGCAAAACCTGAGATTCCATGTTACATTGATAAACAAAAAAATTGCACATTGAAATATACTACGAGTCTTGAGAAGTTGTCTTCTTTAAATTATATGAGTAGATGCCTATTTATTGCTGTTTTAAGATAACTTATATACGTGAGTGACCCACGGAAAATTTTAGCCCAGCAAAAGGTATTTCATAGAGAAGTGGGGAAGGGGCTAGGAGGGCCTGGGCCTGGGACCTGTTATTTCGTAGCAGCTGTAAAAAAACTGTAATGTAAAACTGTAAAAATGTTTTATGGATTTGTAATTTTTTTTGTTTATCAATGTAACATGGAATCTTAAGTTTTTCGAGTAATTAAAGTGTAAATTTTAATAAATAGCTCAAAATTGTACATGATTTTTAAAAAATTTTCGGATTCAAGTTTTTTTCATTACTTTGCATTTATCATTACTATGATAAACGTTCTCAGAAAACTGATGTATATTTTTTTTACACCATCAGAAAGTAGAGATTTCAACGAACAAAAAGCCTACCGACTTTTTTAAAAAAAGCATATTTTGTTGCGAGAATTTTTGATTGAAAATTAGGGTGCTTTTTCGATATTAAGTCAAAATAAGTTGAAAAAATAAATATTTTAAATAAAAAAAATTATAGTGTGTTTGGGACATAAAAAGGCGTTTTCACCAAATTTCTTAAAAAAAAAATTTTGTAAAAGAAAAATAAAAAATCAAAAACTTGGTCATTGGAATTTTTCACATAAATTTTTAGGTTATGTGAAAAAAGTGTAAATACAAGTTGTAGATCTTTTTATTACCTACAACTTTCTCATTTAACTTTTTTCCATAGGATTTGTAGTTTTGCCGGAAATCGGTAGAAACCGTTTTTTACCCTTAAAAACTCACCCCCTCCACTTCCCGACCTCAGATCGCCCCTAAATTATTTTTCCTTTCATTTTTGTTATATTCTCTTCCCCCAATGGGTTTCATCCTGCTAATATTTTTTTTGGTTTAAAAAATTTTCGACCCTGGTCTAAAAGGGAAAAATATTTGCCAACTTATATTGATTTGACCAAAAATTCGAGACCAGTGACCCCCCAAATTCCTGAGACACCGATTTTGAGTAGATTCCGACCATAAATGCAAAAAATGTCCGCAATTTTGACTATTGATTTAGACAAAAAATTCGTGATCTGCGACTCCAAAATTTCAGACACTGATTCTGTGTCGAATACGACCACAGAAATGCAAAAAATGTCAGCCATTTTGAATCTTGATTTAAACAAATCACTCGTGATCTGCGACCCCAATATTCCCGAGACACCGATTTGAGTCGATTGGAACCATAACTAGCAAAAATGGCCGTCGTCTCGAATATTCATTTTTAAAAAAAATACTTGATCTGTTACCCTGCGGTACAGATTTTGAATCATTTCGGATCATAAAGGATCTGCCATTTTTAAAATTCATATAAAAAATATGTTTTAACACACTTTGATATTGCAGCTCTGTTCTATTCAATTCATTAATAAAAACTTATGCTTATAATTTGTTGATTTATCTTTGTAATATGTAAGTAATGTTAAACAACATTGTTATAGTTACGTTATTTACCTTAATATGTAAGTAATGTTACTTAACATTATGTTACAGTTATGTTATTATACTCTTTGCTGCAAAAATTGAAGAGTATATCATATCGCATTTCATCGGATAAAAATTAAAATAGTAAATTTTTGTTGGATACCAAAATAATGTACCACCATATACATGTATAATGTAAATAATAATGTATTTGAAGATCAATTAATTTTATATTCGTGTCAATTGGGCAATAAATAATATAAAATACTCACCAGGTCCTGGTCCTTGCATGTGCTGCATTGGAGGTGGTGGGCCACCTCCCTGCTGAAAGAATGCTGGATTAACGTGAGGTGCAGGACCTTGTGGCGGGCCTTGCGGTGGGCCACCTGGAGGTCCCATCGGTGGAGGACCTCTAGGGCCCATGTTAGGACCTTGCATATGAGGAGGACCTTGTGGGAAACCTTGCTGCATGGGGGGCCTATTCCAGTCGGGCCTCATGGGACCTGGCGGTGGACCTTGTGTTGGCATGCCACGCGGTGGGCCTTGGCCTTGTGGTGGCCCTTGGAACTGCTAAGGGAAAATGCTTAAATAGAAAAGAATATTTTGCGGCCGACAAGTAAAAATATAAGCGCTTACCGGAAAATCAAAAATATTACTGAAATAGGAAATGTAAATATTCTATAAAAAAAAAAGACCAAACAAATATGCTCACCATAGGTGGCCTTGGCGGACCCTGTGGACCTGGTGGTGGGCCCCCTGGTCTCATGGGCATGTTAGGCGGACCATTTGGACGGGGACCATTCCATTGTGGATTGCCCTGAAATCTTGGTGGCTGCTGATTCATGTTTGGAGGTGCATTAAACCCTGGAGGGCCTTGCATCCTGGGGCCTCCTTGCATACCAGGTGGCATGGGCCTCATGGGCTGGTTCATCGGCATGCGGCCTCCGTAATTCTGCATAGGACCTGAGTGAACATTATTGTTAGGATGGCTAGGATGCTGGGGGCGAGAATTAGAATTATTTGTGGGAGAAGGACGGGTTTTAGACTGACTTTCAAAGTTACTAAGGGCCTGTTTGGTAGGGGGGGTAACAACGGGGTTCTGGCCATTTATTTCTTTCTTGGGCAGCAGCTCTAAACACAGTCGCATGCTAGGTTCCGATCCCAAGGATATTACGCAGAAGCCTTTCGACTGACCATTGGCACGATGCTCAAAGAATTTCACCTCATGGAAATCATTTACTCCTATATCGTGCACTGCGTTCGCAATGTCTTGATCTGTAGTCCACTGAAGAAAAATACAATATAAAAATATACTTGGAGTTAAAGATTAAATATCGTCAGCTGTATTTTATCTTCTTTTATAACCACATTTAGCTAATAGCGCCTTTACGGATACTAAAATGTGTACGACAGGTTAAAATTAAAAAATGGATTTACACTAAAATAAGTAAGATTTATAAAAGCGATGTGCTTAAAAATAGGATATAAATATTGCTGCCTGTAGGTAACTAGGAATAATTTAAATAACTAGTTAAGTTTAGTTACGAAATTAACTTAACCTTGACTAGACCATAAAATCAAAACATGGTTCATTGACTTCAAATACGAAACAAAAATCCCTAATCAATATATCAATATATCAAGTACTATCAATAAAGCACACTTACCCACGTCAAATTTCCTACATAGAGCTGATGCCTCCTCCCAGAAGAATTTACATTATTTACAATTGTAATCTGGGCTGAAAAGTTACTTCCGTTTGTTTCCTCATTGCCACTAGAAGCGGACCGATGATTTGAGTCTGCAGTTTCAGAATTATTGCCTGCTGCTGGTGCAGCAATAACATCATCATATAAATCGACGTTATCACCGCCGAAATCATCCTACAACCAAAAAATAATCCAAATTTAGTTTTGGTTACAAAGGGTGCAACAAACACTACTTCATGAGTAGTGTGTATGGACACCGGGTAGTCCGGGTACCAAGAAATACTTTACTTTATAGTGCAATATCCTATGACTACAACCAGACAGGTATTCAGTCAAGATGAAGTAATAAACATATTAGATAAATAATATAAATATGGACAGAAAATTACTTACTTGTGCGAAATCTTGATCAATATCATCTGCATATAAATCTATGTCGTTATCCGCCATTTTCGCATAGACGCGACGCGACAACTACAAAAGCACAACTGCGCGTGCGCTACCCTTCTTCCCTTATTCTATTACGAATTTAAAAAATGTCTTGTAAGATGGCGCTGCTGTACGAAAAGTGTGTTGGAGATCTGTCTCCGTCCTTCGTCACGGAGCCATCAAGGTGATCAAGCATCAAGGAAAGGTCGGCACAGAAGTGACAGATGCACATGACGTGGAGCAGGATGACAGATATGGAGAATGGCGACATATCTCTGATTGGGATCAAGACCAACGATTATAGACTAAACAGGATTGCTTATCCCCATAAGCGCAACGTTAGACAAATCTCGTAGGCCCCCACCACACTTTTGACGTCAGCGGATACGTACGGCGTAGGTTCATTGCGCCACCGGTGTGTGTAGTGTGTCATTTGTACATTAACATCGTGCCTAGAGAAGTGTTATCTGACCAAGCATCAATTTGGAATCGACCGTTGGCGCAAAAGGATGTCGGCCGAACTTAACCGCTGACGTCAGATCTTGTCTAACAATACGTGGCCGATAAGCAATCCTGTTAGTCTATAATCCTTGGATCCAGACAGCGAGTCTGAACGGAAGAGATCGTCACCGTATCAGGATTGGACGCTTGGTCACCACGGTAATGAAACTCAAGAACCCGACGAGCCTCGTTGAAAAAAATATGTCTGTGGAGATAATATTAAAAATACACAAATTCTGTTGTATTTGGATGGAAATAAACTTGTTTTGTGATTTTTAGGTTGCCGTTTTCCTATTATATCTAATAATCTGTTTAGCACAAGTGTTTAGTTTCTATATAATATTAACATATTTGGTGAATGAATTAAATAAAAATATGCCTAAAAACTAACTTTATATTAATGTTAAATAGGTAATCTGTGAAAGTAGTTCAAAAGGGGTGCATCTTGTCTGCCGCTAACACCGATAACCACGGAACGGGACGAGCATCTCACCGGAGTATGAACTTGGCCGCCCGCATCGGAGCAAATACGAGCTGTGTACAATCATCGACACCACAGTCACCAGTAAATCGGATACTCTCCTTCTGACATCTGCGTAGTCAGGTTTGTTAGAAAGAGAGGGCGTATGTGGCCGTAACACTCTGACACGATTAAATTTTTGAATTCACTAATGCACCCCTCTAACAAAATTTATTCCCAGAAATATATATTTTCTTGTCTCATATCATTTTACAAAGAAGAACAGAAATATTATTATCGAAAGCAGCAAAAAAAAAGCATTTTAATATCAACGTAATTAACTAGGTACCATTAAATATGCGCGAAACGATAATCAATTATATAATTTAACAAAATATTGTAATAATAAAAGTGAAAATCTGCGAAGAAGTGAGAAGTTTTTTCGCATACATTTCGTAGTACTGCATCAGTCGTCAATCCTGTATCAAAATTAATTATATCTAAATAAAAGAGTCGGCTTATAATGAAGAACTTGGTTTTTAAATAAATTTTATTCTATTTGATAAATTCAAACAAAATAATAAACAATACATAAGAAAAAATACGATTTAATAATGTAGCATAATATATTTACAATTAAAATTAAATAGAGACAAATCTATTGAAGTCTTAATACCATGAGTTCTGAGTAATGTTCAATTGAGGGACTAGTTTTGCTTTTTTACAATTTCTTGTAGAAGATAGTATACCCACCCTAATTAAAATTTCTATAGCAAATAAAAGGAACAATAACAAAGATCCTACAATAAAAACCAAACTTCTTTTATTATTATAAACTATTTGTATTATTTTTGCAACATGTCTTAAAGTGGGACAAGTGGTAAGAATATCTTATAGTCAATGACAGCTTAGCGATTGTTCTCGACTACTTGCCATCTCTTGTGGCACCTGCTGCATACGACAAAGTTTGGCAGTTCCCATAGAAATATTGAAAAGGATCGATAACTAATCTCACTTTGAAACGGTATTAAGTCATAAACATACAATATACAATAGATATTAATTGCTTTTACCTCTACAGTATATGCCGTAATGATCTGATGATTGAGTATCGTTGTTAAAAATTATGTATGCAAAGCAAACAAATGATTTTATGTCAACTTTACTGTTGCTTTTAAAAGTCAACCCATGGCCAGATGGTGACTGAAATATTTTTTTCCTACGAGCGTGCGGTAAAGTGCACTTTACCGCACACAAATGCGTGCGGAAAGAAGTACTTTACCGCACGTGTGCGTTTAAAATATGATCACCATATAATAAATGGAAAAACATATTTTTTTGGATATTTATATTTTGTAATACTTTCATTATTTGTAGAGAAATTACATTTTTTAAATCATAGCAGTAGAAAGATTCAGATTAATATGAGACTAAACCAAAACACAGTAGGAAATTGTCCAGATGGAGTTTGACTTTATTTTTATATTTTTTTTTTAGTTTAGTCAACGCTCGTAGGAAAATTATTGTACCCAATGCGTCCGGGAAGTGTCTTTTCCGCACTCCATTTGCTGATCAAACTCCAATGCACATTGTTCGGTTGACTTCAATCGGAGCGCAGAAAAATTTCACTTCCGCATTTGTTAGGTAAATAGCTATTATAGGTAGGAAGTTAATTTAAATTTGACATAAAACCATAGAAGTGGTGGTCCAAATACTATTTGTACTTATTTACATAAAAAACATTTATTACATTAATATAAACATCTAATATATGGTATGTATGTAGTATATATTTTTCAGTCACCCTGTGTTCTTATATTATTCCAGTGACAGTGAACTGCCAATATGGATACTTAGCACTTCCACATCGGAATTTCAACATATCACTACGTCTCTCAACTAGGATTGAACATAATTGAAATTTGGAAGGAGTCGACAACGTAAATATGTTAAAAATAAATAATGACAGCGAGAGGGGAGATGGATGGATGAAATGGGCTTTAAAATTACTTAAGACTATTAAAATTTGTTCAAATATACATGGTTAATTTGTTACTTGAGGTAACTCAAACATATCTACTTAAGTAATACTTTTATATTCATTCAAATATATATATATATATATATATATATATATATATATATATATATATATATATATATATATATATATATATATATATATATAAATTATAAACACATCTATTTCTGATAACACAGGTAATTTGCATAATAACATATATAGGTAACGTAGTTACAAATTATTGGCAATATTTTCATTGATAAATCAATATTTCAAATGAAAAAATAATTATAATTTTTGGGTACCTATAAAAGGTTTTGCCACAAATTACCTGTAACTACGCAGATTCTATTCTACAAAATTGTCTTTAATAACGATAATTAGTTAAAGCTTAAAAATATAAACATTTTGGGGATGCAAAACTGTTAATACTGAAACAAAATTGATGTTTCAAAATCTTTAGCAACAAAAGTAACCAAACAACTTGCATTTCATAAATACTGTAGTAACCAGAAATATGGTCCTAACCGAATACAATAATATACTTCTTATTTAACATATTTCTAGGAAGCCGTAGAAAGGCAATATCTGTAATTTTTTTAAATCAGACCTTAATTTCTGAATTCAGACTTTAATCTTTGAAATAAATCTTTAGAGCTTAATATCTGAATTCAGACTTTAATTTCTGAATTCAGTTTAAAGTTTAAATTCAGATTTTAATCTCTCAATTCAGACTTTCAAATCTGAACTTATGCCTAAACAAGGATATTATATACGAATATTTCATATTTAACTGACTTACGGTATATTCTGTTTTATATTTTTATATATTTATTTTTCAAACGTCTTCCTCCATCGACGTTCCCGCCTAAACTTGATTCAGAAAAATAGTCAAAAAGGTTTATATAAACGTAGGTTGGGAAATGCTTCCAAATCGAGTCAGAGTTGAACAAGCCCCAACTTTTTTGGATATCAATTTCTTTTGATTTAAGTTCCATAGCAGTAAGTTTTTTATATAAAAAAAGCATTATTGTTCTACCTCGATATGATGCCGCATTTTGGAACAAAATTGATGTAAACATATCTTACTGAATTTTGTATTTCTAAAGTATACTGCAAAAGTAACGTATAGATATTAAATCATTTTGATGAGGAATCTCAGTTTGAGGATAGATTTTTTACTATAAATAAAATTTGTCAGGCTGATATTAAATAATAAAGTTTAATACACTTTGATTGTTTTATACACAAGTTTACTCGAAAACGAGGTGGACGTGATATACAGAAAACCATTGGTGGTTTAGGGAAAACCCAGCATTCGCGGAACTATGTTTATATAACCTTCTTTACTTATTTCCGATCATAGAAGAACCTGGTAAAGTTATCGAGATACTCCGTATATTCTGTTACGGAAAAACATGTAAATGCTGATAAAGACGTTAATTCCAGCTTGCTATACATGGAAAATGATGGAAATGGAGCCGGTAATTAATGATATTGGCCAGCTTTACTACTACAGAGTCCATAAGTTACGTTAAAAAAAACTTAGGAAAAGGAAGAGAATATAACAAAAATGAAAGGAAAAATAATTTACGGGTCTGAGGTCGGGAAGTGGATGAGTTTTTAAGGGTAAAAAACGGTTTATCTCGGTTTCCGGCAAAACTACAAGTCCTAAGGAAAAAAGTTAAATGGTAAAGTTGTAGGTGATCAAAAGGTCTACAACTTTTGTATTTACACTTTTTCACATAACCTATATATGAAATGTATATGAAAAATTCAAATATCCATGTTTTTGGCTTTTTATTTTCCCTTTCATGTCCCAAACGCACTGTAATTTTTTTGATTTAAAATATTTATTTTTTAACCTTATTTTGACATAATATCGAAAAAGCACCCTAATTTTCAATCGAAAATTCTCGCGTCAAATCTGCTTTTTTAAAAAAGTCGGTGGGCTTTTTGTTCGTTGAAATCTCTACTTCCTGATGGTGTAAAAAAATATACATTACTATCGTAAATGTTAATGCAAAGAAACGAAAAAAACTCGAATCCAAATTTTTTTTTAATTATTATGTACAATTTTGAGTTAGTTATTAAAATTTACACTTTAATTACTCGAAAAACGTAAGATTCCATGTTACATTGATAAACAAAAAATTGCATATCGAAATATACTACTATAATTAACAAACAAATAAGTTAATAAAGTTAATATTTAATAAGACATTTACAATACTTTGAGAAAGTTGTAGAATCTTCTTTAAATTATATGCATAGATGCCTATTTATTGCTATTTTAAGATAACTTACCTAAGTGACCTACGGAAAATCAAAAGGTATTTCATAGAGAAGTGGGGAAGGGCCTAGGAGGGCCTGGGCCTTACTACCTGTTATTTCGTAGCAGCTGTAAAAACCTGCTTTTTAACCTATAAAACCTGTTTTTTGCTGTTTTTTACACCATCAGAAAGTAGAGATTTCAACGTTCAAAAAGCCCACTTTTTTAAAAAAGCAGATATTTTGATGCGAGAATTTTCGATTGAAAATTAGGGTGCCCCTTCGATATTAAGTCAAAATAAGGTGAAAAAATAAATATTTAAAATCAAAAAAATTACAGTGTGTTTGGAACTTAAAAAGGTAAGTTCTCACTAAATTTCTTACATTTTTTTTGTGAACGAAAAATAAAAAACCAAAAACTTGAATTTTTCACATAAATTTTGAGGTTATGTGAAAAAAGTGCAAATACATAAGTTGTAGATTTTTTTATTACCTACAACTTTGCCATTTAACTTTTTTCCATAGGACTTGTAGTTTTGCCGGAAATCGAGATAAACCGTTTTTTACCCTAAAAAGCTTACCCCCTCCACTTCCCGACCTCAGATCGCCCGTAAATTATTTTTCCTTTCATTTTTGTTGTATTCTCTTCCTTTTCCAATGGGTTTCATCCTACTATTATTTTTTTTGGTTACAAAAATTATCGACACTGGTCTATCTTGGGAATGGAGATAGATACAACATTGGTTAAATGAAAAAAGTCTGAATTCTGAAATTAAATTGTGAATTCAGTGTTTAAATTTAGAGATTAAAGTCTGAATTTAGAGTTTAAAGTGAATTTAAAAAGAATTACAGAACTGGCCCTTCTAAGGCTTCGTATAAAACTGTTGAATATTGAAACACAATAGGGAACATTCTCATATTTTTTATTGCATAAAAATGTTCTACCATACTGAAAAATAAGATATGCAAAATAAGACGCCTTAATTCCCAATGATAAATTTGTTATAAATTATTAAAGTCTCGCTCGCGAGCGAACCGCTGTTTGAAACGGTTCACAGTCATGACGCCACATGATACAATTTACAAACGACGAGAAGACCGATTCGGTCGGCTACGGGAGATCCAAGCACTCGACCGCAGCGTTGCCAGATGAAGTGCAGGGAGAATGGTGTAACTCGGCTACCGAAAATCGCGTAAAGTCGTAAAAATGTTAAATATTATTTTGGAAATATATAAAGTAATAAAATACCGTATTATCTATTTTAAAAAAACTTCCATTACAATATTAAAACGAGCATTAATACATTTTGTTTTTAAAAATATACTTATATAGTAACAGTAACAGAATTCACAAAGGTATTCACTTAAAACAACAAATAAAATAAACACGTGACGATATATATATTATACATTAAAACTACCTTACGAAGATGACTCGGAAGCGCTAGATTCTTTACTTATATGTTCACCTAAATACAATAGCCTACTATTACTGAGTTTTTTTGTAACATTTTTATTTAAAATAAAATCGTAGCATGTTTTATTTTCCATAAAACTTTTTGTATACAAAAGAGCTTCTATTGTTTTTGTTATTAATTTATTGTGAAATTGTGTTTTAATCAGATTGAGTAGGGAAAAAAGTCTCTCTATAGCCGCACTTGAATGAGGTAAACAAAGAATTTGAAAAACAAACTTCCCTCCAAAATGTTACAATATCATTTTCAGTATCATCTAGGGGATAATTTTTTAGCAATCTCCATTCGTTATCAAGATCCTAAAGTTCTTCGGGATGAACTAACTTTGTAAAAAATGATGCTACATCAGAAATTGTGTTTTTTTCTTTGGATTTTACAAACATTGGATCCAAAAATTTCAATTTTTCTATGTGGAAGTGTTACATTTTTATTAAAAGTGGCGAATTTTGTTACCAAATGCCAAAAATCGTGAGATTTGTCCCTTTATTCGTGTAAAAAGGACCGAAATCGTGTAATCTGGCAACACTGCTCGACCGCTTGTTTTCGTAGTTCATTCGGTCGCTTTCCGGCGCAATGCCTACCGCACATTGTAGCAGGTGACGTCACAGCTCGTTTCGGGCCGCGTCAATTTTACCGCTGTTTAGATCCTTCATACTGATCGCAGGAAATTAGAAATCTTGTTTTTTTGTGGAGTATACGTTTTATTATAAACGTTACGCTATGATTTTTAGTATTATTTTTATATTTAAAATTTTAGTCATGTTCCCTATTGATCTTTCAAAACATTTAGCAACAAAAGTAACCAAGAAACTTGCATTTCATAAATACTGTAGTAACCAGAAATATGGCCCTAACCGAATACAATAATATACTCCTTATTTAACATATTTCTATATACCTCAATCACTTTTTATTACGAATTAGTTTTCTATAAAATATTTAAAGCATATCGAGATAAATTTCTTTCAAATTTACAGAAACAATTACGTATACACTTTAAAATTGCTTGAAATATTGCAACGGAACTTACCTTTCCCTTACTATACATAATAATGATATTTAAAAAAATTAAAGCAGGCCAAACAATCGATAACTTTGCAGCGCCTTTGTCACACACAAATTACCACCTTCTTCGCCCACTCTGTATAACAATCATAATTGTACTTCAGGAAGATG
Organism: Tetropium fuscum; assembly: GCA_964058915.1. Lineage (NCBI taxonomy): Eukaryota > Metazoa > Arthropoda > Insecta > Coleoptera > Cerambycidae > Tetropium > Tetropium fuscum. The sequence goes on from CAXKVY010000065.1 coordinate 912,169, forward strand.
CACGATATGCAAAAAAATACCTAGTAATTTCTGGTAACCGAATATTTATGTATATATGCTATAAAACTCACAACATTCAATCCATGATTACCGTCTGATATCAAACTATTTTACAATAATTTTTATACCTCTTAAACCTCTGCAATGTCAACATCGAGATTAAATATTAATGAAGACAGACTAACTTCGCTAATTACTTTGGGCCTGTGTGTCTTAAAAAATATTTTTTGATAGAAAGATGAATTTCACATTGTAAGCTTAATAAAGTGACATTATCATATACTGGGCGGTCCAAATAATTTTGCACTTTTTACAAACAATTCAAATTTAGTTCCACTTAAGTAACACATTAATTTTTTGATAAAAATAATGAGATCTACAATATACGTCTGTTTGTGTGTCGAGGAAACACTGGCTAGTCCAATTTAAATAAGTTTACTGTTTATTTTGCATACATTTCCAAATTTCACGCTTCTATCAAAAAAATATCAATAAAAATCAGTACCAAAACCCTTGGGAATACATTAAGTAGGGAAATTTTTACATTACAATGTCACTAAAGTATCGTGGCTAATAGAATGGTCAAATGTATAATTTACAATACCTGTGAATGCATAATGAGACACAATTAATTCATCTAAAATATAAAACAATATACAACTATATATAATTACACAAAAAATATAACAATTTGAATGCGATGTTCATTTGATCACACACTCTGAGTCTGGCACATTGAGTATCGAAATTTTATACACTGATATATCACAACTTTACTTAAAACTTTTTGGTTATAGTCTCTTAAACCGGATCGAGTAGAAACTAAACGTTAAAATTACACCTAGTAATGAGGATTCTTCTCCATATTCTCATCATGTATACCATCGTCGGCAATCCTATCTTCTTTTCATATATAAAACAGCGACGACGGTCTACAAAATGCAACAGGAGGCCGAACAGCAACTGCTGTTGCCGCCTTTGCTCTTTTGTCGTTGATCTGAAACAAAAAATATATTAATCGTTTAACTGTGAAACTGACAATGGAAATAATAATTATCTGTAGACGCTTAATTTTAATAATGCCTTATGAGGTTAGTTTTCTTAGTTTTTCGCATTACAGTTAAGCAGTCTAGTAAGTCTAGCCATATAATTACTTATAATAGAATAGGTTTACTATAATGTGTTGATATGATTTAGCATTACATTCGTCATGTTTTAAAAATTACACAGCAACACTAAAATACACACCCCATAAAAATTATCGCATCACCGAAAATGTTGCATAAGTTTGATGGTGTTTATCTTTAGTCATATTTTTTTGGATGATAGGTTGATTCTTCCATAATCATTTCCTACTGATTTCTTTAAAAAAAGTTTTTCTTTACAAATACCGGGTGTTACAAAGATCTTGCGTTTTGTTCCGACAAATTGTAACGCCCTGTGGAGTTCATCTGCGACAACTGCAAATTACAATTCATAGTTGACTAAAGCCTCATCTTTCAGTAACATTCTCTTTTTTGGTTCACTTTATTATCTCTGTTATTAAAGGAGAGACGTAGTTTTTTAGCACAGCATGTTATTATTGATTAAGTTTATATTGAGAAACAGACTATCAGGTAATTGAACACAATTTTAATAAATTTGCTTACAGGAAAAAACAATCAATTTTAATAGCGTGTATTTCCGCCTCTCGCTCTTATTACTGTTTGTATTCGCCTTGGGAGCCCTGCAAACAATTTGTGTATATATTCATGGTCCATATTGTTCCAAATCAACATTAGTCTATTTTGAAGCTCGTCCAATGTCCTACATGGGACTTGATCTTGCTTAATTGCCCATCCCAAATGGTCCCATACATGCTCGATAGGCTTACGATCAGGGCTCCGAGCTGGCAATTCAGTGCAGTAACATTAACTACTCTTCTAAATACTCGGTCACTATCCTCGCCGCGAATGGTCGTGCATTATCGTGCATTAGTTTAAAATTATCACCTATGAAAGAACCATATGGGATCACATGGGGTTCCAGAATGTCCCTTATGTATCGATTGGCCGTCATTTTTCCGTCATTGACAGCCACCAACTCCGTGCGCCCATGAAAAGAAATCCCTCCCCATATTATGATTGACCCACCAATAAAACTTTCCGTTTCACGAAAGTTGCATTGAAAATGACGCTCACCTGGCCTTCTGTATACTGGCATACGTCGATCAGAGGAGTATAGGCAAAATATCGATTCATCTGTGAAGAGTACATTGGACCATTCTTCAAGACCCCAATCAGCGTGCTCCCTAGCAAATTGTAATCGAGCAACCCGGTGTGGCCTAGTCAGACGTGGGCCTGCTGCTGGAACCCCATTGGTCGTATATTCTGTTCACGTAAGCGATTTCTAACAGTTTGTAAAGAAACATTTACATTTCCAGCTGCTACGAATTCCATTCGAAGTGCTCGAGCAGTACAATGCCGAGTCCTTAAGGCTGTAACTCGTAAAAATCGGTCCCCCACACCTGTAGTAACTCTTCTACGTCCTTGCCCATTCCTCCTAGAGTACTGTCCAGTTTCCCTGTATCACCTTATAACTCTTGAAATGGTACTTTGTTGAGTACCAATCACATTGGCCAGGTACCTTTGACTTCCAAGACTTTGACTTTGACGCCCATCTTCAACCAAGGAAATTGCTCTTATAGCCTCTTCATCAGTTATTTTTGGTGAAGTAATTTACACAAAAAAACAATAAAAGCGTGGAAATCGATCTCAACAATAATTGCACAGAAACAAACTGACAGTTTGCAAAACTGATGACACTATCTTGTTTTTTGTGCAATGCCTGCTACTCACTTTTTTCAGTATTAAGTTTATATTGAATCAACAGAAACATACTGCGCTAAAAAACTACGTATCTCCTTTAATAACAGAGATAATAAAGTAAATAAAAAAAGAGAATGTTACTGAAAGATGAGGCTTTAGTCAGCTATAAAGCTTTAATTGTAATTTCTCTGGAACGGAAGGAACTCTGGAGAAAACGCAAGATCATTGTAACACCCGGTTTTTGATTGATAAAATTTGATTTTTTTTTGGATGGTAGGTTCACTCTTCCATAATCATTTTCTACCCATTTATTAAAAAAATCGGTAGAAAATGATTATGGAAGAGTAAACCTATCATCCAAAAAAAAATCATCCATATCGGACAAACGACTAAAGATAAACACCATCAAACTTATGTAACATTTTCGGTGATGCGATAATTTTTGTGGAGTGTGTATATTATGTACCTGATTGTAGCATTAAATTTATATAAAACTAACATTAATATATATCCTAACACTCGAAGTAGTAGAAGTATGTCTATTCTATGATCGTTGTCAAAAGCATGTTGTGCAACTCTAGATTTATCTGTTCTTCCATATTTTAGATGAGCCATATGCTCTTTAAACCTGGTGTTAATGTATCGTCTCGTTTGTCCAACATATTTCCGATCACAATCATTAAAACTAATTTCGTAAATCCCCGACCTTTCATTTGGAACAATTTTATCCTTTGGATTGTCTAGGAGTTGCTGTAACTTATCACTCGACGAATGAATTGCTGTTATACCCACGATACATATTTTGGAGTCTCTATATCATTTCATATGTATGTCCATTATCCATTATCCCATGTATGTCCATTATCCATTATATACATATGGAAACGAACCATTATACACACGGAAACGAACCACTTAGAAGTTGTACAAGTTATTTCACCTTTATTGAGGATCTTCAGAGCAGTATATGATTTATTTCATTGATCATTTATACTTGAATTTAAAATATTAATACTCCAACACTTGCAGTGACGTTTTATGACATTAGTTTTTGATAACTGTATGCTTAATGCTTTTATATATAATATGTTCAAATAGAACAAATATAAATAGTAGACTAGGTTTGTGTATTCTAAGAATTTGAGTTCCGTCAAATTATCAAATTTTAACTTATTGTCACTATTTTTAATTACTTACTAATACATTTAAAAATGGAAGTTGTCCATTATTTTCTAATTCATATGTAAACTTTACAGAAGTGAAACGACTATTTTAATTTGGAAATGAAGTTTTCTACATCGGCTATATTAGTGTCAAACACGGCAAAAATGTCATCCACATATCTCAGGCAAATCCTAGGAAAATACTCGAATTCTTCTTTTGCTTCAGTTTCAAATTGACTCATGAAGACACCAGCAATGAAAGGCGATAAACAGTTACCCATTGCGGTTCCTTCATATTGTCCATAGAACTTGTCATTGAAACGGAAGCAATTTTGTTTCATACAAAGTTTTGTAAGGTTTATATATTATTCTATTACTTCTTTTCTATAGCTGTTTAAGTCGAATTAATCCACAAGATAGTCCAACGTCTGTGAAATCGGTACACTCGGAAATAATGCACAAACATCAAAGGAAATCAAAATTTCACCCGCTTGCAATTGGATATTCTTGACCTTATCAATAAAATCATTCGCATTTTTAACCGAAAAACTAGGCTGTGCAATGGGCAAACGTTCAAAATCTTTAGTCAACCATTTTGATAAGTGGTAAGTCGGAGATCCAAGACGATACTATTGGACGCACCGACTTCCATGGCTTATGAATTTTTGGTAGACAATACAGTCTAGGAACAATTTTATCCTTTGGATTGTCTAGGAGTTGCTGTAACTTATCACTCGACGAATGAATTGCTGTTAAACCCACGTTTCTGAAGACCTTACACTACTACTAGGATAAAATTGTTCCAAATGAAGGTCGGGGATTTACGAAATTACTTGTAATGATTGTGATAGAAAATATGTTGGACAAACGAGACGATCAATTAACACCAGTTTTAAAGAGCATGTGACTCAACTAAAATATGGAAGAACAGATAAGTCTAGTGTTGCACAACATGCTTTTGACAACGATCATAGAATAGATATTAGTAATTTAAGATTAGTTAGAAATGTGACCAATAATAGACAGTTGGATGCATTTGAGAGCATTTGAGAGAAATTATGGAATGTAAAAATAGTATGAATAGCGACAAGAGACCTATACCGTATATCCCGCTTTACGCTTTGCTTAGCAACCGATCATTGAAGCGTGATTATTCACGCTTAAATTTCACGGTGGTATCATTAGTGACGTCACCATGAAAATATTATCAATAGGGTAGATTTTTTAGTTTAAGATTAGTTTTAATCATCTCCGGATGATGCCTACTTGGTTGGCGAAACGCGCGTCGAGAGAAGTAAACGTGTTTTGGCGTTTGTGGAAACTACTTCGAGTGTTATCATTACATCAAAGGGTCCAGCCCTATCCAATATATATCCTAACAAACAATTTAAAATCATATATCAACATCACTAGTTCAATTAACTGCACTGCAAAAATTCCTCCATACTGTAAAAGGCACGTGAAGTCAAATGCTTTTATTTTATTTTTGTAGGCTTTAAATAGTAGGGTCTAATAATGTGCCGGAAGTTTGTTATAGCAAAGGACTATAATAATTTGTTGATGTTGTCTTTCTAGTCTGAAATAATTGATTCTAATATATCTAGTTTGATAGGTACTGATGCAAATCACTATTCAATTTATTGTTACCAGAATTTTGAAATTCCCACAATAGACACTCAATAACAAATTTAGATAGTATAGTGAGTATGTTTAGTTTAATACGGCTGATTTTTACATCCGCCCCGGTAATGAAGTCCAGCAAAAACACGCAGGGTCCTTATCTGCAGCACAAAAATGCTTTGGCCATGGCTTTTCATGGTAATATTTCTGCCAATTTTTTCACCATAAATATATTTTCAGAGAGTCTTGGTGAAATTTGATCAACATGGCCGTCAAACTCTAGCTTGCAATCTAAATAAATACCACGTCACCAGAACTTTCCCGATTCTCAAATTGTCTGCTAAAAGTAATATTTGTAGTTTTAGATTGATTTGAGACATTTTATTAGCCAGAAAACAGTTTTTCAATATTGTTGTATTTTCTTTCGTGAGCGATTTTAATTTATTATACTCTACATCCGCATTTTTTGCATTTTTAGGGAACATCATTGATATGTATATTAAAAATAAAAGTGGCCCCAATATAGAGCCTTGAGGAACTCTATGCTGTAAATAACCCCATTTCGAAGTGGTTTTCATGTAAACTGTTTTCTTTCGGACTTGTAGCTAGCTAGCAATTAAATTTAGGCTTCCTGGAGGCCATAAAATCATGTCATTTTTACTAAGATCGAATGTGAAACACAGTCAAAAGCTTTCGAAATGTCACAAAAAGTGGGTCCAACAAGAGTCCCTCTTCAAAGCCCTCCGTTATATATTCTAATAGTTCTTCGATTGCTGATACAGCTATTTTTCAAAGCGATCTTTAGCTATTTTTGTAAAGAATACATTAAAGTCATTTGCGCATAGTACCGTCTCGTTATCAATGACTCTGTTTGTTCCCCTAAAAGAGTGTAAACTTTTAAACAATTAAAGTTATTAAATATTATAAACAATAGTGTTGACATTTATTAAGTTGTTTACTTAAAGCTGTGATTGTAATTTTTAGTCTAACATTGAAACATCTAAATATTGGTATAACAATTACATAAAAACTACTAGTTGCTTTTGTAAAATAAATATAAGTTGAAATTGTGGAATCAAATCAACCTTTTAGGCTCACTTGTATAAACAATTAAAGCGAAAAAAACAATATCTAAAATGCTGTTTTATAATATTGATGTGAGAACATTCTTAGAGATAACTAATAAAACACATTTGTTTCTTACGGTAATATTGTTCGAAAAACCACTATAATAAAACTAATTTGCCACTTGGGAACCATAATACAGTAGGTATACATATACATATTCATTGTTACGGAAGCGTCAGATGCGATTTTGCACAGAAATTATCCAGATCTAGGGAATTTCTGCACAATCTGGCAACTCCGCACCCTACGACGATGTGACAACATCGCATCTGGGGGGTGCCAGATGCAACCACCAAGGTCGAGGTCTCAACCCTCTGGGACTTCAAATAACCGAGACACGCTTTATTTGAATATTTAGAATAGTTGCAGTATCAGAACATGTGAATATGTGAATATACCCCCTGTAATCAATATAGAATGGGATGGAATTTGCCCTTGTTCATTCTTAGTGTCACATCGTAGATTGTCTAGCCCAGAAGTCAGAGACTTGTGCGGGAGAGGGACCGGCATATTATTATTATTTTGCAGGCCGCATGTATGACCACGATCGATTTAGGTTAGGTTAGATCGCTTGTATGTATCTACCATCTACAAGCGATGTAGTCTAAGTGCAGGTGCGCCGACTGCAGTTGAGGTTAAAGTTTGAATGTTGTTTCAATATTTTATAAAATAAAATAGATAATAACTACCGATAACAACTATTTTCACCCGAATTGTACAGCAGTAGTATTTCGAGTAGTATACCTAGTTCTAAAGTCAAATATTCCAACGATAATATAAGCCGGCACAAATTGGACACCCGGTATAACATTTTTTATCTACAAGTATAATAGTAGGAATTATTTAGTTTGCGTTTGATAATAATAAACTGCTGTTCAAAATTATCGCACCACGTTAATATTTGCTAAAATTTGAGGTCTCATAACTTTTTTACTTTTAGTCCAATTTTGATAATTTTTTTAGAATACTGTAGATAAAACGACTAATTTCAACTTGCATATCCAGTCTTTTGTTAACTGAGGACGGTTTAGGTATTATACAGGGCTAACTAAAAGGTTGTTATATAACCCTAATTTTAAAACACTCTGTGGAATAATTTCGTAACCAAATTCTTTAAAAATACCAATTTTTGTTAAGAACCATTCCTTTCCTACATTTTGTTTTTTGGTCCATGTCTTTAGATGCATTGGTTCAAAATTATCGCACCATACAGAAATCAATTGAAAAAACTTTCAGGGCGAGAAGAAACATTTTTTAATTAACAACAAAACAAAGGAAAACAAAGAAATAAAATTATGTGAGCTGATCCCTAGTAGGTTGTGTTGCCACCTCTAGCTCGGATTACAGCCTGAATCCGCCGTGGCATACTTCTAATGAGGTTTTGAATGACGGCTTGAGGAATATTATCCCACTCATGAAGAGTCGTCGTTTCGCTGCAGACGTCGTGTCACTGCTCTCTTAATGATGTCCCATAGGTGTTCGATGGGATTTAAATCAGGGCTTCGTGCTGGCCAGTTCATAACATCAATATGGACTTCATGCAAGTACTCAACACAAATTCTTGCTACATGTGGTCTGCATTATCTTGCATGAATATGAAATCAGGACCAATAAACGAAGCATAGGGCATTACATGCTCCTAGAGAATGTTATCTACGTAGTATTCTGCATTCATTGCCCTTGCATGAATAGGGACTAACTCCGTACGGCCATCGAAAGAAATACCCGCCCAAAACATTTTGGAGCCACGACCAAAGGGTTCGTTTAGAATGAAATTGAAGGCAGCTTCCCTTTCCCCTTGTCTTCTATACACACGTTGCCGCTTGCCCATCACAAGATTTTAGGCATATTCTTGTTTCATCGGAGAATAGGACTTTCCTCCAGTCATCGATAGTCCAATTTTCATGTGCTCGTGCAAATCGTAATCGAGCTACCTTCTGAGCCTTGGTAAGTTCTGGTGCCTTTATGGGCCTTCTACTGATCAAACCTGCCTCCCATAGTCTTCTCCTTACAGTAAGAGCAGAAACTTGAATATTTCTAACCATCTCAAGTTCACTCTTCAATTGCGAACTTGTTACTGTCCGATTTCTTAAAGCATTTTGGTGGAGAAAATGGTCATCCCTAACATTCGTCGCCCTTTTTCTACCCTGACCATGTCTCCTGGAGTGAGAACCAGTTGCCCTGTGACGTTCTAACATTCGACTTATTGTCGAATGGTTAACACCCAGAATTCGAGAGACATATCGCATACTTCTACCCTCTTCAACCAAAGTTTGCGCTCTTACACATTCCAATGCTGTCAAATGTCTCACACGATTCATTATTTTAAATGGCTGAATATTCCTCAACACCGTATTGTTTTTAAAAATGTGTCAAATGAGATTGCATACACCCAATCATTGTTTTTTGGTTGACATACGCCGCCTACGTTTTACATATCACTTGTAACAGCAGAGTAAATTAACAGTAAACTGTTGGTGACAAATTCATTTTGCTCTTAAAAATGAACCAATGTATCTAAAGACATGGACCAAAAACAAAATGTAGCAGAGTGTTTTAAAATTAGGGTTATATAACAACCACCGTCCTCAGATAACAAAAGACTGCATATGCAAGTTGAAATTAGTCGTTTTATCTACAGTATTCTAAAAAAATTATCAAAATTGGACTAAAAGTAAAAAAGTTATGAGACCTCAAATTTTAGCAAATATTAAAGTGGTGCGATAATTTTGAACAGCAGTTTATATTAAAAAAAAATAAGTAAAATGCAACCTTAATTTTTTTTTATTCTATACAATTCATCGAATTTAGTTAATTGCGATTTCCTCTAAATTGACATTTTTGACAGCTATTTTGTATAAGACCAGTGGCGGGTATAGGAGGGGGGCGCAGGGCGCCCCCCCCCCAAAGGACATGGCAGATTCCAGATTACTACTATTATGTACTTTGATACGAAAATGTATTGGGTATATGCTATATGCTTTTCGTAGTTATTAAATTTTTTTGTCCACTATTTTCTTCTATGTTCGTAGGTTTTATACGTTAAGCTATCCACATATATTTTATTGCAATATCCACCATGCGCTGCGCACCGTTTTATTTCCTGTGCTATTCCATTGCACCACTGCGTCACCGCAAGGCGGCATCCTCGGCTACATTGCCACTGTTATGCACTATTAGAATTCAGATCGGACGGATTTAACCGACTAGACGTAGTGGAGTGGGGGGCGCCTTGACGTCGGCCGCTGACAGCAGACAGAGTGAACTTGTATATGCATATGCAATGCTTAGTTTTAGTTTTTTTTAAATTTCCTAAACGTTGGTTCCTCATTTATTATTAAATATTACTTTTTATGTTATCACTTATTTAAAGGACCTAAATAAATGCTATACCTACTTACATTCTGATGGCGTTTCTTTTTTACCCGGATTTTTTTTTATTTGTTATGTTAATAAAAATATATAAAAAACACATTTTATTTTATTTCAGTAAACTTATTCGTAATACATTTTTTTTATTTGAAAAGGTTATGGAATTCCAAAACATTTTCTTGTGAAAGTCTGTACAAATTGATTTTTCATTGAAAACAGGCGTATTGCCTATCACTAATGTGTTGACAGCTCAAAGAAATCTCTGGTTGACAGTCACGAAACCACGGAACGTCTACAAAGCACAGAACATTCGCGTTATCCCGATACAGAACATAGATAGCTATATAACCACAGATCATAGATCGCTATATAACCACGGAACATCTAGACTCTACTCGCAGGTTACGGCGGACAAGATCTATATATAATATATGAAAGAAGACGGAAAGGGCCGGTTTGTAGCTTCTTCGTTATTAAATGCCAGGAAAACGCGCGACCTTGAAAAGTTTCAAAATTTATTATATTTGGGTCTCACGGGCAAATCTACAATCCCGGTAGTGATGCTCGGACCCTGTACCTAAAGACACCACGGTGTCAACCCTTTACAAACCTACCATAAAACCTACATCTCAGAACAAAAACCTTTAATTTAAATGTACTAATAAAGGAAGTATAGACACATATGTTTAAGAAAAATATTTTGAAAGTAAATCCAATTCTAGATCAACGAAGTCGTACGAAAATCCTGTTGGTAAGCTACTGGGAATTGAGTCCTAACGGTGTCATTTAAATGTGTCACTTATTTTATATAAATATGATAAGTTGAAATAACTGCCTCACTCTCCCAACGTTTCAAAATTTTTGCTTATTATTATCAACAAATAATTTTTTAATTAATATTGAATTTATGCGGATTGTAGAGTTAAATTCTCTACAAATTTGATACTAAAAAATACGCGTGCAAATCGACAAAACACAAAATTCAAGATGGTGGACCAGTAGTTCCCATAATTAATTAATTGGCAAGAATATGATTTCTTCATCTATTCCGCGGGGGTTTTAACCAGACAGTTTTTTTTTCAATTTAAAATGATTGGGCTAACCTGGAGCATTTGGCATTTATATATTTTATGTGTCAAGTGTGCGTGTGTTAGGTACCTTAAATCTCTGTCAGTATGTTAAGTGCTTTGTTAGCTACCATATAAATTAACTATGAGTAAATCAATTAAATTGCTCGCTGGGGTCTAAAATATTTATAAACATGTACCTACTAAAAACAATAGAGCAATCGTTAAATTATATCTGTGTTTATATAACAAACACAGGTAAACGCAATCACACTTAAAACCATTTATAAAGTGCTTGCAATTTTTATTAGTTATTTAATTTTCCAATAAAACTACTATTTGCACGACCTGTTGACTTTTTTTTATCCCAATTCCGCTTACGATTGCTTTGGCCTTTCATAGTAGAATATTTTAATTGTGACGCGGATGAATCACAAAGCTATAAAAATTTTTTCACAATCAAAATAACCTTCCGTGAATCAGTTTTATTGGGAACAAAAAAAAATTGAACAACCGTCATTACTTTGTCCTTATCTCCCGGTTATGAGGTCGTCAATGAAAGCTTCCTTCATTAAAACAGAAAAAGATTATCTTTTTAATTTCACTCTCACATAAAACAGCAACTGCGTTTACTGACCTTGAGAATTAGGCTCTGGCAGAGTCTCCCTCGGAACCAAATGCATCACTGTAGTCTTCCCAAACGGCAGTCCTAGAGCACCTAAAGTCACGTTACTATGGAGAAATCGACCCTGATAGATGAGTCTAAGTATTTCAGCTTTCGAAACAGCCTCTTGGCACCAATCTGGAACCATAAAACAATTCAGTCAACAAATTCGTAAGAATAACCCGTGAAAAATAAATATCCAAGTACCAAAAAACATCTCTTAATTTCGTACCTTCCGGCCAATTGTCGAACACATGTTGGGCAATATCACCAGCAGAATCGCTCGGGCTGAATAGGAACTCTTTTGTTTTACCGCTGACGAGTATCAGGCGTAGATTTATCTGTAAAAAAACAATGTCAATTAGAAGTAGCCTAATGGTAGTATTGCCGCCTGCACTGCCGAATATAATTTTGGCTTCGTACAGGCGGCGACCTCCGTAACATTCACATAGTTATTATATCTTATCCCTCTCTAGTACACCTTCCCTTTTATGAAAAAGTGAAACAAGGATTTGACAAGTCGTCGATCCGTTCTATGTTCGGATGAAAATGTTAGATCACATCATATTATGAGTGTTGTACCGTTTTATTTTTTATGATTTTTTTAGGGTATTTCCTGCTCTTTAAGGATTTTTTTTTCAATTTCCGATATTTGCAATAGTTTTTGAAGTATTTGCAAAAAACGAAACCCACTCATTTTCATTACTAAATTGTTTATAACTTTTGTAATTTTTACCGTCCCCACTTCAAATTTTTCAAAAAGGTTCTAGATGTCATTCTGAATCGAATGAGTCCTAAATCATAATTTTCCGTAAAGGCCAAGAGAAATTCATCAAAATGTCACTTGTTGACTAGACTATTGCCTTTTTGACGTACCTACTAAGACATATTCGAGGAGCAATGGAAAATGTAAGAGCAGAAAATTGGCAGAAGTGTATTAATCACGTGATGAAAAAGGAACAGATAATGTGGGATGTGGATTTGGCGGTTGATCAAGCCATATAACCCATTGTGATTAATATTGGAAATGGTGACAGCGACAGTGAAGATGAATTGGAAAGTGACTGAGAATAGTGATATTAGTGATTATAATATTATTAAATAGTGATATAGAAAATAGTGGTATTAATTACACGTTTGTAAGGTAAGTATTGAGGTGTAAGGTATTAAGGTATTTTTATTTTTTGTGAAGAATTTTTGGTTTTATTTTTGGATATAGGTGATTTCTTTTATTTGTCATATTGTTTTTATTTTTTGTTGAGAATTTTTTGCGGTATTTTGGAATATATATGGGCGAACCACCCACTAAAAAATAATAACGCGCGGAAATCAATACTCATGAGTGGTGTGTTAAAAATATGCATATAAAAACCTTCTACTTTCAACCCCCTAAGAAAAAAAATGCCTACGCCAATGAGAAACATTGTGTACGTCAGGGTTGCCGGTCATTGAACTACACATACATTTTAGAAACAGTTGTAATAATGTACTCTGTATCCATTGATACTAGAAACATTTTACCATGTTTAAATGCGAGGAATAGCTATTAAAGTTTACGTTTGAAATTTAGGAAACGAAAACGTAGTGTCTCATATACAGGGTGCTAAAATTATTAGACACTATTTTCAAATTTCTTCGGTATTGATGCAGACGTTACACTTAGCAATTATATTTTTTCTAATATTCATTATTAAATATATGCCTAAACATAATATGATAGTCATTAATTGTTAATAATAATACTATATGTACTTGCTCAATGGTACTCTGGAATATGTAACAGTTACGAAAATGTTATACCTAGAGCACAGACGAAATAAATACAGACCCGACAGTAAGACGAAGAACTCGATTCTAGAGAGAGATCAATGTTAACACCAATTTAAAGGGACTGCAACGTCACCTGTGATGTCACGGTAAGAGCAATTAAATATACTACTTGCTCGGTAATCTCCGGGAGTGAAAACCAGGGCTGTTGTATTTATTTCGTTTTAGAGTTAACCTCTTCTCGCTTCCTGTGCGTTTGTTTTATTTTTGTGATCCTATATTTGAATAGTTGTGGTGTTTTTGTGAGATTACTGAAAAACAATAAAATTATATACTCTCATCATGAGCAATAAAAACCTAGTCCGTGTTGGTGTAATATACCTACCTACTGCTTTTATATGTGAACGTGAAGAGGCAAATAATAATTTTTAGGTGGTTAGACACTGCCTTGCTACAGTAGTCACAAAAGCTATGAAACATTATCTGGTTGTTATTTTATTAAAAGATTTCCTAAATATCAATATTTGCAAGTTGTTTTCGTTCATACCACAAACATAAATTATGTTATGGAAAATTCTTAACCTAAATGTCATGTGTCACATAGGTGCCTACCTATAGGAGTAGAAACCGATTTTCCGTTTTATAAACCACCTACCTACAAGTGAATTGCATTCTTTTCAGTCATACATAATGGCAAATATTTATTTTCTTACTTTCTATATTGCACCGCCAAGCAATAACTAATTAAGTACCTATCCTGTAAAATTACATGTAATTCTAGGAATCTAGGTAATAGTTTGCTTGGGTTTTGTTATATACTTAACATGAATAATGAAAAATCTACCTAAAAACATTGGAAAAACACATTCTGTTTTGGTTGACTATGTCAATATGTCTATTTCCATTATTTATCAGGAAGGTTGAAGGCATAGGAAAGTCCACCTTATTTATCTTATATAGGTAGGTAATCCTTATTGACAGGACAGATAGAAAGAAACTTTTTAAATATTACCTACTAATAATTACCGTAATCCCCTTTTTAGGATACCTACCTAGCACTTTAATTTGTAGAAAACAAAAAAAAGTATAAACCACTGTTCAATCTTTTAAAATTTCGTATTTGGTGTATAAAATTTAAACATTTCCTAGCTCAGTAGATATTATAAATTTAAAGTAATATATAAAATAATAATGTATACAAATTTCTTTATATTCTCTTGTCAATTTGTGACACTACACTTTTATATTAATTTTGCATTTCCTGTTTCACTTTAAATTCAAGGAAAGCAGTTATTTCTTTTTGTAAAATATTTTTATACAGAATTTCTTGTATGATTTTCATCAATCATAGCTGGTTTAATCGCTTTATACAATAGCATTATTTCTATTGTTTATAAGTGTTTATACATATTCTAGTTACACGTACGTACTGAAACTTGAATTTTTATTACAAAATGCACAATGTTTTGGTAAAAGGCAACTATGCTTTCTGTAAAAATAGGGAAATCTGGTAAATCCGGCAACGCTGCTTAAAACCGATTTAAAGGGGCGAGGTCACCGAGCCGCGGCGGCGAAACTCAAAGCATTTTGCCATGTGTCGTATCTGTATTTATTAAATCTGTGCCTAGAGTGTGATGTTATTCTATAACTATTCTCTTGTTTTTTTATATTTAATTTCAAACAAAGCGGTTTGTTTTTTTTTCAAAAATTTGCTTTTTATCAGAAACATTGTTTTTCCTTGATAGAGAAAATAATGAAAACGTGATCCAGAAAAATGTAGCAACTTTTTAAAAGAATCTTTACATATCTTAAATAAACTAGCAAGGGGATGCTTTTTTCTTCCTGACCCTTTGCGATTCGGCATTTTTGCAAACTATTCCTACAATTTTAAAAAATAACCACACACACACACCTTACTTTTTTTTATAAAATAACCATGCAACACTTATAGTCAGGGCAGTAGCAAGAGGGAACCTAAAGCTATTTGACCCTAACCTTACAAATGTCGTGCGTTTTAAATTCATCTCGTCGAAGAAAACATTGTTTTGCTGGAAACATAAGTACAAAATCTCGTATTTTCCGAAAGCTATCGAACATCGAACGATGATTAGTAATATGAAATATCCCTTTTTTTTTCGTGTCGGGAAGTATTTTGGTCCAACCTTGGAGTTGGTTTGCTACTATAGATATTCTAGATAGCGACACTTGTTCTTGTCTTAAATTGTTTTGTTTATTTTTTCATAAAAAACAAAAAAAACGGTTTTAACTTATTTTTTATTTCACTAAGCAAAATACATACGTCAAATCAAGTTAAGAGGTACCTAACTAAATTAAAATATAATAAAAATAAATTGCTAGTTTTAATTAAACTATACTGTAATAAAACTTATTTTATTTAAATTTTACTAACGTTTTACATGTGCCAATTCTTTCTTCTAGTTGGATTTCGTTAAGAAAGATAAAGTATTTTCTTTCCAGATTTTCTTGAAATCCTTGTATTTTACCCATAATCTATAAAATGCAATCAATCACCACAGACAGAACCACAAATTGAACTAGGAACGACCTATCTGCTCCAGTTTACAATTATTATTGAATTATTACTAAATACCTACAAAGCAGGGGCGGCAATACAGGCGGCAGACACGCCTCCGCCGCATATTCAGGCAAATTTGAATTTTTAATTCACTAAATTTAAATAGTTCCCCAGCAGATACATACAATTAAAATGTTTTGCTGAACTATTCATTCTATTAAGTTGTTTTACATTCTATCACCATTTATTTAACTATTAAACAGTAAACAGTAAAAACAGCGCATCGCTTAGGGTTGATACGAACTTTGGAAAGCGTTGTTGCCGATATTACATTTTACCCGCATGCTACGATAACCGCTGGTAGGTGGCAAATCTTATTTTAAAATATGTGGTATATGTGGATTACTTTTTGCACGTATATTTCTAGAAATAATAGACAATAATTAATTGTTGGATACCTTTTAAAAAAAATGAAACTCAGTTTTAAGCTAAATGAAATTATAAATATTTGTAAGCTAAAAAAGAATAAGTTTCAAATATTCTACAATATTTAACAATTTTTTTTGGTGTAATAAGTTTTTAATAATATAAATTAGTTTCCGTGCTATTTGTAAAACCGCGCTTGAGTACTCTTAAGCCAAACCGGGGTAATAGCCATTTTTTTATTACAAATGTTTACCTAATTAAGTGGTGGGGCTTAATTTTCAGAGCTATGAAAAACATTTTAAGACTAAAGTTATTCAAAATTTTACGAACATTACCAAGAACATATTTTCAATATATCTTATCATAGCGAATTAAGGAGATATTTAATTTTTCTAATTTAACGTTACTGTAAGCCCTAACTGTCATCTTCCAAACTTCATAAGTGAGAAATAATTCAAGCGATTTCTCTGGTCCACTTTTGTACTAGATTTTTTCTCCAACGTTCTACCATACAGTTCCTGAGATATAGCCAGCGTCCTCTGTTAATGAATCACCCGACGTACGTTGGTACATTATTTAAAAGATGGACATTTGGGTAACCAATTAATGTAATAAATAAATATGTAAAATAAATGTACTTAATATGTTCTCAAAAGAACATACAAGTGCCTGATGATTTTATAGGGGCGCGCCACGACAAAAATACCTGATGATGCGCCTAATTTCTTTTATAAAAAAGTACGGTCTCTACTGAAAGCATGTGATATTATTTTTATCTTTATTTTACTGTTGGCTTGGCAGGACAGCAGCAGTAAACCTCAGGGGGATAAACAGCGTAGAAGTCACAGGAATTGCATCTTTTATCTAGCTAGCAGATATCCCCTCTTGTTTCTGTAGTTACCAACTTACTTTACTAACTGACACCGCCGCGCCGTTCAGTTTTCATCTCACGAAAATAGCCAATAAACATTCCCGACGAGGAAGCTATCTATCTAAATCGCAAGTCGATGCCTAGGGGGTTATATTCCCGCTAGGACAGATGCCAGGAAGAACTTACTAGTGTATGTATGAGGTTTAGTTACATCATTTATTTCAGAAACTGTGATCATAGCAGGGAATGAGATGTTCAAATGAGTTACGTGAAGTTTTATGCAATAAACAATAAGAAGACAATGATGGGTAGCAGGTCCCAAAGAAGACGCTCTGCTAGACGGTGTTGACAGCACTCAACGTGTACACATACCCTATTTTTATATATCTTTTATTTATTTAAACAAAATCAGACAAAAGGTAAAATTCCTCTAACTTTTGAACGGTTGAGGATAAAATACTAAAATATTATACAGTGAGCGTGTAAGTTGGAATAAATTCGATAAAAACGAGTGTATCGACTTTTGTGGAAAAACCCCGGACACGTCGATTTGTGTTAGGGAGGTTCATCTTTTTTTGTATTTGACATGTCTTGACAAGTTTTTTTTTGAGATAATGACGTCACTAACATTTTTTGAAATGGCAACCTATTTTTTTATATGCGTATCTGGTATAGTTCGTTATGCTCTTTTCAGTGGTACAAAATTTTACGTAGATTACATAATAATATTTTCGAGAAAATCGCAATTTCACATCATAATATTTCTTAATAGTAAATATTTATTGAAATAACAAAATGATCTAAAATAACTAAAATAGTTTCATCAAATTAAGTGCTGAAAGTGTCCTCGATTTACTTGTTGGCAATAGTCAAGACGCAATTCGATCTCGCGTAAAAACTCTTGGGACTACTTCTGGTCGGATTGATCTAATTTCAATTCTATTCTATCCTGTAATTCCTCAATATTATAGACCTTAGATTTTAGGTAACATTACAAGAAAAAATTTAGAGAGGTTGAATCGGGAGATCTAGCTGGGCCGTCAATCCATCTGTTACTACACACACTGGACGTGTATAATGCGATGGTGCTCCTGGGTCCTGGGTCTTTTCCACAAAAGTCGATAGAATCAATTTTATCGAATTTATTCCTACCTTTAACCTTTACTGTATATTCTTCAAATAAATTTAATGGTCTACAACGCTCTCTGTTCAGGCTTTTTCGTAGGACAAAGGGCCAACGTATAGCTAGTAAAATAAGACAAAAAAAGTCAACAACATTTTTTTTTCATAATTTGCCAAATTACTCCAGTCAATGGAAAATATTACCTGGAAAAAATAGGAGGATTTAGTTTTATAAGCTTACCGTATGTTTTCGGGTTGCTGATTCTGAACTTTTCACCAACCAAAATTTCCTACCGGAAATACCGCAATTTTTGAAAAAAGGGCGCCAAAAACGAGTATTTTACAAAATTTCGCTGAACCTCCATCGAACGTCCTTAATGACATATTCCCGAATTGTGCTTTTTGCTTTTAAGGGGTAAAAAATACCCCTTCGTTAAAAAAATAGAAAAAATGCAAAAAAGACGTATTCTAACCCTGCCAAACTTTTGGATTACGTGAGTAATACTAAAATAAAGTAATTTGTATAGGGATATCGGTCAATATCGTTTTAACGCTCGCTTTTTTTCTCAAAAATGTGAGCGGCCCACCGTTTTTGCATCGTATCTCGCTTACTTATAACGTAATACTAAAGTAACAGTGCACATTTTAAAGATCTTTCCAATTACTACAAAACATGTTCTGTAAGTTTTTCTCGAAAAATACATCGGTTTTCCGTTATTTAACGTTGATTACTTCGAACAAAGTTGTTGCAAAAAAAGTATTCTTCAATGAGCCATAACTCCCTTTATTTTAGACCTAAGGCATTCATAAAAAAAACAACTCTTTGGTTTCTTACAAGCTTCATTTTTGGCCTTTAAAACTTTTTGGAGAGAACGCGAAGTTTTCGAGGTATTCGCGAAAAACCGTCCAGAAACATGCATTTTTAACGTTTTCAATCGCGAATAACTAAAAAAATATCGATATAGCGAAAAACTTATCCCTCTATCCATTTCCGGGGTTATTTTGAGTGAAAAATTTCTACCCTCGAGAAAGGGTGGCATCCACCCTCAGGATAAAAACAACCAGCGGCGCTATGTCACTTTTGCTCATTGAACCATCCTTGACCTACTCACTAAATTTCACATCAATCGGTCGAGGTTCAAAGAATCCGGAGTGGAAAACCTTCAATGACTGCACTACCTGCCGCGCTGAGTCTCAGAGCGCCTTTAAGTTAGTTCTGTCAAAAAAGCGTTTAGAAACCTTTTTTTTTAAATTTTTTTGTATATTTCAAGTCATTTTTCTATAAAAAACAAAAATTGAGTTAATTTGAAAAAAAATAATTTTTGGCGCCATTTTTTTCATAATAAGAGGTATTTCCGGTGAGATTTTTTGCTGGGAAATGAAAAATTAAACATAAAGTTAGCCTATAAAACTAAATCTTCCTATTTCTTCCAGGTAAGCCATTTTTTTAGTCTCTATTGACTGGAGTAAATTTGAGGAAGGATATCTCGGAAATTTAGCGAGCCAATCTTGTGGCACATTTTGTCCGCTTTAATTTTGTATAGAATAACTATATCGCTAGGATGCATAGTTTTCTAGATATAAGCGAAAAATCGGTTCACTTTTTGTTACCCGAATTGTGAAAATAATATATTTTTTTTCAAAATAGATATAGCTATATATTGAGTCAAAAATTAAATTTTCATTAAGGCATCCTAAAAATATCTTAAAATTCGACAAAATATTGTCCAAAAATTATTTAAAAAATATGGAATTGATATGAAATATGGAAAATAATGAAAATATGGAATAGAAACGAATAAAATACCTATGTAAAATTATTTTAAAAAAACCCGGAGAATATTCTTATATCATTCTTTTAAAGATAAACCAGGGTTGGAATAAGTCGTGACTTTTATAAAAAAAAAGTCAGAAAAGCTCGTCTTTTTTAATTAATTCGGACTTTTTTAAATTAATACACATTAAAAAACAAATTTTATTTTCTTCAAAATTCTTCAAGCATTACAGAACAAAACATTTTTGCAAAACAAACTGAAACTATTGATTAAAGAAATAATAAAAACAGAAAACTTTTCTGTTTTTATTATTTCTTAGTTTTCTAGCTTTTTCCACTCCTTGTCGATTACGTAGATCCGAATGTACGAATCTGAAGGATGAAAATATTTTTACTCACAATCGGTTAGTAATTTATGGATTTCTAACCTTTGAAGTAATCGGGAAGCGACTTATTACTTACTTTACTTTCCCAGCTAGCCGGGAAAGTACTTTCCCGGCTAGCATCTGTCACTTTTCTTACCTGGAAATGTCAATGTCATTTTTGATTAAAAGATGGTTTAGAAAGAATAGAATCCACTCAACATTTATTTAATTCAGAAACAACAACAACAATAACAAAAAGAAAACTATTTGGAATTATAAATATTAATAGTTACATTGGAATTATGATTACTATTAACGGTTAAAGTAAGACCGTGTTGCTCAAAATTATGAGTTTCAGAAATAGATGAAGACGTCGACGTTTCTGGATTTTCTACATGAGACAACATATTCGCAATTTTTATTTGTCCATGTAATGAATTCTCCACATATCCCTCTGATACGGTGTTGGATTTCCAACCCCCCAACTTTTTCAACTGTAGGATGTCTCCACCTGTATTTGCTAATAATGTTGCTGAAGTACGTCTAAAACCATGTCCTGTAAACCTGTTAACATTTTCCAGCTTTAAATAAGTTGCTATTTTTTTGGGAAAACTTCCTATAGCATTATGCCCAAAAGGCTGTCGTGTAATTTTACCAAATCTTATTTGTAAAAAAAAATCTATCAGAGTCAATGTTATTACGAAGGTCACAGTATTGCTTTATTATATTTATCCATTCCGATTTTGTAATTACAAATGTACGGGAAGAGTAGGTTTTTGTGACAGGAATCACTATTATAATTCGATTTTCTAAAATATCCAGGTCACTTATTTTCATTTTTAAAAGTTCATCGCACCTACAGGCTCCGAAAATGCCAATAATTAAAGCAACCTAAAAAAATTTAATATAACATATATTTAATATGCACTAAATAAATTAAAATTACCTTTTGAGGAAGATATTCTATCGGGGCATTGTTTAAAAATGTATCGATGTCTGCTTCAGAAAAAACACTTGACTATCCCACATTCTTCCTTTTCAAAAATGCCTTCAATTTTGCGTAATTACTAATATCAACATTATGCCTAAAGTTTAATACTGCTCGCAACATCGAATATCTTGACCATAATGTGGAGGCTTTACTTTGTTTGCTTATTTCACAAAAATAAGCAAGAAGTACCGTCTCAGAGGCATGCTGCACACCTTTAGCCACGCACCATTTACTGTATAGTTCATAGGTGTTTTCATACCTCTCCCTGCCCTTTTCAGGAATTATTCCTTCAGTAGCTCTCTCTGCAGCTACCCGCACTTCTGGTGGCGTACATTCAAATTCACTATCAGACATTTTTGTAAAATAAACACAATTTGATTATATGTACAATTAATGGCGTCGTGTATCGCCTAAATGTCAGATTCAACAAACTTGTTTTGTTACCTAGCAACGATCTCACAGGTTACTTAAAATAATTCATCTTATCACATAATGAAAATGGATACAGATATTTGAAACGAAATTATTATTGGTAGATTGTGAGTATTAGAAATCCATAAACTACTAACCGATTGTGAGTAAAATAGTATACACACCTCGCGGGAACTCATTCTAGCCTCGCGTCTGTACTTTACCTCGGTGCTTCGCACCTCGGTAAACTACCTTGCCGCTCGGCTGAAATAGAGTACTTTCCCGCTCGGTATGTAATGTACTATTCCACACCTGCGGATGAAGCGATGAAGCTATTGATGTCATGAGTTGCTTAATGCTACTGTGAGTATTTTGCGGCAGGATCTATCTCTGCCAGTGAAAATGTTGACATCCACCATTCAATATCTATCATGGTTGAAATAACAGTCTTGCAACAGGACCTCATTATAAGGGGACAACTTTCCTTGAAATCGTAATAATACCGGTAACAGGTTTGGAAAGCCATTTGCTTTTCCTCTTCGGTTAAACTTATATTTTCCTTGATATTTTTTGGACTTGAGCATGTGCTCAATAAAGTGGTACCTACCAACAGCTTGTGCATAACTGGAAATAACTTTTTTTCTCAGCTCTGTCGCTATCTAGACCCTCCTTTATATTGTTTTATATTATTTCCAAATAACAACAGACCTAGCGATTGTGCTATTCTCTTTTTGCATTAAATCTAGTGCGCACGATGTAGGTTTTAGTCGAGCCTTCATATCTTCAGCATTACGTTTAATGGCTATGTTAGAGACCAACTTATTTATCTAATTACCAATATTATTGCGATGTTCTTCGCAAATTTTAACGAGTGTATGTCAGTATTTCAAATATGTCTCAGGTGAGTGGCATGCGCTGTTCCTGCGTACCTCAATTGGCAATGGAAGTGATGATGATCCTTCAGCAAATACTAAATGGTCTTAATAACCATTGGTTCAATACTAAACGGCTGTTTTTAAAAGAAAACAAGATCTAAACAGCGATAAAATTGGAGCGGCCCGAAACTAGCTGTGACGTTACAAGCTATAATATTCGGTAGGCGTTGCGCCGGAAAGCGGCCGAATGAAGTATGAAATCAAGCGGTCGAGTGCTGGGATCTCCCGTAGCCGACCGAATTGGTCTCCTCGTCGTTCGTAAATTGCAGCCTGTGGCGTCACGACTTTGAACCTGTTTGAAACGGTTCGCTCGCAGGCGAGACTTTAATAATTTATAACAAATTTATTATTTTAAAGGGAATTAAGAAGTCATATTTTGCATATCTCATTTTTCGGCATGGTAGAACAATCTTATGCAATAAAAAAATGGGAATGTTCCCTATTGTGCTGTGGGCGTGGTAGGGTTGTCAGATGTTTATTGCTACCCGGCTCCTGTTGCCATCGAATATTTCAATTTGAAGTTGATAATTCAATTTGTAATTGGTAAAATGTTGATATAATTCGAGACGTTTAAAAAAAGTTATTTGAATTAATTCACGAGTTAAATCGCTGACTTAATTCATATGAATTAATTCGTGCCAACCCTGAGGTAAACTCATATGGATATTCCTGTAATAATTTCTACAGAATATTAATATGTTCTATTAATATCTATTAAAACGAATATTCTATGCAGTTTGAAGAAAGTATTCCTTCTAGGAGGTTGTGAGAATAAAATACAGTTAACAACTTTATTTAAAAGGAAGTTGAGCGATAGGCGTAATTTCTCATATGATAATGCAGTTTACGAAAATGAGCGAAGCAATAGACGGGGAATGACTCATGGGAGGACCAGACCCATAAATCTAGTGCACCGTGAGCAATACCCCTCTTATTCACTCTCCGAAATGAAATATAAAATTGATCCTGGGACTTGGGATTAGATTACGACTGCACATTTTGTAGCCCTTAATAAAAACGCGCACTTGTAGACGATTTTCAGAAATAATTGCCGGAACTGTTAGTCGACACAACTGTGCGACATGAAATCATGAATCATGCCGTGTAATTACTGGGGAGACAAGCGGAAAACCAATATATAGTTTACTTGCCGCAGATGTCGAAATGGCCCTATGGATGCAGGATGTTGAGTGAAATGGGCCGAATCGGACAGAGCAGGTCCTAGATGAGAAATTGAAATTAACAATAATTACACTTTGTCGTATACTATGTAGGTACATATATGTGATATGTATAGCGATTGATAATAATAATTAAGACAATTATTTTGAGAATCAAACTGAAATTTATTAAAAATTATATGCTGTATCACATTCTTGAAAGGCACGTCTCACTCTATTCTCCAGATCCTTCAATGTATTCACAGGTGTTTTGTATACAACTTCTTTGATCTTGCCCCATATATAGAAATCTAGAGGAGTTAGATCCGGACACCGGGGTGGCTAACTCCAAGGACCTTGACGTCTCATCCACCGGTCTTCAAACAGATCTATCAGTTCTTTGCTTATGTCACGTGTACAATGGACAGGACCTCCATCCAACTGATACCAATAATTTTGAGCAATACTTAGAGGCAATTTGTCCAAAAAGTCACTAACAGTTAGTTGTTCTTAATATACAATAAACATTTTTGAGAAGTTTTCGTGGTAAATACAAAAATGTTAACTGATTGTTTACTATTATTAAATTTTTCTGATTATTTTCATGTCTTCTAAATTTCTTCGCGTTTATTGGAGGTAAATTTGTAATAAATTCATTAAATCGAGGACAGATTCTTGCTATTATTTTAGGGTATTGGCCGAGGATTCGCATATTGCTGATAAATAAGTATTAATGACTACCTCTACGGAACCAGAGAGCACAAAACAGCGGAAGTAAACAAGAGATGTTTTTAAACTGATTCGAGCTGATCATTTTTAGCTCTGGTAATATGCTAAACTACAGTGATTCTATTACAAACAGTGGAGACAAGCGGAGGGGTGGAGGTAACCTATCCGCCATGAAGTGGCCAAATTTTTGGCGAGTTTGTATTATTAGCGCAGGAATTTCAAATGTTTTGTTTAAATTTTGTTTATTTTTTAAGCACTTTAATGATATATGATATTTTAATTTTATGTTTTATGAGAAAGCCTAGCAGCTGCGATAAAAAAATTCCGTTATACCTAAAAAATGGGTGTTTAGGACAGTTTGAAAAAATATTTTATTATGGTTAGGTACATACACTAAGTATATAATGATGTTTTTCTTTAAATGTTAGTTTGATATATAGATAAATCGGGGTCGCAAATAGACTTTCAGTTGCGTTACAGCATTTTTAGTAGTTTTTATAAAAAATATAAACACTTTTCACAGGCTTTGATAACGCTGGCTCTCAAAAAAAAAAAAAAAATTGTGACATTAAATGTTTATTTTAGTAAGCGAATATTGTTTACAACAGCTTAAAGAACAAAACCAAGATAATGGGGGAAATATTACATTTTTTACATACATTTTTCTTACAATTACTTGTGTCAAGATCAAGTTACATATTGTATTCTTGTTTATTTACACAGCTATCTTTTATGTATCATATAAATTGTATAATGTGATAAATTGATGAGTTTGATTTAATTATAAGTTTATTTTCTTCTTTTTAGAGCAATTAAATAAAATGTTGTTTTTAAAAACTTTTTTTAATTTCACTTATTTTTTAGTTTTCGCTATTATATCTAAAGATTTTACTTGACTAAAAAATTACGAAATCGGATATAATTGAGTGTTACCCACCTTCGCCCCTCTCCCCCAAATTTGGTGATCGTGTATGCATATGTTGGTCTAAATTGACGTACAAGATTTGCCCATATTAAGGGGGGCAATGCTTTCAATTTTATAATTTTCAAAATGTTACTGATGATTCGTAATCCACGGCCTCAAAAACTTCTGTATATAAATTTTGAACGAAATCGGACATATTTGGATGTTACCCCCCTCGACCCCTCAAAAAATGAGGGAGCTGTCAAATTAAAAATATCGTAATATTGTATTGTCGACCCCAAAACTTCTGTATATAAATTTTGAACGAAATCGGACATATTGGATATTACCCCCTTCGACCCCTCGAAAAGGGGGAAGCTGTCAACTTAAAAATATCGTAATATTGTATTGTCGACCCCAAAACTTCGATATAGAGGAAAGTCGCCTAATATGGGGATGTTTTTTTAGCGCTATTAAATAAATTGAAATAAAAATTCTAAAATAGAAAAAAATTGTAGTAGTATTGCTTTTTAGTTGGAGAAAGGTAATTTTTTTTTCCAAATGTCCTAAATATGGCAATTTGTAAAAAAATGCGTCTCCCCAAATTAGGGACCCATGGGAACCTAATTTGGGGAGGTTGTATATTTACAATTAAAAAATGTTTACACATTGATTTATTCCTGTAATAGTTTTTATTAAAAAACAATACAAAAGTATATAACTTTAGAATATTAATAACATATTAACATTTCAATTTATTGCAGCACTTGTGGCAGTTAAAAATTTTGTTTTCGTTACGGCCAAGATCTGCACACTGAGTGTGTGCCCAGTTGTAACACACAATGCATCGAATCCAATCTTCACCATCATGGTCGTCTGAAAATAATCCAGCACAGTAAATGCATTCTGCGTCTTGATTTTCGGGCAGTCTTTTTGCCAAGATTCAACCTCGGAACGGGGCTAACATCAGACGGAGTCCCAATTTTTTTTTGCTTAGGGGGTTGGTCTAGCCTAGTGTTGGTAATATTCAAATTGCCCTAATAATCTCGCAACCTATCGTAACGTAATGCCGAAAGTACACAGGTCCCTAAAATGGGGATCCCCAAATTAGGGGTCTTGCATCTCCCCATATTGGGAACCTTGTTTCTCTCAGATTCCTAACCTAATAAATATATAACATGCAATTTAAATTTTAAAATGAATATAAGGCTTCACAGCCTAGCTCACATAGAGTGCTTTGAGACAAAAAAGTTGGTGAAATTGCTTACCTTGACAAAGTGATTAATTATCAATTATAGCTTTGATAAAGTTTATAAATAGGCACATTTACTTTGCGTAAACAAACACACTGCCATGTTTCAACTAAAACACATGGGTATGGCCGGGATATAGGCAATCAACAATACTATTCAAAACACTGTGCGTCCAAAACTGTTTCACCGCCTCCTAATAGAAAATGTCGGACCTCCCCATCAATCAATTTGAACCGAAATCGGATATATATGGAATGACCCACACCACCCCCCCCCCTAGGCCCCCTCGAAAAGAGGGAGCTGTAAACTTATTAAAAAAAAATCATTAAAAATCTATTTTGGCTGAGTTGCTACAATCTATAACAGCACCACCTGGCATGGTTGAGAAATCCAGAGAAAAAATGCAAGAAAAATTAACCCGACGTTATTTTTTTAGCTTACTACAAAAATTATTATACACTATTATTTTTGCTCCTTAATATGCAATACAAAACAAACTCAAAATAGCACAGCACAGCAAGAAAAATGCGAATAAACAAAACAGGGTTTTAAGTGGGACCTTAAAATTATTATTATTATAACACTATATTTACAAGACTAAATTAACATCAATAATTACGTTCTTATAACGTAAAAACGAGACAATCCGTAAACAGCGAGTCGCCGTATACCACATCGGCGCCATTAAAAGGCGACTTTTCTTTGTTCAGCTTTGATCAACGTGTGTTTGATGAAAGCTAAACAAAACAAATCGATACGATTGTCGCCACTGTTTGCAATATTGTCATTGTATGCTAAACATGATCACAGCGTCCCCTGTCTTCTACTGCGGTAGCATATGATTTTGACAACTGGCTTGCGCATCTTTCTAGTTCTTTCAATCCACGGTATCGTATAGAAATCTACCACTGTATAAAGGTGAAATCCTCTCTCTATATCAAATCTCTATATCAAATTAAAACATCTATAATCAATTTGAAATGATTATATTATATGAAAGTATTTTCACTTTCTACGCCATTATAAAGTATTTATAGCTCCAGTGTGTATGTAAGGACGGGTGTGAAAGTCCGTTATTATCAGATATGCAGAAAATATGATGGTTTTTAGCTAATCAGATTGTGCTACTTTTAGGTGAGTTTTCGTTTAATTCGCCCTGTGCGGCAGGCTCGAATTGTAATCTGAATAAATGCAATGTGTTTTTAGATTTCGTTGAAAGTCGAGGGACATTTTACGTAATTAAACGTTTTTAAACAGTTTACTGGACTGAGTCAAATTAGTCCTCATTTAAGTTTCATAACTGGTAATTATACATAACACATTTAGAGCATGTTGTACGTGTTTTTTTTTGCTTCCTACGTATTTTTTCCGTAGAACACTATTTCGGGGATCCGGGCATTCGAATCCTTCTGCTTAATTTTATAATTAACAATTTATATAAAAAAACTATTTTTTCCACGTTTTGCTGTACTTGTATCTTCGCTCCTTATCATTTTTAGTAGAAATAGTAAATATTCCAACGGGACATGCAGTTTGATAGATTTTTTATTTTTCCGGCTTGGCCCGACCCATGAAATGGTGCAGTTGTCATTTAAATCATTAATTAATTAAGTAATTACTCGAGAATTATTTGACCGATCAAGCTGAAATTTTGACACATATTTGGGTCAATATAGACACCTTGGGTCTATGCTTGACCCTATATTATTTTATACTAGCTGTTACCAGCGACTTCTTCCACGCGAATTTAATATAGCAATACTGCGCGTACCGAGCCCGCGCGACGGCAGCCTTTGCGATATTAAGTCGTGGGACGGGGAAGTGGTGGGAGGCGCCTTTCGGTGCGGCGTGTGCGTGGGACGCGCTCGGTACTGGACACTGCTACTTTATTATTAGAATATTATTACTGGAAGCAAGTAAAAATACTCGGGAGATTTACGTTAATAATTAATTATTTATTAATTGGATGTAAGTATACCTCCCTATTTGAATCGGATTTTGTTCACAATTTCATGAATTTTAATTTTTTTGCGCAGAACCCTAATTCTTCTTTTTTAAACTAAAAGATTTTCTATTTGGCTATTTCTATTTTGCTAAAGATTTTCTATTCCGTAGGAAATCTTTAGCACCGTATAACTCTACCCCTTGCAGTACATCAATAGCAATTTAAAGTGGGCAATAAAAAGTTTGCCTAAACTAGCTCAGCTCTTAATAAAAATAAAAATAAAATTCCCGTGGACGCCACTGACCATACGCAACTAAGTCAGTTAGTCCCCAAATTGTCCTGGGTATCGAATCTTCTACTACTCTGTAATTGTTGCACTTTCTATAATTATTGGGGGAAAGAAAAATAAAACACACAGTATACTTATTACTAAGTTTACTGTACAAATTATCAATTTGGATACACAAAAAAATTATTCAAAATTACATACAAAACAAATTTACCAAAAATGTGGTTGGTCTTGTACCTGGAAACGCAGTAAAAAAATACATAAGCAGCTTATAAAAAGAAACGGTTTTGTCAAAGTACACGATAACCTTTCCGCAATCTTTATACATACAAATAGTGAGGCAATGTCTACCCAAATATTTTGCTTAACCAGCGAGGGTAACCAGGCGAATACCTATAAACACTTTGTCAACCGTTTGCTGAGGGCTGAGGGAATAATTTTGGCATTTTTAACCGTACACACGTAGCTTAGCAATAAATATCAAGTCAATCACAGGGTGTGACCCCTTTTAAAATATTCTTAAAACTAGCTTATCTGTGATATGTAACAAGTCTTCCAGTAGGGTGGATCTCTCCTGTGACTCTACACAGGTACAAGGGTCGATGGACATGAAGCTGGTCTTAACGGTGGTTCCAAAGATGGTGAAAAGCAGGTGAAAACAGGTTATCTAAAAAGATGGTCTAAAAGGTGGTGTTGGCTTACACTCGCCGTAAGACAATGAAACCCTGTAACACAGACCAGAAAACTTACTTAATTAGTTGGAAAACGGCTTCGAAAAGATAGCTCAATTAACTCTAGGGAGTTCAACGCGCAACGGCAACGGCTCTAGAGAACAAAAAGTAGGCAAAATAAAATATGAACACGCGGTTTCAAACAAAATGGCTTACCTCAATGTTAAAAGTTATTTGATCCCACTAATGAGGTATGTGTATATTCATCCAGAATATCAACACGTAAATAATGATTTCCTTGTATTATCCCGTTATATCGGAACTTACTACCTTATTTAATCAAGGAATTCACTTAAACTTTAACACATTGAAAACATTAGTACATATGCACGCGTTCAGCAAAGAAAAGGACACGCCCTACGAAGTTAGACCATAGATCTGCGGACCTAGACTAGCGTCCCAGAACGGCCAATGTTAAACTCACAACACAATAGAGCGACACAGATATGCACTAAGATATTTGTGGTATTGATTTATGACAAAGAATTTATAAAATGCGCTGTGGCAATATTATTGCAAGCGACTAATAAAAGTAATATGCCTGAATTTCTAAACGCAGGCAAAAGGGAACGAGGAGTCACTGTTTAAAAAACAAGTTTTTTCCGTCAAATATACCTACAATAAATTTCGGATTCTCAAATTGTTAACTACTAAAAGTGAACGTAACAAACTGGATTAAAAGGCGACACTTTTCATTATCCATGGTGGTTGGTCGTTTTGCCACAACCGTCCCAATTTTAAGCGAGCAACTGACTGAAACACCCTGTATCTATACTGTTTATCTTTTGTACTTACTGAATAATTTCAGTTTGTGCGCTAATCGGAAACAAAAATTCGTTTGTCGAGTCTCCCTCGATGTCGCCTACTTATTTTTCTCTCGATGAGAAATTGGCACACCGCCATCCATAGTAAACTGTTTGCATGCTTGCAAGTTGTTGGCAAACCATTGATCGCCCCGATACGTCACGAAGTAACCTAAAAATGTGTCGTCGGTAGGGTACAAAAAGGCTACTTAATGCGGTTCGTCTTTCTTGGAAACGGGAAGTAGGTATTCATGTTACCAGTGTCAAGTTTTACGATGCATAAGGTCGTTCGAGTAAACTCGTTTTGAAGCATACTTGAAATCTGCGTATATATTTTTAGTAATTAAAAACCCAGGAAAATGCCTATACCGTTTCTAAAAAGTATGTATAGTTGACTGACCGCGTATAAGAAAAACCGCAGTTGCTACATGTAATTCTCAAATTTTTCAATATTCAATTAAACTATCAAATTCCACAATATTATATAAAAATTGTATATATTATTTATGAATGTCATAAAAGAATTATTGTGCATACAATATATTATAATATATAAGATGTTAGCCATTTTTACATATATTTTCGTCTATTTTAATTATGGCAATTCCGTAAACATTTATTTTTATAGTTAAAAGCGGCAAAGCCGCTCTATTGTAGACCCAAGGTTATTGGTAACATTGGTTAAGGCAAATATTCCAACATCGGTCAAATTGACAGATATTGACAAATTTCGACTGGTCAATTGACCCAGCTGCCATCCTTGTAAATAAGTAAGTAGTTATATAATTCTCTCAAGGTACCCTGACCTTCATAAACCGTTGCCAATTGCCGTTATTGATATTTTTTCGTTTCTTAATGGGCCACGTCGCTATAAATAAACACATACGTCGCCTTTTGTTTACTATTAAAATTCCGGTCTCATGTCCCATTCGTATAGCTTAGGCAGCTAGAGATGTGAAAATATTGAATCACTGTAAATAATAATTAAGGCAATGTGGCGCCCAACGGTGAATTAGCGACAACACTGACGCTGTAATTATATCTTCTATAGTATAAAGTGTTTATGTAGAATGTCAGTTGTATGTGCATCCCAAGTTAATTAACGTCGTAAATGTGTACCTACGCTTCGTGTCCCTTGGAATTTAATTCAAGGCAATTTCTCTCGTATCTCCGCGGGTCGTATTTCAGAGTTACTTCCAGTCTCTTATTTTATCGCGGTGCTTTTTTGCTTCGTAAGACCAGGGAAGGAAATAAAATTTATGCCGCAGGGTGGTGAAATATTCGGTCCAGATGTGGCTTCTTGAGCGTGATTTTAGGGTTTCGTTAGTAGGTGTTAGGTGAGCAAGGAACCGCGGTCTCGTTTCTTCACTCTTTGATTTATCTGTACCCTTGGCTGCGCTTTGCAATGATCCGGCACCGTGGGAGAGTGCCGGATCAGGTAAATGTATTTTTATCGTCTCAGTCCCAAAAGGATATATATATATATATATATATATATATATATATATATATATATATATATATATATATATATATATATATATATATATATATATATATATATATATATATATATTGTGAAAAGTAATCTTGGGTTTGTAGCATTTCATTACATAGAAATAAGCAAATAGACGAATAAGAAAGAAAACACACTTACCAGTACTATATCTGGACACACATACGGAAATGAATCACTATGCACATGAAAACGAACCACTTAGAAGTTGTACAAGTTCTTTCACCTTTCTTGAGGATCTTCAGAGCAGTATACGATTTATTTCATTGATCATTCATACTTGAATTTAAATTTCCAATACACCAACACTTGCAGTGACGTTTTATGACATTAGTTTTTGACGGAACTCATTCTTAGAATACACAAACCTAGTCTACTATTTATATTTGTTCTATTTGAACATATTATATATAAAAGCATTAGGCATACAGTTATCCAGAAGATGTTAAACTTTAAAATGCATAAAATCTTGTTGAACCTATTGAAAAACAACTACTTTTTCCAACTATATGCGGGAAAATATTGAATTATATATACAATAGAGTTCTGAAGCATTCAAAGAGGGAGTGATACAGAAATTGCTTGCTTAGTCAAAACTAAAATCATTTGTTGGTTGTATGTATTAATTGTTTCTTCGAAAATTCTCGAAAAAAATCCAATTTTCACCCAGGATATATTTATTAGCTTTGAAATTCTTTGCTATTCATATTTATTTTGTGAAAAGTAATCTTGGGTTTGTAGCATTTCATTTCATTTGTGATTCATTTCCGTATGTGTGTCCAGATATAGTACTGGTAAGTGTGTTTTCTTTCTTATTCGTCTATTTGCTTATTTCTATGTAATGAAATGCTACAAACCCAAGATTACTTTTCACAAAATAAATATGAATAGCAAAGAATTTCAAAGCTAATAAATATATCCAGGGTGAAAATTGGATTTTTTTCGAGAATTTTCGAAGAAACAATTAATACATACAACCAACAAATGATTTTAGTTTTGACTAAGCAAGCAATTTCTGTATCACTCCCTCTTTGAATGCTTCAGAACTCTATTGTATATATAATTCAATATTTTCCCGCATATAGTTGGAAAAAGTAGTTGTTTTTCAATAGGTTCAACAAGATTTTATGCATTTTAAAGTTTAACATCTTCTGGATAACTGTATGCCTAATGCTTTTATATATAATATGTTCAAATAGAACAAATATAAATAGTAGACTAGGTTTGTGTATTCTAAGAATGAGTTCCGTCAAAAACTAATGTCATAAAACGTCACTGCAAGTGTTGGTGTATTGGTAATTTAAATTCAAGTATGAATGATCAATGAAATAAATCGTATACTGCTCTGAAGATCCTCAAGAAAGGTGAAAGAACTTGTACAACTTCTAAGTGGTTCGTTTTCATGTGCATAGTGATTCATTTCCGTATGTGTGTCCAGATATAGTACTGGTAAGTGTGTTTTCTTTCTTATTCGTCTATTTGCTTATTTCTATGTAATGAAATGCTACAAACCCAAGATTACTTTTCACAAAATAAATATGAATAGCAAAGAATTTCAAAGCTAATATATATATATATATATATATATATATATATATATATATATATATATATATATATATATATATATATATATATATATATATTGAAATGTTTTTATTATATATATATATGTATATGGTTATTTTTTAGTTTTAGTTATTGTTAGTTATTTATATATACATATATAGAACACTTCTTTGATGAAATATTTGCAATGGTGATTTTCTTTATTTTTATTAGTTTATTTTACTACCTTTTTGTTACCTTTGTTCCTGGCTAGCTCATTACCTCTTACCATTTTAGCATGTTACTCTTTCTCCTGTTGTCGGTTCTACTAGGCTCTATTGAAATTTTATTGCATGTAGGAATAATTCATGTAATGTATGTACACAA
Organism: Tetropium fuscum; assembly: GCA_964058915.1. Taxonomy (NCBI): domain Eukaryota; kingdom Metazoa; phylum Arthropoda; class Insecta; order Coleoptera; family Cerambycidae; genus Tetropium; species Tetropium fuscum. The sequence continues at coordinate 946,453 of CAXKVY010000065.1, forward strand.
TAAAAGGACAGTGAAACAAATATATATCTAGTTTTATTAACAAATTTAAGAACTTTGATCAAGAAAGAATGAAATATTTATATTATATATGCTATGAATATAGTACCTTGTAATTATGTCTGCATTAGCATTTACTCACAAATAGACACTATCTTACAACTAATTAAATATCTAAATATATATATATATATATATATATATATATATATATATATATATATATATATATATATATATATATATATATATATATATATATATATATATATATATATATATATATATATATATATATATATATATATATATATATATATATATATATATATATATATATATATATATATATATATATATATATATATATATATATATATATATATATATATATATATATATATATATATATATATATATATATATATATATATATATATATATATATATATATATATATATATATATATATATATATATATATATATATATATATATATATATATATATATATATATATATATATATATATATATATATATATATATATATAAAGAAAACAGCAATATGTTTATTTTGTTTACATTTTACCATACTAGTGATACCTATTTGAAGTTCAGGTAGGTATTAAATTTTACAATTTCTATTATCTATGTATATACAACCAATCATACACATTAGTGTTTTCCTAATTATATATATATAATTTTTCAAATCTATGTAATGTTCTATTCTAATCTATGTCATATATATATATATATATATATATATATATATATATATATATATATATATATATATATATATTTATGATCAATCTATATCGTACCAACAATGGTAACAGTGCACTCATGTACGTATCGCTATAGATCGCATATACTACACCAAACGCCAACCGACTACGCATCTGAATGGTCAGTATCTAATTGCTTTATATCTAAGTTATTTATCGGCACAAAATTCTATATTTAGCATAATTGCAATAGACAAGTCGCAACAAAATTCATCTAATATCGAGCATACATAAACTGTTTATATTAAAAGATTAATGCGAAAGAAACGTCATAAAAACGGGCTTCGAGAACATCAACTCTCGAAGAAAAACTACAATGTAGGAATGACGCTTATTTGAAATTTAGAAATTAGTCAAAAAAAGGTGAATGTGTTAAGTGAATATAGCTTATAATTCAAAATTAAACCATATATTATAAATTATAGTTTAAACGTAAATCTAAATAAATATAATAATAGCCATTCATCTGATTGGTCAGATTATGTAACAACAAAAATCCAGAAGTTAGTATCTAAGAAAGTTCAACTGTTTAATTTGTTTCACATCCGTGGTTACGGATAATAAGGCAGGAGAGTTCAGTTATAGCGTTCGAAGTAGGAACAGCTCGCTAAGTTTCGATTTATAATATTGTAGAAATTTAATAGTTATAAGTAAATTAAATTCAATAAAATAGTGCAACGTCAGTAGGATCCCAAAGAGAAACGTTTTAAAAGTTGATTTAACCACGGAGTGTGGGAGGCAGACGCATACACTATAACTTGCATATATATAAATTTCGTACTAGTGCATTGCAATTCTCATAGTGACAATCATAATTCCATAATTCCAATCATTTAAATAAATATAAAAAAATATAAATAAAATTAGTCCTATACAACTTCTGCTGTATTATTCTTATCTCAATATTTTCAGCACATAATTTAAAATATATAATTAATAAATATTCTTAAATTTCAATCCCTTTGACAAAACAAAGTAATAAGTATCATAGAACCATTGACCATTTTAAAATAATTTCAAATTTCAAATAAAATATTATAAAATAAATAGAGGCCTAATTGAACCCCCTCTTATTGACCATAGAGGACTCGTGCTTATCAGTGAACCTTCTCCAACTACAAATAAGTGTTCATAGAACCGGCGCCCACGGGAAGGATACAATAGGGAAGAGACAAAGTAAGTATCCTGGAATCTTATCAGGTGTTTCTTCGCTGTGTAATCACTGTACTTATCTCAATCATAAAATCCTTAAAACAATACTTTAGAATTTTCACACATTGTATACATTACAATTGTCGCCCAACTACGTCACTAAATTATTCTTAATCTACAACATAAGCTCACTGTTGATATATCCGACTAACGTTGTTGTAAGCTGCTGTACGAAAAGGATTCACTCAATCAACGGTACATCTTAACTCTAACGAGAATAGTATCGGTCAACTGATCGATTTCTTTTGCCTAGCACCGAACACCGTACCCGTTAGCCTTGCATCGTTTCAAAACTCTGCCACACTGAGCTGCCATTTTTCCGACGGAAAACGTCCCATTGCTTAAACCACGCTCAGTCCCTCTAGTCTTCGTGATTTTAACATTCGAATTTTAGGTTGTCGAATGTATTATGTTTACGTTTCTCATCGGGGAACGAGGAGAGTTTGTATACATCCGGACGAGTTGTTTCAACACACATTTGACTAGTGCAATACTGATTTGATTCGTATGGTTTATATCTGTGACGTAACCGCCAACTTTAAAAATGTAAAGATTATTTAACAACTGAAGAATATCAACAGTACAAATACGAATGTATCACCTTAACGATTAAACTCGCCTATTATATTGTGTATTAGAGTTGTATTTAATTTTCAAATTATATGTAAATACACAGATTCTAAAATATTGCACACGAGACAAATTATTTCTGGTTTAGTGTAATAGAAAGTACAAGGTTAGAGAAAAAAAATTAACGAGTGTCGGTGTCTGATTTTCCAGAAATTTGACCTTCCTCCCATAGAATCTCTATTGCGTGACAAAATTTAAATTTAATTACATTAACAATGCACTAGGGCTCGGATAAAACATATTTGGTCAGTGGATATTTTTAACAGTGACTATCTCAGTCAGAAACTGTGTGCCTGATTTTGTTGGGATTTATCAAAGTTACGATCTGTTTACCGAGAATATTTCACATCTGGAAAGGGTTATAATGTTTAACTGGATGCGTTAATCCTGTGAAAATAATATTTTTTAGGGTTGTAGATGTTTGGAGCTTAGATAAAGCTCAAGTTTTCTATGAATATTAATCAAGATGAAAACCTAAATACCATCTGCGTCAAGTTTTATCCCGCTGCGGCATATAGCCCTATAATTAGTTCCTAGAGATTATGTTCTGATCCAACTGAGCTTTTTTTACAGCGCGTATTAGATTATAACGGCATTTTAGTACAGTAGACAGGGAGATTTTCCCTATGGTATTATGACAACATCACCTACCTCGCTGATTTTTTGTGTGCGTACCGTTTTGTGGGGGTACTTAAAGTACCCCCTAAAGGTAACAAATTCACACTTTCCTATATTTTTTATGCCCGGGGAGAATGGGTAAAAACTGATTCATTAATATTTCGGCTCCCTTTTAACATACGACTGAAGTCGAAAATTCGAAAAGTCGATTCGTTTTGTAGCTGAGATTTTGCCGTTCGCCTTGTTTGATTTAATCGTGAAGGGTGCGATTTTGTCGTTAATTGTTCACTGATAGTAGTAAGTAGTAAATAAAAAAACCTCGAAATTACGGAATCTCAGCAGGGCAACCGAGTTATCGGCTTGGAAAATTTTTTGTGTCCCGTTTTCAGGCCGAGAGTTTGCCGTTCACCTTGTTTGATTTAATCGGGAAGAGTGCGATTTTGTCGTTATTTATTTATAGGGTTGTAGATGTTTGGAGCTTAGATAAAGCTCAAGTTTTCTATGAATATTAATCAAGATGAAAACCTAAATACCATCTGCGTCAAGTTTTATCCCGCTGCGGCATATAGCCCTATAATTAGTTCCTAGAGATTATGTTCTGATCCAACTGAGCTTTTTTTACAGCGCGTATTAGATTATAACGGCATTTTAGTACAGTAGACAGGGAGATTTTCCCTATGGTATTATGACAACATCACCTACCCCGCTGATTTTTTGTGTGCGTACCGTTTTGTGGGGGTACTTAAAGTACCCCCTAAAGGTAACAAATTCACACTTTCCTATATTTTTTATGCCCGGGGAGAATGGGTAAAAACTGATTCATTAATATTTCGGCTCCCTTTTAACATACGACTGAAGTCGAAAATTCGAAAAGTCGATTCGTTTTGTAGCTGAGATTTTGCCGTTCGCCTTGTTTGATTTAATCGTGAAGGGTGCCATTTTGTCGTTAATTGTTCACTGATAGTAGTAAGTAGTAAATAAAAAAACCTCGAAATTACGGAATCTCAGCAGGGCAACCGAGTTATCGGCTTGGAAATTTTTTTGTGGCCCGTTTTCAGGCCGAGATTTTGCCGTTCGCCTTGTTTGATTTAATCGTGAAGGGTGCGATTTTGTCGTTAATTGTTCACTGATAGTAGTAAGTAGTAAATAAAAAAATCTCGAAATTACGGAATCTCAGCAGGGCAACCGAGTTATCGGCTTGGAAAATTTTTTGTGGCCCGTTTTCAGGCCGAGAGTTTGCCGTTCACCTTGTTTGATTTAATCGTGAAGGGTGCGGTTTTGTCGTTAATTGTTTATTGATAATAATAAACAATAAACAAAAGACTTTGAAATCATGGCACATCAGCAGGGCAACCCAGTTTTCGGCTTGGTCAATTTTTTGTCGACTCGTTTTCAGGCCGAGATTTTACCGATCGCCTTGTGTGATTTAATCGTGAAGGGTGCGATTTTGTCGTTAATTATTTATTGATAATAATAATTAATTTTGCCGTTGAACTTGTTTTATTAAATCGTGAGGAGAGCGATTTTGTCGTTATTTGTTTATCGATAGTAATAAACAAAAAACTTCGAATCTAGGGCTCTTAGTGGTGCACCGAGTTTTTGGCTTAAAATTTTTTTTGCGACACGTTTTCCTGCTGAGATTTTGCCTTTCGACTTGGTTGATTTAATCATGAAGAGAGCGATTATGCCGTTAATAGTTTATCGATAATAATAAATAAAAACCTCAAAATCAGTGAATCTCGGCAGGGCAACCGAATTTTCGCTGGGAAAATTCGTTTTTGACTCGTTTTCTGGCTCAGATTTTGCCGTTGACCTTGTTTTATTTAATCGCGAGGAGATCGATTTTGCCGTTATTTGTTTATTGATAGTAATAAACAAAAAATCTCGAAATTTAGGGCTCTCAACGGGGCAACTGACTTTCTCGCTTGGAATAGCCTTTTTTCGACTTGTTTTTGGCTGAGATTTTCCCGTTCGACTTGCTTCATTTAATCGTGAAGAGTGCGATTTTGTCGTTATTTGTTTATTAATAGTAATAGACAAAAAACATCAAAAATCACTGAATCTCACGGGGGCAACCGAGATTTTCGGTTGAAATTTTTTTGAATTCGTTTTCTGCATGCAATTTGGCCGATCGACTTGGCTTATATTTGATAAAAAAATTTAAAGAGGGGCAATTTTTTTTCATTCACGATGAATTAACGGCTAAAAAATGGCAAATGTTTGCCATGGCGCGATCGAATCGCAAAAGTTCACCTGCTAACTTTATGGGCATCAAATAAAGTAGTTAAAATCCTAACTACTAGTAGTTCAACCAATTTTTATGTAAGTAAGTAGTTAGTAGTGATGTTATCGCCCACTACTTTTTTCAAATAGTTTGTGCAGCTCTTTAGATAACTACCGAGTTTTTGATTCTAAACATTACTTCATTCTCATTATTTAATGTTTACTTAATATAATATATAGCGACACCGTCTATCTATCCCGGACTATAAAAAGCAGTCTTCCCACCCACAAGGCTGCTCGCAGTGCTGGCCGATTATATTGATAGTTTTGACAACCTGGCGACGAACAAAGTTTCAACAGACCTTGTAAGTACAAGGAAAACTTAAGACATTATAGGAAGAGAAATTACATGACTTACTACACGTCAATATAATCCCACAATTAAGGTCTCAAAGGACCAGGGCTGCTAGGACGGGATATTCTGCGAAAGCCTTGAATAATGGACAATGCGTGGCAGGAAATTTAAGAAGAGTCATTCATCAACGTTGAAATATTAGTCAACGTAAAGGGCGTATAATAATATAAAAATCATATTCAAAACAGATACATTTTTTTTCTTGCTGGTTTCATATTTGACATTGCTTTTCTTGTAAAAATACCACGGCATTACTCGTAAAGTAAACCGTAAATCTAATCCATGTAAAAGTCGCATTCTAAAAGAAATTCATTTCCTGTGTAAAAATTACGTTGATCCTAACATGTGTGTGAAGTTAGCAACGAGTCTGAAATGTTTCTAGTAGTAATGGTCTCGGTGCAGTATAAGAGAGGCGGCAAATATACCTTAAAATAATCTCTTTCGCATATACACCAGCGGTCATTATTTCTAAATTCACCCATTTATTATCGTCCATAACATAATTATTAGCAAAATAAATAACAAAATATGGCAAAATAAACAATATGGAATAAGGGTTAATTTCAATACATGGACTATCTGTGACAAAACATTATTAAGAAGACGATGTTGTATTTCGCCTTGTTTCAGCATTTTTTAGAAAAAACTGTATGCCACTTTGAATTCATTATATACCCGCATTATAAAAAAGAGCGTGGCTTTTTAGTCTTGTCATCAGTTTTTTCGAGTAACCCATAGGAGAGACAGAATATGTAAAATTAATAGGCGGTACATGGCATAATATTTTTAATATTATATGAATAATATTTTATTCTCAAAAGCGGACACTCTGATTTTTTTAGATAATGTTAAAAAGAGGATGGGCTTTCTAGTACCCTCATCAATTTTTTCGGGAAATCCGTAGGAGACACAATATACAAAAAAACAAATATGCGGTATATGACATTAAAAATATTTTTTTTCTCAAAAACCACAAAGTGTGTCGCTCTGAATTTTTTAGGTAATATTAACTGATAAATATATTTACAATTACAACCCATAATTGGTAGTAACTGTTTATTTTCCAGCAAAGTGCATATATAGCAAGTAAATAACCAATTAAATTTAAATGTTGACAAAGGGGTCTGATTAAACATCAACACTTAGTTGCAAGTTTATTAATTAATAGGTTTAAATATGCGACTTAAGGACGTACTGGCATATTTCTCTTGTGTTTCCTGATTACCTACGTTTTATCATGTACTTAATATACTCATGATATATTTTCTATGCAGTTATTTCCTCTTGTAGATACTATTCTTGACATATTACGGATATTCTAAATCCCCTATATAATTTATAGATGAAAAGTCTTGACTCCGTTCCTTAGACGGTAGATGCAATTTCGTATTATTCAAGCATTTAATGCAACGGACGTTTGCTCGGCGTAAAATAGCGCAGCCAGTAAGAGCGTGCGGCTAGCATTCTATAGGTAGCAAGTTCGAATCCCGCAGCGTCTGCTATTTTCCTTACTTAATCACATACTGAGACATGTGTGTATGACATAAAGACTTTCTAAAGACATAAATTAGGACAAGTTTTCCCACAGGGTCGACGGCTGACTAAATAATAAAAATACGTGTACATGGCATAAGGTCTGCCCAGGAGAACCAGTTGGTTTTGCAAGAATATTTTTAGATTATGTTACAGGAATTGTGTAACAAGGTTGTTCGACTGACTGAATAATGGAAAAAAACATAAATATAACTGTTGACATAAATATAAATTTCACCCTCATTTTAATATTACCTAAAAAATTCAGAGTGACATACTTTGTGTTTTTGAGAAAAAAAATATTATTTTTAATAAGACATACACTGCATACTTGACTTTTTGCATATTGTGTCTATCCTACGGGTTTCTCAAAAAAAAACTGATAACAGAAATAAATAGAGCACCTTCTTTTTAATATTACCTAAAAAATTCTGAGTGACACACTTTGTTGTTTTTGAGAAAAAAATATTATTTTTAATACGTCACAAACCGCATACTTGTTTTTTTGGCATATGTCATATGTCTCACACGGATTTCTAAAAAAAAAATGTTGACAGAAATATAAAGATCACCCTCTTTTTAATAATACCTAAAAAAAAACTGATGACCGAAACATGAATATCACTCTCATTTTAATGTTACATAAAAAATTCAGAGCGACACACTTTTGTTTTCGAGAAAAAAATATAATTTTTAATATGTCATACACGGCATACTTGATTTTTTGCATATTGTGTCTCTCCTACGGATTTCTCGAAAAACTGATGACAGAAATATAAAGATCACCCTCATTTTAATATTACCTAAAAAATTCAGTGACACATTTTGTTGGTTTTGAGAAAAAAATTATTATTTTTAATATATTATCATACACTGCATACTTATTTTTTTTGCTTATTGTGTCTCTCCTACGGGTTTCTAAAAAAAACCGAGGACATAAATAAAAAGATCATCCTCTTTATAATACCACCTAAAAAAATTAGAGTGACACACTTTGTTCTTGAGATAAAAATTATTATTTTTAATATGTTATACACCGCATAATTGTTTTTTTGTATATTGTGTCTCCTACGGATTTTCCGAAAAAACTGTTGAGGTACTAAAATTACCATCCTCTTTTTAACATTATCCAAAAAAAAAATCAGAGTGACACACCTTGCTTTTGAGAAAAAAATATTATGCATTAAATATTAAAAATATTATGTCATGCACCGCCTATCAATTGTTTTTGCATATTCTGTCTCTCCTATGGGTTACTCGAAAAAACTGATAACAGGACTAAAAAGGCCACGCTCTTTTTAATAATATAATGAATTCAAAGTGGCATACAGTTTTTTTCTATAAAATGCTAAAAACAAGGCGAAATAGAACATCGTCTTCTTAATAATGTTTTGTCACAGATATAGTCCATCCATTGAAATTGACCGTTATTCCATATTGTTTATTTTGCTATTTTTTGTTATTTATTTTGCTAATAATTATGTTATGGACGATAATAAATAGGGTGAATTTAGAAATAATGATCGCTGGTGTATATGCGAAAGAGATTTTAAGGTATATTTGCCGCCTCTCTTATACTGCACCGAGACCATTACTACTAGAAACGGTTCTGACTCAGAAACGTTGCTAACTTCACACACACACATGATCCTAACCTACACGTCAGATACTAAAGATACAGAATTTTAAAAATGAAACACAATGCCAACATTAATGCCTCAAAAAAAAGCTTACCATGATACATTTATAAATAAAGCTGAAAACAAAACAAGCGGCTTGGGGAAAATTCAAATGTCAATGTTAAAGTATTTTTACCTGCAGTTCTGAAACAAGAAACAAAAATAATAAACACGGATGACACTGCTATGCTGAATCATTCAATGATATTTTTATCGAGTCTGTCAAATCTCTTATAATATCAAACAATGGTTGATACTGGTACACATTCGTGTGGCGGCATGACATCACCGCATATGGAATGTACATCGAGGATTCCAGTCGTGGAGAGAACACTTCTTCAAACATCGAGGCCTGTTAGAAGTTAACAATTGAATAAGTATTAGCATGTGCAAAACAGATTTGGTTCAGTAAGGACAATCTAGAGTGGATTCTTATTCCAGAAAACCATCGAGTGGCGTTACCATTTGTTTAAGGAATCAAATTTAAAACAGAAAAGCATCACCCTAAATTAATCGTCTGCGAAAAAATTGGAAATTACATCTCAAGTAAGCCCATATTATATTATTATAATTTCTCTTGAAATGTCCAGTTTTCTATTTCCTGTTTCTCATATTATTTACCTAGTAGGAAGCGGCGAACATAATTTACAAACCAAAAACCGGAAATAGAAAAGTTTAAGGAAAATAACGCCATGACACCCTTAGTTCAATTGCATATAGCAGGTATGGCGAATACAGTGGCGCCCAGAATTATTTTCGTCTCTAGACATAAGGGTGAGAAAAACCGGAGAAAAGTATAAAAATGTTCATATTTTAATTAAAATTACTTCATGACACCCTAGTTCAATGGTATATTCCAAATTTATCGTAAACAAATACAGTGGCGTCCGCTGAAACAATGACATTAAAAAAAATTGTCTGATCAGATAATTTCCATCAGTGATCAGATTTTTTTGTTTAACAGGCGCAAGAAATCTAAAGTACGGCGACACCATCTCTTAACTGATAACTTACATACTGATATATTTTATATGGACTTACACATATTTCTCTGGTTCTGTTTAGTTTTAAAAAAGTTTATTATAAATATTATTGGCGTATTATGATAGATGTCATCTAATTGTTTAGTATACGTTGGATACTCTACATCTCTTTAGTTTGTAATATATTCATTTAAATACATACTTGTAATATTGTCCTTTTATTTGAAAATTACGTCCCAATGCATCGAGTGCATCGATGTTAAGGGCGACATCGATATATCGATGTTTTCATAATTTTTGCCATGTCTAAGTTCGATCTAAATTCTAATGGTGCAAAATGCATAACAGTGGCAATGTAGCCGAGGACGCCGCCCCTCGGTGGCGCAGTGGTGCAATGGAATGGCACAGGAAATAAAACGGTGCGCAGCGCATGGTGGATATGGATATTGCAATAAAAAATATGTGGATAGCCAAACATATAAAACCTGGCGAACATGGCGGAAATAGTGGACAAAAAAAATTAATAACCACAGAAAGCATATATACCCAATATATTTTCGTATCAAAGTACATAATAGGAGTAATCTGGAATCTGCCATGTCCTTTCCGGGAGGGGGGGTCTCCCAAAGCCGCCACTGGTTTTTACTGTCTATTATATTGTATTTTGTAAGTCCTTACGGAAATAAAATAATAATAATCATTATTATTAAAATGGTCCTAAAAATATCCTCTGAGGTTTACATTATTTTAGTAATCTAGAACTTTGATAATGATTGAACAAAGCAGATGTAACCACAATGGTTTTTATGCTATTATCTTCTAGTGACCAGTAACGGATACGTCGTCGCAAGGTTTGATAATGCAAAGGAGAATAATGGCTCTTTGTCTATTTTCACATTTCCCCATGCACATTGTCTCGCCTTTTATTTGTATATAAATGTATATCCATATATTATGTCAAAGATAATGTATGTATGTACTTGTTAGTACGCACGGTTCGTAAAGCAATGAACAAGATCTAAATGTAATCTGTGTCTAGACGATTCCTAAAAATTCAGTTTTACTAATTGATAAGAACATAAGTACGTTCTTTTAGTCAGTGTCACCATTTGTGGTAGGTCGCGATATCGGATGCAAACATTGACGGATGCCAATCCATTTAGCATGGACGATAAAAACAAAGAATTATTTGAAGTGATTCATAAATAATCGAGGGCGAAAGGGTTAAGACGTGCAAACTATAATATACGTATTATTTGACGTCTATTTTATTAGATTTTATTATTATTTGACGTCTAACAATAAATTAATTCGGCCATTTAGACTTGTCAAATATGTACCTACAGTTCATTCAATATGTATATATAGTTGCCACATGTAATTCTCAATTTTCTCAGTATTCAATTAAAATATCAAATTCCACAATACTATATTAAAGTTGTATATATTATTTATGAATGTTATTAAATAATAATTGTGCACACAATAATATATTATAGGCCAAGATGTTACGTTTTTACATTTATTTTCGTCTACTTTAAATATGACAATTACGTAAACATCTATTTTTATAGTTAAAAGCGGCAACGCCGATCCACGACCTTTCCAATAACGAATATTCGAGCAGTATATCTCTTTTTAACTTATCGGAATCGTATCTCTCGGATCGGGATCGGATTCTCGGATCGAATAGGATCAGGTTCGCATATCTTACAGTGGCGTGTTCGCGGGAATTGCTAATATATTATTTATATACCTACCTATGTATGTATACATCGCTACGAGAGTTGAAATAAAAGAGTATGGCGGTTAGCAAACATGTTTGTTCGTTTCGTATGAAACCTGAAAAACGTATATTTCCACCAGACCTCGCTTTATTTACGAGATAGGATAGGCATGTTAAAAAAAATTAAGGAAAATATTATTTGACGGCAAAAATGGATAGTGGGTGTTAGAGCAGAGCCGACTTTAACAAAAAAAAAAGATGATTTATGGGCTGCTCGAAGTAGGTACTGACGTGTACTGAGGTAGGTAGGTTGGTAGGTACCTATTACATCCTCCACTTAAGACATTTCTCAAATAATTTTATCCAAAAAATATTCCAGTGCTTGAGGCCGCACTGGAATATTTGAAGTTAGGTTATACTGAAGTTAGGTTTTTTATTGGGATTTACAAAACTGAAAACGCTCTCTGGTTTATTACATAAGTAGGTACCTATTGTCCATTGACTTTATTTTTATGTAGGTACCTACCATCCTAGATCACAAATTAATAATTTACATCAGTGGGCAAAATTAAAAGTTCTATAGACTGTTTATAAAATTATAACTGTGTACCTACCTAGCCACAAAAGAAAGGAAAATTTTCAATGACTGTAAAATACCTCAAGGTCAGTTTCTAATTTTGATTGGCTGTAAAAAGTGTGTGTATTGGAAATCGCTTTGCGATGAGAAGCTGGTAGGTAGGTATGTATTGTATTTGTAATGATTTTTAAAAATGTGTTGAATTTAGTCTCGGTTTAGTTATGTAGGTACCTATTAACAAACAAGTTCTGATCTTTGTCAAAGCTTGTCTGTTAATAATCTTTGTCCTTTGTTGAGTGTTAACGATTTGGTAGATTAGGTAGGTACCTACTTACACAATAAATATGGTTGTATTTCAATCGCAAGTATATTTATTTTATTTTTCCGTTTTAAAGTTTATTTTTCTCGACTACTTAGCTGTTTTGTGCATATTTATTTTTGTTACTTGTGGGAAATATGGCTATTGGCGAACCACCCACTAAAAAATGGTAACGCGCTGAAAGCAATACTTCATGAGTGGTGTGGAAACATTCAATATCAGCTGTGGTGTTGAAAATATGCATATAAAAACCTTCTACTTTCACCCCCCTAAGAAAAAAAATGTCTACGCCAATGAAAAACATTGTGTAGGTCAGGGTTGCCGGTCGTTCAACTATACATACATATTGTACGAACTGTAGTACTAAAAATAATTTAATTTTCAACCACATAAGTAATAATTTGTTTTTCGAATTGATCCATAGGCTAAATTCTAAATTACAAAATTCCCGGTAAGAATCAAATTTTGATTTTTGTAGGGGTTTAGTAATTAGTTTACACCCCGTATATAATAGAAACGTGATATTCAGGCCATTTATTACCAATGAAATTTCCAAAAACGTCCTGAAAACCGTATTTTGATATTCCATATTATTCAGAAGTCCATGTGCATCCAAAATTAAATTAAAAATATTATTCCAACCTATTGGCCAGCAGTGTAGTTAGTCTTCCTGTTTTAATTTGGCGCCCAGGGTGGGGCCAAATTAAGAATACATTTTATTCTAATACACATTATTGAATGGGATCATATATATATGGAAACTATATAGGATCAAGTTAGCGCTGTAAAATGCCGTTATGGCCTGTGCCGCCACGTTTAGAAGGTTAGCAAATATTGTTGTGGCGCTTTGGGGGCCGGACATTTTGCATACAGGCTCGATGAAGGATGGCATGCGACAAGGAATTTGCTTCTGGGTCATGCCGGGGTGGGATCGCAGCCCTCTGTGATCGATAGCCGACTAAAGCGCGATATGCACTTATACCGTTAAGCTTTTTGATGATATTTTCGGCATCCTTTGGTATTTGATACCCTTCATCTAGCTGCCTATATTTAAAAAACGTGTTGAGCGGGTGATCCGGGAGGATTTTATTTTCTATTGACGACTGTATTTAGTTATAGTAGTATTTGACATACATGGTAAAAATTAATATAAATGGTTAATAGGTTAAATACAAGTGTGAAGGAAATTACGAATCGTTCTTGAAGGAAGACCTCGCCTAGCGGGTACATTACATCTGCCGTGGCTATAAATAACCGTAGTGAATGAATGTGTAGGTTAATTGTAATTGTAGAAATCTAATACATCTCTGGAAAGAAGATAAAATGCTCTGGTAGGCATACGGATAGACTTGACCCTTGACCCACAGGCCAAGGGGTACACCCACGCCTTCTCTGACTATTTGTGGGAAGAAATTAAGTATGTGTGGTCACCCGGCTGACATGATACAAAATAAATTATGGAAATATTTATGAATTAACACATACTATCTTAGTACATAGTACATAATATATATATATAATAATAAAATTATCTTGAGCCACAGTAATACACCATTTACACTTTGACACTTTACTTGGCAATCAATGTCCTTTATTGAACATTTGAATACGTGTTTTGTTTTCACTTTCATTTATTTGATATAAACGATACTTAAGAGCAGTGGCGTGCGGTGACATTTCAAATCAGGGAAGCAATTCTCAGAAACCTACATATTTGTAGTGTAACTCGATTTTTATACTTTTTCATGTAGTGTAGTACTACAGACAGTTGCCTTAAAATAGTCACATCGGTTGTTTCATCAATTCTAGAACAATAGCAATTAAACGAGTCTGTTTAATTTCAGATTAAATTTTGTTTAAAATAATAGTGACATCTGACATCGTCCGAAATTAAACCTAAATGATTTTTTTTAACAAATGCCGTATTTGGCTGTTAAAAGAAACTAGATCTTAAAAGTTTCTTCAATAGGTCTTTTTAATTTGTTTTTATTTTTATCACCGACATGTTCGTGCATGGTCGCGTTTACTCGGACATGAAAACTTCCATAGGCAATGCTTCCATAGTCGCACGTGGGTAAGGCCGCCATATTGAAATTCAGTAAATTTCTAATTTTGAGCTCTATACTTGTCGTAATGAGTCTATTTTGGGCAGGTAGCTTTAGGATTAAAGCTACTAAAGGTACGCGGTTCGATGTTATTGACTTTTGTGTAAACAAATTAGAACATATCTTGTAGTAAAAAATTTTTTTTCTTGGCCAGATCAAAATGACCAACTTTGCACCCTGTCTGATACAAAAATAAACATTTTTTTTCTATTTAACTAATTAAACCGCCTCTCTATGTTATTATACTGGTATAATATTATATATATTATTAGACTGGTATAACAAATACCTCGTGACAAATTAGTTGTTCGTTTTGAAATACAGTTAAGAATATTCACAGTAATTCTTAAAAGAAATTAAATGATTTTAGGTATTACAAAAAAAAAACAAAATAGCTTACAAACTAGAAGAGATTCGAAGGGGAATATTTTGAGCATCTATGACTATGGAAAAACATATACAGGTGTTCCATTTGGGAAAGCAACTTATAATGATTTGAAATTGTTAACTAAACTTAGCATAAAATTTCCGCCACCTTGTATGCCATTAAGCCCATTTTAAATATGAATGGGAAGCTTAGGAGTTTAGCTGTCCCTCCTATGAATCTTGTGGCTCTATCTTTCCTACTTTTAAATAATAGTACATTACATACCGAGCGGGAAAGTACTCTATTTCAGCCGAGCGGCAAGGTAGTTTACCGAGGTGCGAAGCACCGAGGTAAACTACAGACGCGAGGCTAGAATGAGTTCCCGCGAGGTTTGTATACTATTTTACTCACAATCGGTTAGTAGCTTATGGATTTCTAATACTCACAATCTACCAATAATAATTTCGTTTCAAATATCTGTATCCATTTTCATTATGTGATAAGATGAATTATTTTAAGTAACCTGTGAGATCGTTGCTAGGTAACAAAACAAGTTTGTTGAATCTGACATTTAGGCGATACACGACGCCATTAATTGTACATATAATCAAATTGTGTTTATTTTACAAAAATGTCTGATAGTGAATTTGAATGTACGCCACCAGAAGTGCGGGTAGCTGCAGAGAGAGCTACTGAAGGAATAATTCCTGAAAAAAGCAGGGAGAGGTATGAAAACACCTATGAACTATACAGTAAATGGTGCGTGGCTAAAGGTGTGCAGCATACCTCTGAGACGGTACTTCTTGCTTATTTTTGTGAAATAAGCAAACAAAGTAAAGCCTCCACATTATGGTCAAGATATTCGATGTTGCGAGCAGTATTAAACTTTAGGCATAATGTTGATATTAGTAATTACGCAAAATTGAAGGCATTTTTGAAAAGGAAGAATGTGGGATATCAAGCTAAAAAGTCAAGTGTTTTTTCTGAAGCAGACATCGATACATTTTTAAACAATGCCCCGATAGAATATCTTCCTCAAAAGGTAATTTTAATTCATTTAGTGCATATTAAATATACGTTATATTAAATTTTTTTAGGTTGCTTTAATTATTGGCATTTCCGGAGCCTGTAGGTGCGATGAACTTTTAAAAATGAAAATAAGTGACCTGGATATTTTAGAAAATCGAATTATAATAGTGATTCCTGTCACAAAAACCTACTCTTCCCGTACATTTGTAATTACAAAATCGGAATGGATAAATATAATAAAGCAATACTGTGACCTTCGTAATAACATTGACTTTGATAGATTTTTTTTACAAATAAGATTTGGTAAAATTACACGACAGCCTTTTGGGCATAATGCTATAGGAAGTTTTCCCAAAAAAATAGCAACTTATTTAAAGCTGGAAAATGTTAACAGGTTTACAGGACATTGTTTTAGACGTACTTCAGCAACATTATTAGCAAATACAGGTGGAGACATCCTACAGATGAAAAAGTTGGGGGGTAGGAAATCCAACACCGTAGCAGAGGGATATGTGGAGAATTCATTACATGGACAAATAAAAATTGCGAATATGTTGTCTCATGTAGAAAATCCAGAAACGTCGGCGTCTTCATCTATTTCTGAAACTCATAATTTTGAGCAACACGGTCTTACTTTAACCGTTAATAGTAATCATAATTCCAATGTAACTATTAATATTTATAATTCCAAATAGTTTTCTTTTTGTTATTGTTGTTGTTGTTTCTGAATTAAATAAATGTTGAGTGGATTCTATTCTTTCTAAACCATCTTTTAATCAAAAATGACATTGACATTTCCAGGTAAGAAAAGTGACAGATGCTAGCCGGGAAAGTACTTTCCCGGCTAGCTGGGAAAGTAAAGTAAGTAATAAGTCGCTTCCCGATTACTTCAAAGGTTAGAAATCCATAAATTACTAACCGATTGTGAGTAAATACAATTTCAATACACTTAATATTCATCCTTCAATACGCGACAACAATGAAATTGAAACTGCTAGGCGAAATGCACACACACCTGCTAAAACAAGGTCGACAACTCAACTTCCGGCGGCCTAGTTACCCCGGTGAACCGGTTCGCGTTCGTTGATATTCAAACCACAATATGCGGAATGCATGTTTTAAGGAAATCGTTTATAATTTTTTCCAATCTTATTTTTGGTATATTCTTCAAATTACTATTTTTGTTTACTATTTTATTTCAATTAAATATTGCAAAGATTAAAATGCTCTGGGCGCACATGCGGCCAGCGACTGAATGATATACCACCACCTCTCCCGCATAAGTCTCTAACTTCTGGGCATTACCTACTTTTCTAAATTCCTTTTATTTTTCGATACGCCTTACAGATATTCCAAAATAGTGATATGAGTGTGATGAAGACTTTAGGTCAAGATCCTTGACATTTTTTACGTATCAAATTGTTGCCGTGTGTCCCAGTCGTTGTCCTTATTCGAATTGTCGCCTCCAACGACAAAATATACATAGTTTTCTATTTATAGTGATTAAGCAGAATACATTATGAATCACTCAATAATCTCTTGCCCACAAATGTTCAATTTATATTTATCAATATTTAATATTGACAAATATAAATATCAGGTCATCCTCAAGGAGAAACAAGGACTGTTTGTAGCGCTCTAATACACTTCTTATATGACCAGGATATCAGTGCTTTGTTAAGTTTTAAAACCAAATTTTAATTTAGAGACCAACCTTCGCCCTGTAACGGTGATAATATTTATGTCATTTATGTTCTTCGGTTAAGTGACATCTGGTGGCAGTAATGGGCAAACTTTTATATATTACCAAGAACGATAACAACGTAAAATTTCTTGGCAGACTCATTTAATAAACCACAACACGAATGTATTTTTACAGGTGTAGTTAATTACGATAATTATTTCTATGCATCAAATTGCAAAAATCAGTATACCTACATAGTATTACGTAGTAAGTTTATTGTCAAGGAATGAAAATGTTGGACTGGGCAGGAATCGAACGCACGATCCTAGGTACACGGGGGCCAGCGGTTTACAGCAGTATTACAGCAGGCGATTCACGGGCTGATATGTACTTATACTATAGTATATCTAGAACTAAGAAGCCAGACATAAACATCGTAACCACGACTAGGTTCGCTACCCATTTGCTAAATCTCCCTAAAGTTTTTAGCTTGACAGACATTAGACGAGATGTTAGACATATTTCAGACTTCGATTTTAATTTAAAAAATTTGGGCAATAACAATATTTCCGGTCATACCGGAAGTTGACGTCATCTTCGTTATTTTAAATGGAACACCCTGTATATTATTTCAATTTTGGATTCTACGTCAATTTTAGATAACACTAGATGTGTTACTACCTAGTATATATGGTGATGTTCGCCTGCCCGTTTAAGGGGGTGAAAAAAAATTCTTTGGATTCTGTGGATGGACATTTTCGGAAATCAATGCTTGGTATCCAGGGATAGGTGAGGTGTCCGTCAATACGGGTGTGAAGTTATCCACATCCACATTTTCAGATAGGACTATAATTGATAAAGCCGTGGTCTCAATTCATATAGGTTTTAGGAATAAGTACATGAAAACTTAGGGATATAAACACAATACACCTATACAACATCTGCTGAATGGATAAAATTAATGTTAACATACATTATTTAAGCTGTGATACAGATTTTATTTAAATTGGGTTAAAATTATTTAGATAAATAATAGCAATAAAAAATGAAGGTGTAGAGTTTTTATTTCACGATAGATCGATAGAGAATTAAAGAATACATGGTAGAGTACCATTGAATTTATTTGTCAGGCTGTCTAGGGGGATGAAATGGGGTAAAATTTGTTTAAAAAAATAATAGCAAGTTCAAATGATGGTGTAGAGTTTTTATTTCACTACAGGTCGATAGAGAATCAAAGAATACATAGTAAAGTACCATTGCTTTTATTTGTCAGGCCGTCTGGGGGGATGAAATGGGGTTAAAATTGTTTAAAAAATTTACAGTAAGTCCAAATGAAGGTGTAGAGTTTTTATTTCAAGAAAGATCGATAGATAATTAAATAATACATGGTAGAGTACCATTGCATTTATTTGTCAGGCCGTCTAGGGGGATGAAATGGGGTAAAATTTGTTTAAAAAAATAATAGCAAGTTCAAATGATGGTGTAGAGTTTTTATTTCACTACAGGTCGATAGAGAATCAAAGAATACGTAGTAAAGTAGCATTGCTTTTATTTGTCAGGCCGTCTGGGGGGATGAAATGGGGTTAAAATTGTTTAAAAAATTTACAGCAAGATCAAATGAAGGTGTAGAGTTTTTATTTCACGATAGATCGATAGAGAATGAAAGAATACATGGTAGAGCACCATTGCATTTATTTGTCAGGCCGTCTAGGGGGGTGAAATGGGGTTAAAAGTGTTTAAAAAATTTACAGCAGGTCCAAATGAAGGTGTAGAGTTTTTATTTCACGATAGATAGATAGATAATTAAAGAATACATGATAGAGTACCATTGCATTTATTTGTCAGGCCGTCTAGGGGGATGAAATGGGGTAAAATTTGTTTAAAAAAATAATAGCAAGTTCAAATGATGGTGTAGAGTTTTTATTCCACTACAGGTCGATAGAGGATCAAAGAATACATGGTAGAGCACCATTGCATTTATTTGTCAGGCCGTCTAGGGGGATGAAATGGGGTTAAAATTGTTTAAAAAATTTACAGCAAGTTCAAATGAAGGTGTAGAGTTTTTATTTCACTACAGGTCGATAGAGAATCAAAGAATACATGGTAGAGCACCATTGCATTTATTTGTCAGGCCGTCTAGGGGGATGAAATGGGGTTAAAATTGTTTAAAAAATTTACAGCAAGTTCAAATGAAGGTGTAGAGTTTTTATTTCACTACAGGTCGATAGAGAATCAAAGAACACATGGTAGAGCACCATTGCATTTATTTGTCAGGCCGTCTAGGGGGATGAAATGGGGTAAAATTTGTTTCAAAAAATAATAGCAAGTTCAAATGATGGTGTAGAGTTTTTATTCCACTACAGGTCGATAGAGGATCAAAGAATACATGGTGGAGCACCATTGCATTTATTTGTCAGGCCGTCTAGGGGGATGAAATGGGGTTAAAATTGTTTAAAAAATTTACAGCAAGTTCAAATGAAGGTGTAGAGTTTTTATTTCACTACAGGTCGATAGAGAATCAAAGAATACATGGTAGATCACCATTGCATTTATTTGTCAGGCCGTCTAGGGGGATGAAATGGGGTAAAATTTGTTTAAAAAAATAATAGCAAGTTCAAATGATGGTGTAGAGTTTCTCTTCCACTACAGGTCGATAGAGAATTAAAGAATACATGGTAGAGTACCATTGCATTTATTTGTCAGGCCGTCTAGGGGGATGAAATGGGGTTAAAATTGTTTAAAAAATTTACAGCAGGTCCAAATGAAGGTGTAGAGTTTTTATTTCACGATAAATCGATAGAGAATTAAAGAATACATGATAGAGTACCATTGCATTTATTTGTCAAGCCGTCTAGGGGGATGAAATGGGGTAAAATTGGTAAAATGGGGTGATTCTCTATCGACCTGTAGTGAAATAAAAACTCTACACCATCATTTGAACTTGCTATTATTTATCTAAATAATTTTAACCCAATTTAAATAAAATCTGTATCACGGCTTAAATAATATATGTTAACATATGAGAACCTATATGAATTGAGACCACGGCTCTATCAATTATAGTCCTATCTGAAAATGTGGATGTGGATAACTTCACACCCGTTCGTCAATGAAATTTTAAGGAATGATAAAAGATGATGATCAACGCCTCCACTGCATTATACATATAGTTAAGGTACTTAAGATTCCACCCCAATTTCAATAATGCACCCCCTGGGTTTCGGAGATATGACAGTAGTATAGAAATCCCAATAAGCCATCTACCGGAATTTACAAGTTCCATGCTTATTTTCAACCCTTTGGACGTGGGTGACACGAGTTATTTCATCATCATCTCATTATACACATTATAGTTAAGCAGTTAATATTCCTCCCCAATTTCATTAGTGCACCCCCTGGGTTTCGGAGATACGACAATAGTATAGAAACGCCAATACGCCGTCTACTATGAATCTACAAGTGACATGCTAATTTTCAACCCCTTGGACGGGGGTGACACAAATTATTTTACCATCATCGCATTATACATATCATAGTTAATATTCCACCTCAATTTTATTGGTGCACCCCCCTGGGTTTCGTAGATATGACAGAAGTATAGAAACGCCAAGAAGCCGCCTACCGTGATTCTACAAGTTTCATGCTGATTTTCAACCCCTTGGACGGGGGTGACACGAATTATTTTACAATCTACTCATTATACATATTATAGTTAATATTCCACCCCAATTTTATTAGTGCACCCCTCAGGGTTTCAGAGATATCACAGTAGTATAGAAACGCCAATGAGCCGCCTACCATGGTTCTACAAGTTCCATGTTTATTTTCAACCCCTTTGGCTGGTGGCACGATCATTTCATTATACATATTATAGTTACTATTCCACCCCAATTTCATTAGTGCATCCCCGGGGTTTCGTATACTGTATAGCAGTAGCAGCATAGTTCGGGTAGCATAGAAACGGCAATATGCCATCTACAGTAAATCTACAAATTCCATGCTTATTTCAAACCCCTTGGACGGGGGTGGCATGAATAATTTTACATCATTTCATTATACATATTATAGTTAATATTCCTCCCTCGATATGTACATGTACATTGTACACGGAAGTCTGTTGATTTCTCGTAAACGTACTGCAAAATAGAAACGGTTCAGTTACTCGGTAATAAGTGAAATACATTGTCACAGAAAATTACGAGGCATAACACTCGACAGCGATCTAACGGTACTATTGCCTTGTAAAATAGTTCAATCGCCGCCTGATCTCTCGATAATTACGAGATGGATAAACGAAAACAATAAAATGTACGGTTAAGTGGGGCAAAAACTAGATAGGTCAAAAACCTCAAAATACTATGTAGACTGCATACTATTGGAAATATATTATTATTCTACAAATCACATAATATTATTATACCAGAATTAGTCTTGATCGCTCTTTCGTTTTAGATATAATGACGTCACTGACATTTTTTTTAAATGGCTGAACTTTATTTTGCAACTTAATTTTTTCGCCTATGTGGTGCTTCTGTTTCTTCTGTTCTTTTCAGTGTTATAAAATTTTAGAACATTTTCGAGAAAATCCTACAAAAAACTACTTAAAAACTAAGACGAAATTATGATTTCCCACCACAAGAAACACCCGGTTTTCCAATTTTGTACGAACATTTTATTTCTGCAAGTTATTTAAAAAAAAGTAATTTAAATTTAAAAAAAGGATATTTATAAAAATGTATCAAGGTCTGATATACTTACCATTAATCAGAATTTATTTTGCGTGGTACTTTATTATTATTATGGTATCTAACTGTTATTATAACATACGATCTAAATCGAAATCGTATAAAAAGCAAAAAGTCGGAAAAACAAAGCGGCGGCCCATGTATACTGTCGGCATCTCCTTCAAAGACAAAGGTTGCCGCTTTTGTTTTACAAAGGACATGCCGACTTTTTACTTTTTATGCGATATCAATTTAGATCGTATGCACTTTACTCAGAATTATTATTATTTGTTATTATTAAGTTATCACTGTCAACCTTCGAGACACATAATTACAGTATTACATAATATTTTGTTTTAAAGCTAAAGTTCCATTTAAAAAAAATGTTATTTTGCCGAAGAACTTGAAAAGACGGTGACCGCCCCGCTATGGACAAGCGTTGTTGCGGAAGTTATTCTTACACAATATGCCCTCTATACTCTTCCCAATTTGGAAGCTTCACCACGGAACCAATTTTATGGATACCCACCCATAGCAGCTTTATAACATTTCCCATTTTGATATTTCAAAAAAACGTCGTTCCTTAAAATCGGGAGAACCAAAATTAACGTTTACTTTCTATATTTACTAAAATATTCATCCCCGAAGACGGTGCAAGTTCTATTATTATTGGTTTTAGTGTTATGAATTTTATTTAGCAGCAAAGATCCCATGTCTTCAAAATCAATCGTCGTCTTCACTAGTTCGTCGCAACGACATGCCCCAGATATACCAAATATCAAAATTACCCAAAACAATAAGAATCGGGTAGCATCATATTGTGCTACCCGATTCTTATTGTTATTGTTACAAACAGAATGTGATTTTATTACTTTAATCGCCAAATACGTTTCATTTGAAACATCAGACAAAAATGTATGGAACTGTTCCCTTAACAAGACTCGATTTCTTTGGCCTATATATTATAACTTTCTCAAAGTTCAAAGCACATACTTATTTCCCTAACATAATAATATACTATTATATGGGCCCACAAAAAATGGAACTATTCAACAAAATTAAGCATGAACTATTTCTATTGTTTTGTTGGAACCTCGATTGGAACTTGATTTTTTGTTTGAAGAAAATCAGTTTCGAATTTGTAAATTAGTACCTATCTATAAAACATTTTAGTGCTCATCAAAATGTAATTTCCAATGCACATTGATTAAGAGGGTTTAAAGTTTAAGGAACGTTTCCTTTAACGTTAATGGCTTTTGAGGAACTACGCAAAAGGTGGATGGGAAATATCCACTTAAAAGTCGAGATACACCGAAACGCTTAAAAATAAACACACGAATAGGGTGTCCCGAGATCCACTTTTCATGATCAATACGCACATAACTGAGGAGCCAAGTTATGACAGGTTTTCGTATGGTTCAAACATTACGCAAGGTAGAAGAGACACATAGAGTAGGTTTAATTTTTTTAGCGCGACTCGCGACGGTGGGATGTGACCGGGTCAACACCTTGATGTTTTCTTTGGTTGTGTTTATTTACAGCTACGAAAACTTCGGTCACTGCCAAATACTGTCGTAATGTTTTTGTAGCGAGTAAAAATAATCTAAAAAAAACATCAATTATTTGGGCCTAAAAATATTTCTTTTATTTCACTATGATATATATTATAATGTATAGTTTGTAACATGGAAATATGAGACATAAAAACACGAGCAAAAAACCCTCATTATATCGAGATAAAGCCGTCGCCGATCCCGTGCTACCGCATTTTTAACAGCGTTGTCAAGTATAACTGATTTCTAGGAATTTAAGAAAAAACAAATGATTTTATATACATCGCCCATCACATTATGACACTATCATGTAGTATAACAAAATATTGATCACACTATATACCTTTCGTCATATCATAAAACAATTGGATGGTGAATGTGATGCAGAATAAGAATGTTTCCCATTCAAATATTACGGATCCATTTTACACGTTCCTCGGCCGTGTCACATCGGCATCACTGGCATTCATTTGCCTAAATACCATCGAACGTTTTGTGGTAAAGTGGGGTCAACAATAATTCTTGAAATAGAAGTAATAGTTATTCTTTAATTTAGTGTATTATTTTGATGGGTTTTGTGTTAAAATTAATTAGTTATTAGTATTATATCAAAGCATAAAAACTTGTTGAATGAAAGCGCCTTTATAGTGACGATTTTAGCTTGCTGTAAGAAAAGTTATACTGCCCCGATCTCCCTCCCATAGCGGCAATTGTGGGTATCCTTTAAAAAAAAAATTGTCTCATATTTTTCATATGTTACAAACAGTATTATTAATTATTATATTTTGGCCCCACTCGACCCTGTGTTCATTTGGTTAGCCGCGTGTATCTGTTAGGTAAACTAGAAACTGCTTTCTACGTTATGCTAGGTCTCTGCTGAAATTTAATTGTTTTTTTAAGACGTTAACAACACATCACCCGATTTTTCTATAGCGAGATGTAAAATGGGGATTTGAGATTTGTTTTGCGAATGGCTTACACTACTGTGTCGGAATAGATGTTTATGGCGTGGCTGTACACGCAACGGGGCATTCCTCGGAAACCTTAGAAAGTTGAACCCGAAACGAATCGGGATGGGGGTCACTGATATTGTGCACGAGAAGATACAAGAGTTTGTACTTTGTAGCTGATGGAAATGAACTTACTGAATGGTAGAACATGGGTGGGGTAGTGGGGTCACGTTACTATTTAAGGATAATATACAGTGTCCGCCATAAGTTGGAACTATATGGGATTTTTTTAATGTTACGAGTTTGATAATAACTTTTGATGACAATCAATTCTTTTAACTTCTTTAACTTACCCTAAAAAATACAATAACTGCGATATAGGTGTGATTTTTCATATATACATTCTACAATCATAACCGCTTATAACTGTACCAGTAGAAATTAAAAAATATTATCCTATGGTTCCTATGGCTTTATAGTTTGTTATCATTGTATCATTGCATTTTAATTGTAAATATTTATTTAATGGCGAATTAATTAAACTGTAGACAATAAACATTGCAATAATTCTCTGAAAGAAGTCTTAGGACGTCTCTGAGCTATTAAAAAGGGATATTGTCCGAGGAAAACCTAACGCAGAGCAAACCTAAGTAAGTAAGTAGGTAGGTATTTATTTGCAGGAGGGTCCAACTATTGCAAATACTGAGAATAGACTACCTACCTGACCTAGCACTTGCTAGCAAATCTACCCTTCTTTATCTTAATACCGAAGCGCTATGTATTGTCAATACACACCCTGAATTTGTAGTGGGGCGCGATAGAAAGAGAAACAGCAAAAATAAAAATGTTCTCCGTTAATGTTCTCTGCATAAAACTGGCCGAAAATAATACTGAGTGGAGTCAAGCAAAAAGTGATGCTGATCGTTTAATTGTGCAAGCAGCTGTAGATTGTTCCTTTCTTGGTATAGTTGTTGGAGCAGAAGACATTGATGTCTTAGTGTTATTGATAGCTTTAGCACCTGATTATAAAGAATTTTTTTTAAAACCTATAAAAAATAATGCCTTACAACGAGTTTATTTAACAAAAACGATAAAAAAGAGCATATTTTCTTATTCATGTATTCACTGCATGTAATACTACATCCGCTTTCTATAACAAAGGTTAAAATTGTTTCATTAAATTTTTTAATGATCAGAAGTTACGTACAGCAGCTGAAACTTTTATGGTTGAAGAGCAAAGTGAAGAAGTGCTTTTTAATGAAGGTATTAATTGTATTCAGTGTATGGTGCTAAAAATATAAAACACTTGAATGCACTGCGATATAAACGTTTCATAGCATTAGCTTGAAAACATAAAAGCGTATAGTTTGTAACAACGAAATATGAGACATAAAAAATTTTCAAAGGATACCCACAATTGCCGCAATGGGAGATCAGGGCAGTATAACTTTTCTTACAGCAAGCTAAAATCATCACTATAAAGGCGCTTCCATTCAACAAGTTGTTATGTTTTGATAGAATACTAGTAACTAATCAATTTTAACACAAAACCCATCAAAATAATACACTAAATTAAAAAATAGCTGTATTACTTCTATTTCAGGAATTATTGTTGCCCCACTTACCACAAAACGTTCGATGATATTAGGCAATATGGATCGGCGGCTCCTTTTTTCGATATAATGAGGGTTTCTTGCTGGGGTTTTTATGTCTCCTACTTCGATGTTAAGGGGCTTCTAAACGGGCAATATTTTTCCTGCAATATGTGGCTGCAACAGAGTGGCCGGCAACAATCGCTAGCAATAACAGCCAGACTATGCAATATAGGGTAATATTTTTAGTATGTCCCGGCCATATAGCTACACATTTTTGGTATTGTCGCATGCATTTGTAGTGTTTCAGGCAAGTTGCCGGACGATCGCTAGGCGAGCGAAAATACTCTGCAATATTGCTTCCTTGTGTTTGTCTGTTGTTGTTTTGAAAAATTTGGAGGTTATATTAATTAAAATGACTAATATATGGTCTAATGAAAGGATTATTGACTTTATTAATGAAGTACATTTACACTCTGAGTTGTGGAATGTGGAAACCGGAATATATAAAGATAGTAATGCGAAAAAAGATGGATGGGCTGTTGTCGCCGAAAAATTTGGTATATCAGGTATATAATAAGGTATATAATATAACAAAATTTGGTATATAATGAGGGTTACAAAAAAATCAGCATCTGACTCTCTGAACAGATACATCAAACTTTTATATGAATCTCCAGTCGCTAAGAACCGTAGAGTTATCGCCAATATTATGGCAACAGGTATTGCATTTTCATGTTTGTATCATTTCTTTTTATTTTTGGTCCAATTGTGTTTAAAATAAATTCAAAGTCACTCTTTGACATTCTTGTAAAGTTTGTAAATAAGTTATTATCGAGATTTATTTCTAGACTTATGTTATCTAAAGTTTCACGCCTATTGAAGGAAGGTCAAATCCACAATCTTTTTTTTTCTTTAACTTTGCTTTTAAAACAATAAATTTCGTCAGCCATTATTGCCCGATTGTGTAGCCCGTATATGAAAGAAATAATTTTTATTTATGGGCCATACTGTTGCTGGCAAATATTGCCGAGACATATATTGCCGAGCCATATGCAGCATAAAATGATGTCACGATGGCTGGGCTATAGTTACCAATATTGCAGCCACATATTGCAGTAAAAATATTGCCCGTTTAGAAGGTCCTTTACAAACAGTACAACTTCATTCGTTATAAAAAGATAGTCTACTTGCAAGTCCACCAATGGAAAAATAATTCTTCAATACCTCCTAATAATTTAAAACCAATAATAAGATAATTATTTAAAACCAATCAAAATGACGCAACCAGCAGCACATAACAACGTTTTAAAAATCATATATTGCTCTTGCAAAACAGGTTCATTGCTGAGCTGCTCAAAAAACTTATAGATAATTGTTTATTGTTTATATAACCTTTGTTGGTTTATTGAAATATAATTTAAAAATATTTACAATAGCAACATAAAAAAATAACACAAATATCTCTTTTATCCAAGTGTTCAATGGATATTGGATATTGTATTCAAAATTTATTTCCTGCATAAATAGCATAAATATTGTTTAAACAATAGAAATAATTCCGTCCACGCTCCAAAAGGTTTGTGATTTTAAATAGGTAATATAAAAAAACAAAAATTTCAAAAAAAAACATCAAAATCGAAGCTATTCTCGAGGACTTCAAGTGGCAAGTTTTTACCATTTGATGGTAAATATTTTTTTATATTGGTTACCGTAAGATGGGGTGACTTTTCAACTTTGGCAAGGCATACATTTTTTAAAATACAAAATAATTTTTTGTTGTATATATAGCAACAGAGACATTTTAATAAATGGCTCCGTATAGCAACAAAAATTATTTTGTATTATCATTAAAAATTTCGTAAATTCTGAGCAGCTGAAGGAAAAAAATGGCGGTGGTCAAAGTCACCCCCTGGTACAGGGTCAGTTTCTGCCTATTTAAAAATAGATGCGAAGATTTCCGACTGTGCATAGGGTAACATTGGCCGCCAAAAACGTTTTTGAAACCTTCGCAGCAATTTTTATTGTAAATTAACAAAAAAAATATTTCTACGACTATAGGTACTAAAGATACCTATATAAAAATTAACATTGTACATTTTTAAAACGCAAAACAAGAAAAAAACAAAACTAGAAATACAAATTTCTAAAACTAGAAAGTAAAATCGGCCTCAAATTTCGCCACCTCGGCAATTAAGGCAAATCCTCTTCCAGAAAAAATAGGCTCGGGAATTTTCGTGACATGTCAATTTGTTGCTATTTCCCAAAGCAAAGGTCGCCTTAGTAGCGACAGGATTTATAGAATAAGGGGTATGAACTCTAAAGATTCGAAGGATACACAGAACTCCAGTAGCTCAAAGAGTTACTACTGCAAGAAGCCAAGTATCAAGAAAAAAGGGAATACTAAAAATAAAAAAAAAACATTAAGCTGTTAGAAACGAAAACTGCGAAAAAAACTAAGATACGTAAAAATTACTCAGAAAGCGAGTCAGTCTGTGAGACTGAATCAACAACATCAACATATGAGGACTACTCTGAGAGAAGCGACACTATTAGTGAAGATCTAAGTGACGGAACCGCGATGAAGGTGGAGAGTGATTTGAAAAAAAATATAATTACAATAGAAGAATGTTACGCGATTTACTATGATATCCGTTGGTATTTAGGAAGAGTAGTAGAGCTTGAAGATGATGTGACACGTAGCATTAAATTTCTACAGGAAGACTTAGATACTTTTAAGTGGCATAGGGAGGATGACATTCATTCAGTCAAACAAGCATTTTTGTTTTATGGTTCAGTAAAACTAATAGGAACAAACCCATTTAGAATCCGAAGACACAATCGAATTAATATCGAAAAAAATATAAAGTTTTAAATTCTGTAGAAATAAATGTTCATAATTATTATAATAATTAAATTTACTGGGGTGCTGCATTTCAGTTCAATGGGGGGTTTAAATTGATTTGACACTTTGCGTGTTTTATAATCATGTTAAAAGTATATTAACAATATACAGTGTTTTTAAAGTGGTTTGACAATTTAAATATTATATTCAAAGCATTTGATCGAACAATTTTTGCCAGTAACTTTTAAAATTTAAAAATATATATTACTTATATTTCTAATGGGATTTAAAATAATAAATGTACTGAATTTGAACCATTGCTTTTGTAATTATTAATTGTCTATTTAAGAGGCATACAAAATATGAATCAATGTGAATTTGATAAGATTAGAGAATATATTGAGTGGTCAACCACTACCGGAAATACGTGTACAAATTTTCAGGAATATCACGGGAATACTCTGAAATACCCAATATTCTCAGAAATACTTCAGGAATACAGTATTCCTGAAATACCTGTACAAATCTCGGGTTAGTGGTTGACCCCTCGTATATTAATTAGCGATATTCTCCAAAAAAAAAATTATAAAAAAATATATTTTTGTCTGAAACTTCGTATTTCCCATCCTAACCTGAATACATGCAAGGTTTCTTTGTGGTATATTTCTAATTTTGAAAATATATTACATTTTGGGGGAATTAGATTGATGTCGGCAACAGTTTTTGAGAAAAGTAAACAACAGAAAAATGTGCTGTAAAAATAAATGTTTAGGTCGAAATCCTTGACAAAGTAATACAAAGTAAACGTTATAAAGCCCGTTACAAAGCTGCAGAAAATAATGTGGGAGTTTAAGACCGATGAACGCAAATAACTGTTTACAAGCCATACATCGAGAATTAGCAACATCTTTGTCGCTCGGTGGGAGACGAGACAATGTGGTTGCATATCCTAGAATGAACACAATTGACCTAGATTAGTTAATACTAAAAATCCTATATAGCTGATTTGAACATTTTAGACTCGCATCTCAACTGCAACTGCCGCAACTTTCCCAAAAAGACTTACCAGAAATAAATACCTACACACAGTACACACATAAGAATTCAACCCAGTTGGCAGTTAGCACGGTTATTTTCAAGGTAAGCTTAGTTTGTCTCCGCTCTTCCTAAAATAATACCACCTATATCGTACAGCGGGGTCACGAAATCTGTCCCAAAAACGGCTCAATTGTTTCAAGTGCGAAGGTTACTTTTTTCAAAATAGGTTATTTGTCGAACTGGTTTGAATTTAATGGCCAACGATTTATTGCCCATAAAAAAGCCATATACTTATTAATAATGTAAGCGGAACCGTTACTCCGATAAAAATCAGCATCTCATTTGTAAATTAGATGAGATTTTTTTTGGCTGATAAAATATGGGAGGAATGGTCAATCGCCTTATATGTAAAACGATAATATGGGTTTTATTCTAGGATACACAATGTTGTCAGTTCATGTACTACCCAAAAAATTGCGCATATTGTATCATGTGAGCATATGATTATTATGTGATGCTATTATTAATTAACCAAATAATGTTTAAGTACTCACAAATACGAAAAATCCCATATAAACACATAGGAAACCAAACTGACAGGATATGCATAATATTTTGTAAACATCGTATTTTCTATTGGCAATAGCTAGACAGTCGGTGTACACATTTTCACAGGTAGTTGACACCTTGAACTGTTATTATTATTTATACTATTGTTAAAACTAATTTGAAATAATCATCGACGTCATCATATATCTACCTATAACCCATACCAAAGTTTACAGAATTTATTCCGTAAACTTTGCCTATATAGGTACCTCGAATTCTACCATTCGGTGATGCGAGGAGACCCTAACCTACCTCGAATAGGTAGCCTACCTCGAGCCCTACCTAGAATACAAGCTCTTACTGATACCTAAGGATTGTCAAACAAAAACCTTTTATCGATGTTTTTTGAATACCTACCCAGTTTAAAACATTTAGGCAATTAGGTAGATTATTTTGATGACTACATGATTTAAGTCATGGGCAAATGTATAACTAGGTAAGTAATACCAAAGTCTAGTTTAACTATAAATTATACCCGCTTATGTATGTCATTGTGGAGGCCGCGGTTTATTTTAAACAATAATAATTGATCAGAACGCACCAAATTGTTGTCATTGTTAATTTCGAATTAGGTAGGTACCTATTAGGTATTTATTAAAATACCTTAATAAGGTAAGTCAGATTTTCCTATGAAGTAAATGTACCTAATAATTATTTGGTTTCTCGATAATCGGCAATAATTTTTAATAAAGAGAATAAATAAAAGGGAAAAAATAAATAAGAGATAATAAATAGATGACAGGTTACGCCCCTGGACAGTCTGGACTCAATAGACGATTAAGATTTTTGTCTTTCCTGGATGTACTTAGAACCTAGCTAGCAAGACCGCTCAACGGTAGTTGGGAAAAAACACATCCAGATAATAATTATTGGCGTTTCATTTGTCGTGGAAGAAGTGCCAAATGCACATACCTATAATAACCAAATCATCCTGTATTGTATTTTTTGAAGATAGGTAAGATGTGTGATTAAAGAGAGTGTGTGGGTATATTATAGTATAAGTATATACAACCTAGGTTCTAGTCCTATTACATATATTTAAACAATAATTATCTAGGTCTTTAAAAACGTTATAAAATCGGAAACAGATAGGTAAGTTCTTTATTATTACCAGGTGACTGTATTGTTTATTATTTATATAAATTTAAACAAAGCTCTGTCTGACAGATTAGATTATCGTGCCTCCGATTTAAAAGAAAGTTCGTCCGTCCAAGAGCGATTGTTGATGAAATATCACGTATCCAAAGACGTTTTCGTGGGGTAAAAACTAGGTCGCCTTATGATTACTCGCAACCATAACAGAGAGAAGGGTGCGGTTACTTATTTCAACAAAAATAAAAATACCTTATCTGCTGGTATATGCCTGCCTGACATTGTCGTCCGGAGTGACCGTAAATCCAAAATCCTAGGATCTAAGTCTGACTAGAACAGCAATTAAATAAAGTCACAATAGCAACTCCATGACAGATAACGTTTCACTTCGCTTGCACCAACACTATAGGGGATTTTAACTCAGCATGCTACTTTCGGGCTGCGAAATTAGAGCCACTGCACTCGAAACGGTTGAACATAACAACTGCACATACACTTAACACAATTGCACACTTTACCAAAACCACAAGGAAATACAAAATACAACAATGCAGTGCAGCAGGCTACGGACCCCTTACGCGTTTGCGCCTACCTCCTCACAGATCGACTGCTTGCAGCGCTTGTTTGTGATCATTTTCACTTTTCGTTTCGCTGCTCGAAAGCTGCCTCAAAGTCCGCAGTAGTGCAGCGCCCTCTACTCGGGAAAAATTGAGGCAAAGATAGAGAACACTGCAGATGACTACATACTATATAATGCATATACAATAGGTATAGATACCAGCGTATAGTGATAGGTATACGCTGTAGATACCTTCCTTCCAGCGCTCAGCGCTTCCCATAGAAAAACGATATCTGTTTTCTGTGGCGCTTCCTATGCATGCACCGCATAGAAATATATTACCGAGTCGCTTTTCGGCGGTTTTCTTCGTCTCACACTCAATTGTCCACAAAAATTATTATGATTTTTCTATCAATAACAATATGATATGAAATTTGGGTAGTAGTGACATATTATATGGCGATAAAAAAGATGATTCTGATGACTGAGTTTGACATAGGTAGTGCCTATAATATAGGTATTAGGCTACCCAACACTAGAGTATTTTCAAATTTATGTTACCTACTTATTTATTTAGTTTTTTAATAATTAGTTTCATGTGAAATAACTTTTAGTTTGATAAATGTATTTAACAGTATCATTGTGTTTTCTTTTTTAACGATATTATAAGTATAAGTAATTTGTAGTCTTATCACGATTTCTCACGATTTTTCGTCACTGAATTTCAGGATTTCTGCTTTATCTCATCTGGCAACACCGGTCTCCGCCCGAGTCTCTGGCGAAGACATCCCATAGAAATATAATTATTATGATACATCCCCGCTTGCGAGGTGTATGGTGTATGCCTACGCCTGCTATCACAGAATGATCCATGATCACAGCATACCTACCTTATGCTCAATGCTGTGCTAATATAGTCTTAAGTATTGCTTAAGTTAAAGATATTATTATGGTGGGTATTTACTTAACGGAACAGCGTTCCAAACATGTATCAATGATATAGCCGCCGCATCCTATGCATCCTTCTTTTAAGTACGAGATTTAAGTATACCTGCTTTGAAATTTATCTGCAATCTGCAGTCACCGATTTGGTAGCTACACATCTTGGCGCCCAAGGCAATCTAATTTTGCGCCCGAATACCAGTGACGTATATATTTTGTGCCCGAATACCGATTTAATTTTTTTGGGGGGGAGGTCCGAGCATCGCTACCGGGATATTAGAGCAGCCCCGTGAGACCCTAATAGCGCCCCAGGCGTAAATTTCAAAAAAAAATGCAAGGTAAAAATTTCAATAAATAAAAATTAAAACAAAAACAACTGAAATAAAAAAAACTTAAATTAATAGCCAGAGTTTTGCGTTTGATCTTATGATCTTCATAATAGGGTGTACCTCATAACAATAATTATAAAATTATTTGCAAACTACGAATACTATGATTTGCACGTGACTGAGTGAAATCAAGATACCTAATCAGCAATTTCTTAATATTCTCTTGAAATTTATTCAGAAAATTAGTTATCTGATTAACGGGAAAAAAAATTGACAAAAACGAAAACGACTTAAAATAAAATTGGCAAGGAAATTCGAAGGGGGGGGGGTCCGGACCTCGCCCTCCCTGGCTACGTCACTGCTAATACCACCATCCGTAAAGGTACAATTACATGGCAATTACTGCCGATTACATCATATATGTGGAGTGCGCATGACACAAAGAGGAGAAGGTATGATATTGCGATTGCGCATCAAGAAGCTAGTCATCTGGTGATCCGAAACTGGACGCGTCCTTATAAATAGCATAACAGTTTCCAGTTTATTGTGTCTATTTTTATTTATTTTGTGTGAATATTTTGTCTTGCTGGTGAATTAGTTTTAGAATTAAATTTTTATTTTTACAAACTACAGCGCGCGCTGGGTCGGGGTCACCAGATGCGCCAAAGCAGTTCTTCTATTTGAATCATGTAGAACGCATACCGAGAGTTACTACGCAGTGCAGTACAGGACGTCCCCCAAGTGCGTCTAGATTGCGACGTTCGCATAAAGATAGACGTAAACGCCAAAAACAATAGGAATAATCACTAATAAGATATTTCAATAAACTTAAATTTTCACTTTGTGTTATTTATGGTTTTGTTTTGTGAAGCGGACGAAGCTTGAAATTGCGCCCCTGGGAACTTGCGCCCCTGGCCGGTGCCCCGGTTGCCCTGCCCTATATAATCCGACGCTGGCAGTCACTCGTTCCAAGGGATTGGTCAACAAAACCTTGAGGTGCAGTGATAGGGTAGGAACCGTAATACAGTTATTTGTCGATCGGGAAAAATCATGTATAAACGTCGATTACTTTTTCTATTTTTCCAGTAGGTACACCTACATTTCTTATGTCTTATGACACGTGAAATAATTATGTAATAGCAGAGACTTATTATAGGTATTGTATCCCTTAAATTGCGCTGGTGAGCTGGTTTACATACCTAAATGCCAAAGGCGTTATCATCGTTTGTTTACCGTGAAAATAAGGGGTCTTAAACGTCTTTTTTAGCTTGGCTTCGATTACCTATTTGTTTGTTTGTTTATAAGTTTGTTTCAACAGCTTTTTCAACTACTTCCCGATAAGCTAGACACTTAAAATTTGCTAATTGGTATTATTCGATGTTTGAGGTCACGCAATAACATTTTTGGACTCAAACTTAATAGAATCAAAATGGCGGACTATCCTATTCAATGAACTGAATTATCTCAAACTTGAATCTTTGCGGTGTTTTAGGTCATTCAGTGCAATTTTTGACTGAAACTTAAAAAATCAAAATGGCGGATCCAAAATGGCGGACTATTCTATTTATTAACCGAATTGTCTCAAACTTGAAACTTTGGGGTGTTTAAGGTCACTCAGTATAATTTTTGCCTCAAACTTAAGAAAATCAAAATAGCGGATCCAAAATGGCGAACTTTTATGAACCGATTTGTCTCAAACTTGAAACTTTGGCGGTGCGTTTAAGGTCACTCAATACATTTTTTATCTCTAACTTAATAATAACCAAAATGGCAAAGCGGAGGGGGCAGAATGGCACGAAGGGCTCACTTCTAACTTCGTAATTTATCGTTCATGTAAGTGTCATTAGTTTTAATTGCACTTTTTAACCTTTTTTTGGGTTTCTAAACATTTTGCACCGGTAAAAATATTTGTAGGGGGTGGGGCGGCAATTTTTTTTTGCACACAGGCGGTCAGCATATGCTCGGCGGCCCTGATGATATATGAAAGTATATCATATATCATTATTGCATGCATCCATGCATTACAGTCGTAATAGCAGAGTAATAGGTTACATGATTGGAACGCTGTTATATTAACTGTTACGTTGACCATCTCTAAGCAAACTAATAAATAAGACTAATAATAAATATGCAGATAATTTAAAGCATTTATTGCAAATTTATTTTTGTCCATATTATTGGGCACAGCAAGTATGCACACATTAATAGGAATTAATAAGAGAATATACCATATAGGTATTCAGTTTCAGAATACTGATATCTATCATTGCGTAAATTTAATGCAATTCAGGGTTTAGTATTATAATTAAGTATTCGTATTTAATAATTGTATATCCTCGCAAAAGCTTTTGTCCAGTTTCCAGTTCCAGTAAATAGGTGCCTGTAATTGTGGTATATTTGAATTCAGTAAATAGCACCTAATATTGTCATATATATGGTCACAATGTAAGAGTTGTGCCATATACTTGTATATATAGTTGCATAAGTTCTCCCTTTTATTACCACAGAGTTCTAAATTACCATACAAAAAGCTGACCGTAAAAGCTTTTTGTGTTTGATATTTTGTCACCGGCTCACTATTTTAGTCGTATTAAGTACCTCGCAGATAAATTATGTATACGATTTTTTTTATTTTTTGTTAAGATGAGTATATTCACACGATCAATTTTTAAATCTGTTCTAATGCGTTGAGGAGTATATTCCATCATGTTACTATGAATTCGAATTAAACTACTATTTCATTTGGCTATATCAGCGTACGTGACAGTTAGGTATACGCTGGCAAGTTGGTAGGTGGCTAGTAGGTATATCACCTTGCTCGTGTTGAGTAGTTTTATTAGTTATTTAACGAACTAGTGTATTAATGACAGCGATTAATAATCGAGATATTTTAACTATGATTAATTGTTAATGGTTGAGATTATTAATCGTGTTTTAATATACGAGTTAGTTACAACATTTTTCCGTCGACTGTACTTTGAATAAAGTGGAGAAAATCTTATTTTAAATTTTTATTTAAGAAAACTAAGTACAAATTCAATTATTCATTAATTATTATAAAGTATCACAAATCTGTGTATTTGTGTTTGTACAGATAATAGATTTGTGTTTGTACAGATAAATGATCAGTTTTATGATATTCTGAATTTGAATTGACGTTTATGTCGTTATCTTGGATGATTGTTTCGGCGCTGGTAGAACTAGTATGAGGAGTTTCTGTGAGTTTCACAGAAGATTTTTTTAGCTATGACAACTTTATTTTGTACTGAATTTTCAATATATCCTTCTGCAACAGCAGTGGATTTCCAACTACCCAATCGTTTAATGGCTGAAAAGTTTTACAAAATCATATTTCAAATATTAAGCGTGACATTACTGACAGTGACAGATTGATGACACGGCATCTTGATTTGGAAATTTAAATTTATGCGTATGTTTCACTAAAATCGTTTTTTAATAGAAAATCATGCATTAATAGGGGTCATTAATAAACGATTTTGTATACATTAATTAACCTCGTAAATACACGGTCGACGGAAAAAATATATAGGTACCTATTTAGGTAGGTATCATACAAATGTTTTTCTCGACATCTATGGTATATTGTAAAAAAATGTCTCATCAATGGCTTAAACGGAGATGATGCGCCCAAACTGTGTTGTACAAGTTACCTATGATGCTCGCATCTATTAAGAATGACGTAGATTACAGCACTCAGTGTTAGCAATATAGCATCGCCTTAGGTTATAAATCCACAACCGTTGTTAAAAGATATCGGGGTGGCGTCCGTGGTAGAAAGTAAAGGCACATATCACAGTGTGACCCCCCAGTCACCTTAGAATGGTTAACATGCAGCCTCCATATAAAATAATTTAGTATGGTCCAATTACCCCTTCTGAAGCCCACCAGATCATACTATTAAAAACTAAAATATTCTTGTTAAGGATATCAAACTTTAATTGAGATCATGTTTCTAATCAAAAATACATCAGTTGATAAATATAATTATGAATACCTATATATTATAATAGATATTATAAAAATGTCGGAAGTTACATCGAAAGAAAATCCCATGTTGTAAAACTAGGTCCAAGTTAACCAACCTTGTCTTTCATTTTATGCAAAAGGTAAAATCTAAAAAGTACCAATTCCATAGACTCACTTGAGTTCTGCCTAAAATCTATCTACGTCTACGAACCGTGGTGCACACCACGTGTATCGTGTATACCACAAGACGACCGAAATAATCAAGTATCAAGTTAGTCGCGAAGTCGCCACATACCACATACACCTACTTGCCATGCGCAAAAGTTCCGTGGTTCTGTAAAAGTTTTGATTTGAAATTGTAAACATAAGTTCCTGGCAATCCCGACCTAAAACGTTGAATTATTCAAATATCCGCCCGTCGTTAACTAATTTGTACAGGTAAGACGTTTTTATGTAAAAATGCATGTATTTACAGTGTCATTTTTGGTAGGGCAAGTTTTTTTGTATCCTAACCTATTATTATAATAAGAAATGAGTGGTAATATGTTTTTGGGGTGCGGTTATTTGCCAGAATTTCTAATATTGTTTAAGGCCTCAATTTTTTGAAAAAAATGCAAAAATGAATACACGTGTGACCATTGCGCAGTCGTCGACTGTTGTTTACTCATACCTTTTATGTAACCGAGTAAGTTTTTTGTCGTTTTTATGCATATTCCAGGAAATATAAGGTTGTCAACAAGTACCTAGCTAAGGCATAAAAGTTACACTTTCGCTCTTCTTTTATTTTTTAAATGTGATGAAGCTCATGAAATTTTCGTGTTGATTAGATCTCATAATTGTTACTTGCAAGTTGCAAGAGTGGTTTGAAGCA
The DNA here is from genome assembly GCA_964058915.1 of Tetropium fuscum. NCBI lineage: Eukaryota > Metazoa > Arthropoda > Insecta > Coleoptera > Cerambycidae > Tetropium > Tetropium fuscum. Next base: position 985,434 of record CAXKVY010000065.1, read on the forward strand.
TGTTTTCAGCTTCTAGTATTTTATTACGTAAATTAAATTATTAATAACAAATTATTAAGTACCATTTTACGTGTGAATTAAATTAATTTCGGCAATAAATAAATATAAAAGTGTAGGTGAGCTTATATTTCATGGAAAGCAAGTAGGCTGATGAAGTTGAACAATTAGACCATGGCACCACCGAAAAATGCAATTATGTAATCAACAGTAATTATATTGCATGCTGCAGACCTGGTGCTTATTTTTCATTAATTTAATTTTTATCAATATTATAACTGCAAATAAATCACAATAACTAACTACATGATCATTGTGCCCAGAAGCCAGTATTGTATTTACATACGTAAGTTTTTTAATTGTCTATATTCTATTCAAATAAGGAACTAAGAAATCTAAGTTTGGGACCTTTTCCGCCATCACCATTTTATCGCCATCGCCATTCAGTAAAATATATTTGTTTTTTTTAATGAGTAATTACAACCATTATTGAAGTGGAAATGGTACATCATAAACATTTTGTAACATCTATAAGTAGGTTTATAGGAATAGGTACCTACCAAACTTTATATAATTTCTCAGGTGAACATATATATTTTAAATATTCTATTTAATCTCTTAAAAAGCTTCAGGTTAAAGTAGGTAAACATATATTTTTTATTACTGATGATAGCCAGTGTAGGTATATGCAATGAAATAGTCGTGACGACAATTTGAAGTTGATACATTCATTAGTTAGTCATTTTTTTAAAAAACTTTTAAAGTATACCATAGCACCATTTAAAGTTGCAATTATTTTACAAAAATAGGCGCTTTTTGTGTTGTTAATCTTCATTATTTGTAAAATATAGAATATTCTGCTTAAAACTATTTTAAACTTTTAATAATTTTAAAAATAAGTATGTATAGTTAGGTAGGTACCTATACAGAGATTATATTTTTCCTTAAAATTAATTATTGTACCTCTGCTCAACATGAGATGTTTAACTGTAAAAATCGATCCCACCATAACTTGTCACATTCGGGGACAACATACAAATCACGCTTTGACATTTGCTTGGGAGGATTTATTACATAGATTTTTTTGTCCCATGTATACCATATCTCATCGCGTTTCTCGGGCCATTTTCAAAATGTTATCGATTTCACCATTGCGTTGATCATACCTAGCACTATCTTTATCTAAAGAAGTTATCACCCCGAGATATATGTTGTCTTCATACAAAAACAAAACATGTTTGCCAAGAGCCCTTGTAATATCATTCAATCCAGATTTTTTTAGTTTTTCAGCAGTAGTTGCCCCCAGTGCCAGAGAGGAGTTTATGGTTGAACTCGATCTCTTCCTCCATTTCCTGTACTTCACTGATTTCATTTTCAGAATCTCCGAATAATGATAGGTGGTCATCGGCAACTCGATCTTCATCTGAAGAATCTTTTAAAGTATTTTGCTCAGTGGCTTCATTATTTGATTTAGACGTCGATGGCCAAATCATTTAGGTTTGTAGGGTCAATTTTCGTGTGCGATACTTTTTCCAGCCGAAACAGTTAATTTTCCATGGGATTTAAATTGAGTGGCATCCTGTCTCTTACCTTGTAATAATTAAATGAATGAATTTTCAGTGTTACAATATTGTGGTGTATTAACATCATTGTTAGCTTCATCGTTGGTTCTTATCTTGGACTGAAGAGTTGTGTGTATTCGCTCTAACAGTGGAGTTATATCGCAAGGCACAATGCCACATTTTTTAACCATGTCTTCAAGTTTACAGAATTTCGTTAAAAAAATGGAGATACTTTGCGCCACATTACTGGTGCGAAGTATACCCAGTTACAGAGATAAAGTGCATTTGTACACAAATATTAGTCTGCAGGCATTCATTGTTTTGTTATTTCAACGGGTACATTCATATTACACTAATATGGTACGTGCCATTGAACATATACTCACCAGTATGCATCAGCTGGGTCCTTCTTGGTAATAGAATTTTAGCGGGCTTCGAAATGTTGAATATTATATAGGTAACATTTTAAGCGGTTACCATCCAATGACTGAAGTCAGGGGAAAAAGCTGGCCATTCTAAAATTTAAAAATTATTAGCAGTCAACCACATTTGGATTACTTGGGTGGTGTGAATAGGCGCATTGTCTCAGTGAAATATCCATTCTTGATTTGGAAATAAAACTGCTATGTTATTAACCTACCTTTGAAGCAACTCCAAATACTTTTGAGCAGTTTTCCGACTTTCTAGAAACTGTATTCCAACTCTCCATTGACTTGAAATCGCCACCCAAATCATTACCAATCCTGCCCGGCTGTGACGGCGTGCCAAAACTTTTTCTTCCATCCTAATGTCATGAAAGTAATATTGGAAGCCATCAGGGCCATCTAGGTTAAACTTTTTTTCATCTCTGAAAACGACTCTCTTCCACTCGGTCCACTTAAGATACTTACATGAAAATTCTAAACGTGCTTGCATATGACGTGCGAGAAGTAAAGGTTTCTTGCGTAGTTTTCTTCTTCTTACGTTTGGACACTTCTTTATTACCCTCTGAATGGTTCTAACGGACGCATAACTTCCACTCCGATCCCTAATTTGCCTAGCTGTAGATGAAGAATTGGATGCAATTCGAAGAATTACATGACATTCCCTTGGGGTTGTTGCAGTTGAAGTGCGTCCTCGTTCATTATTGCCATAGTTTTCGATGTCTTTTATATAAGCATTGATTACCCATGGGCTTCGTCCAATTTTTCTTGCAATTTCTCGATTTGAATAATTCTCCTGTTGAAAAGCTCGAATGCGTCCTCTTTCTTCAAAGATAAACGCTTTTACCGCGTGCAAATTATTATAAATTATTGTCAATCCCCTGACAAGTGACATACTTTTGTTTTTTGTATGTACCTAGCCATCTAGGATCTCAAAAAGTTAATGAGAGTAATCAACTGCATTATAAATTACAATATTTGCTTTAACAAATTTACACAATTGTAGAATTTGAAAGTATCAAACAAAATGTTGAACAAATATTGTGAAAATGTTTAATTTAATACTATATGTAGCTTACTACTCAAAATTTTGACCCTTTAAAGAAAATTAGACCGATCAAGTGTTGCGCACTGTATATATATCATATATATTTTTTTACTGTATGACACAATTCCATGATTTGTTCAACTTTCATGTCTTTCATTTCATGATGACTTGCGGACCCATTTGATGTAAACATACGTACATAAACGTTTTTTTGAAAATCCTGTGCTGTTCTACTGATAAGTTGGTATTGTATGTTTTAGAAATACTACAGTTTCTCTTTTCTTTTCAGATTAAGATTATGCGAATCAGAAACCAGTGAACGACATCCGCTACCATGTAATATATTACGACAAGGTAATAATCAAGTGGCATGGAAACTGTTACTACCTTAAGTTACCCTTAGCCTAAGATTGACGCCTTAGTGGGTACACGTAGCAAAAGCAGCTACTATCAAACCTTTTGGTGCCATTTCTATTGATCAGGTAAAGGTATTATCTCTGTGTTGTTGAAGATTAGCATTCTTGAAGATAACATTCTTTCATTAATTATCTTGAAGATAGCATAGCTATGGATAAAAGCATCTTGAAGCTAGTCTCAGAAAATTAGGGTGCTGATTATTAATTGGTTTTTCTTTTGATTCAGTTTTGTGTTTGTGAATTGTGTACGAAAGTGATGGACATTCTTAATTCATAGATGGCAGTAGCTGGGACCATAGACGATAAGGAGATAGGGATAGGGGTAAAAGGTATACATATATTTGGGAAGGTCTTTCCTGTATAATACTTACTAATCATTTATTTTTTTATAATTTACAGGTAGGTTCCGAACGAGAGGAGAGGCAATCAATGGTAAGTGAACATATTTCTGAATATGCAAGGGGTGGTGAGCCAACTAGGAATTTTTTTGCATTTATTGTTAGCTTTGAGGGCATTAAAATGCATTAAAATTATTAAAATTTAGTTTGTTTAATGTTGTACTGCTAATTTTATTTAAGTATTTAAGGGTAGACTGCAATAAAACTTCCGACAGTTGGCCTAACCTGTTAAATGTGTGGGGTTTGTAAATGGGAACGCAAAATAGATACAACAGTAAAACGGGGCACCAAGGTTGGTACAGGTTACTCTAAATATTTGTGCTGTAGTAAAGTGTTTTCTAAGTGTTAGATATCCAAGGTAAGTTACGATCATATTTCCTTACATATTATTATAATTGTTTTTAATAATTTACAGATGTCTACATTTTAGAAACTCATGACTATTATGGAAACATGATTTCCATGGAAAGAGCTAGATCAGAAGAAGAGCAGATTTTCAAATAGAAGTTTGAATCTGCTTTGTCATCATTAGATCATGCATGTCTAAAGAATAAGAGACAGATCCCTTCTCAGAATCGATTGTCTACAGAATTTCTGAAGATTAAAAAATAGAAGCCTGTGCCATGGAAAGAGCAATAAAGAACAACAAATCCACATCATTGGTAGAACTAGAGAATAGGCTTTATCGACAAAAAATTAATCTCACTCTTTTAAGTTTAGGATATAGAACTATAGGATTTAAAAAAAACCCAGTAAAAAAAGTAATATATCTTCTCGCCGTCGATGGCAGATTAAGAGGACTGCTATTTAAAGTGTGCTTGCCTCCATCATTAAATATCTAAGTACAAATTTATCTGTTACGTGTATTTATGAAACATTCTACTTATTTTAAATTTCAGATTCTGATTCTATATCTACTTGGCCTGGGAGATCCGAAACCAGTGAAAGTAATTCGTTACCGCGTAACATGTTACTATAAGGTAATATTCGAGTGGCATGGAGTTACCCTTAACCTAAGATTGATGCCTTAATAGAGGGTACGTAGCGGAAGAAGTTACAAGCAGACCCGTTGCTGCTATTTTGACTGACCAGGTAAAGCTCATCTGGAATATATTTAAGTTCTCTCGGTGCTGAACACAACTTTTCAGTAATACCCAAACACTGTACTGCACTCGAGGTCATTTAACTAGTCCAGTTAGTATGGTTGGGAGACGATCAAACCGGAACCAAGCTTTAATTATCTGCCAATTTTGCGATAATTTGGGTAGCGACACAATACATGCGTCGAGTGCAGCTTAGTGATTCGGTGTTAATGGAAGGCTGTCTTTGATTTTTTTTCCAAGTTTATTTTGTATTTCTAGTTGTACGGCCCGAATTGAATTACTGGCTGCCTATAGGTTCCAGTTATGGAGCTGTTGATTCCCGTGATTCGCCTGAGGACAAAGACATCGTGGGAGGGGGCCACACCCACTCCTTACAAGTGATTAATGTTAGGTAAGAAATCATGGTTTCCCACCTCATTTCTGGCCAGGCAGCATCTCGGGGAGAACCATTTATTGTATTTTTTTAAATTTTGTACGAAATATTGTGTATTTCATATTTGCTTATGATTTATTTAAAATGTAGATTACCCTATCAGGTGTTCAACCTAGCAAAGAAAAATCGCGTTTTCAGAAAATTAAGGTGATGAATATTAATTGGTTTTTCTTTTGATTCAGTTTTGTGTTCGTGAATTGTTTACGCAAATGAAGGAGGTTCTTGGCTCATAGATGGCAGTAGCTGGGACCATAGACGATAAGGATATAGGGATAGGGGTAAAAGGTATATATTATTTAGTTCTTTCCAGTATAATGTTTACTAAGCATTTAATTTTTATTATTTATAGGTAGGTTCCGAACGAGAGGAGAGGCAATCAAAGGTAAGTGGACATATTTCTGATCATGCAGAGGGTGGTGAGCCAACTAGGAATTTTTTGGCATTTGTTTTAACTATCAGGGGATTAATGCACATTCAATTAAACTATTAAAATTTAAGTTGGGGAAGAGGTGGTATTGATTGGTAGACCGCAATAAAAATTCCAACAGTTGGCCCAACCTGTTAAATGTGGGATTTGTAAATGGGAATGCAAAATAGGTACCGCAGTGAAACGGGCATCAAGGTTGGTACAGGTTACTCCGAATATTTGTGCTGTGGTAAAGTGTTACTTTTCTAAGTGTTAGATATCCAAGGTAAGTTACAATCATATTTCCTTACATATTATTATATTTGTTTTTGATAATTTACAGATGTCTACATTTTAGAAACTCATGACTATTATGGAAACATGATTTCCATGGAATGAGTTAGATCAGAAGAAGAGCAGATTTTCAAATAGAAGTTTGAATCTGCTTTGTCATCATTAGATCATGCATGTCTAAAGAATTAGAGTAAAATCCCTTCTCAGAATCGATTGTCTACAGAATTTCTGAAAATTTGAAGGTGAAAACCTGATGCCATAGAACTAACTGTTTCTCAGAACGGATTGTCTACAGAATTTCTGAAGATTAAAAAATAAAAGCCTAATGCCATGGAAAGAGCAATAAAGAGCAACAAACCCACATAATTGATAGAACTACACAATAGGCTTTAACGACAAAAAATTAATATCACTTTTTAAGTTTAGGATATAGAACTATAAGATTTAAAAAAAACCCAGTCAAAAAAGTAATATATCTTCGCCGTCGAGGGCAGATTGAGAGGACTGCTATTTAAAGTGTAAACATTCTACTTATTTTAAATTTCAGATTCTGATTCCACATCAGCTTGGCCTGGAAGATTAGAAACCAGTGAAAGTAATTTGTTACCGCGTAACATGTTACTACAAGGTAATATTCGAGTGGCATGGAGTTACCCTTAACGTAAGATTGATGTCTTGATAGAGGGTACGTAGCGGAAAAAGTTACAAGCAGACCCGTTGCAGCTATTTTGACTGACTAGGTAAAGCTCATCTGGAATATATTTAAGTTCTCTCGGTGCTGAACACAACTTTTCAGTAATACCCAAACACTATACTGCACTCGAGGTCATTTAACTAATCCAGTTAGTATGGTTGGGAGACGATCAAACCGGAACCGAGCTTTAATTATCTGCCAATTTTGCGCTAATTTGGGTAGCGACACAATACATACGTCGAGTGCAGCTTAGTGATTCGGTGTTAATGGAAGGCTGTCGTTAATTTTTTTTCCAAGTTTATTTTGTATTTCTAGTTGTACGGCCCGAATTGTATTACTGGCTGCCTACGGGTTCCAGTTATGAAGCTGTTGATTCCCGTGATTCGCCTGAGGACAAAGACATCGTGGGATGGGGCCACACCCACTCCTTACAAGTGATTTTTGATAGGTAAGAAATCATGGTTTCCCACCTCATTTCTGGCCAGGCAGCATCTCGGGGAGGACCATTTATTGTATTTTTTTAAACTTTGTACGAAATATTGTGTATTTCATATTTGCTTATGATTTATTTAAAATGTAGATTACCCTATCAGGTGTTCAACCTAGCAAAGAAAAATCGCGTTTTCAGAAAATTAAGGTGATGAATATTAATTGGTTTTTCTTTTGATTCAGTTTTGTGTTTGTGAATTGTTTACGCAAATGAAGGAGGTTCTTGGCTCATAGATGGCAGTAGCTGGCACCATAGACGATAAGGATATAGGGATAGGGGTAAAAGGTATATATTATTTAGTTCTTTCCAGTATAATGTTTACTAAGCATTTAATTTTTATTATTTATAGGTAGGTTCCGAACGAGAGGAGAGGCAATCAAAGGTAAGTGGACATATTTCTGATCATGCAGAGGGTGGTGAGCCAACTAGGAATTTTTTGGCATTTGTTTTAACTATCAGGGGATTAATGCACATTCAATTAAACTATTAAAATTTAAGTTGGGGAAGAGGGAGTATTGATTGGTAGACTGCAATAAAAATTCCAACAGTTGGCCCAACCTGTTAAATGTGGGATTTGTAAATGGGAATGCAAAATAGGTACCGCAGTGAAACGGGCATCAAGGTTGGTACAGGTTACTCCGAATATTTGTGCTGTGGTAAAGTGTTACTTTTCTAAGTGTTAGATATCCAAGGTAAGTTACAATCATATTTCCTTACATATTATTATATTTGTTTTTGATAATTTACAGATGTCTACATTTTAGAAACTGATGACTATTATGGAAACATGATTTCCATGGAATGAGTTAGATCAGAAGAAGAGCAGATTTTCAAATAGAAGTTTGAATCTGCTTTGTCATCATTAGGTCATGCATGTCTAAAGAATAAGAGACAGATCCCTTCTCAGAATCGATTGTCTACAGAATTTCTGAAGATTAAAAAATAGAAGCCTGTGCCATGGAAAGAGCAATAAAGAACAACAAATCCACATCATTGGTAGAACCAGAGAATAGGCTTTATCGACAAAAAATTAATCTCACTCTTTTAAGTTTAGGATATAGAACTATAGGATTTAAAAAAAACCCAGTAAAAAAAGTAATATATCTTCTCGCCGTCGATGGCAGATTAAGAGGACTGCTATTTAAAGTGTGCTTGCCTCCATCATTACATATCTAAGTACAAATTTATCTGTTACATGTATTTAGGAAACATTCTACTTATTTTAAATTTCAGATTCTGATTCTATATCTGCTTGGCCTGGGAGATCCGAAACCAGTGAAAGTAATTCATTACCGCGTAACATGTTATTACAAGGTAATATTCGAGTGGCATGGAGTTACCCTTAACCTAAGATTGATGCCTTAATAGAGGGTACGTAGTGGAAGAAGTTACAAGCAGACCCGTTGCTGCTATTTTGACTGACCAGGTAAAGCTCATCTGGAATATATTTAAGTTCTCTCGGTGCTGAACACAACTTTTCAGTAATACCCAAACACTGTACTGCACTCGAGGTCATTTAACTAGTCCAGTTAGTATGGTTGGGAGACGATCAAACCGGAACCGAGCTTTAATTATCTGCCAATTTTGCGCTAATTTGGGTAGCGACACAATACATGCGTCGAGTGCAGCTTAGTGATTCGGTGTTAATGGAAGGCTGTCTTTGATTTTTTTTCCAATTTTATTTTGTATTTCTAGTTGTACGGCCCGAATTGTATTACTGGCTGCCTATAGGTTCCAGTTATGGAGCTGTTGATTCCCGTGATTCGCCTGAGGACAAAGACATCGTGGGATGGGGCCACACCCACTCCTTACAAGTGATTTATGATAGGTAAGAAATCATGGTTTCCCACCTCATTTCTGGCCAGGCAGCATCTCGGGGAGGACCATTTATTGTATTTTTTTAAACTTTGTACGAAATATTGTGTATTTCATATTTGCTTATGATTTATTTAAAATGTAGATTACCCTATCAGGTGTTCAACCTAGCAAAGAAAAATCGCGTTTTCAGAAAATTAAGGTGATGAATATTAATTGGTTTTTCTTTTGATTCAGTTTTGTGTTTGTGAATTGTTTACGCAAATGAAGGAGGTTCTTGGCTCATAGATGGCAGTAGCTGGGACCATAGACGATAAGGATACAGGGATAGGGGTAAAAGGTATATAATATTTAGTTCTTTCCAGTATAATGTTTACTAAGCATTTAATTTTTATTATTTATAGGTAGGTTCCGAACGAGAGGAGAGGCAAAGGTAAGTGGACATATTTCTGATCATGCAGAGGGTGGTGAGCCAACTAGGAATTTTTTGGCATTTGTTTTAACTATCAGGGGATTAATGCACATTCAATTAAACTATTAAAATTTAAGTTAGGGAAGAGGGAGTATTCATTGGTAGACCGCAATAAAAATTCCAACAGTTGGCCCAACCTGTTAAATGTGGGTTTGTAAATGGGAACGCAAAATAGGTACCGCAGTGAAACGGGCATCAAGGTTGGTACAGGTTACTCCAAATATTTGTGCTGTGGTAAAGTGTTACTTTTCTAAGTGTTAGATATCCAAGGTAAGTTACAATCATATTTCCTTACATATTATTATATTTGTTTTTGATAATTTACACATGTCTACATTTTAGAAACTCATGACTATTATGGAAACATGATTTCCATGGAATGAATTAGATCAGAAGAAGAGCAGATTTGCAATAGAAGTTTGAATCTGCTTTGTCATCATTAGATCATGCATGTCTAAAGAATTAGAGTAAAATCCCTTCTCAGAATCGATTGTCTACAGAATTTCTGAAAATTTGAAGGTGAAAACCTGATGCCATAGAACTGTTTCTCAGAACGGATTGTCTACAGAATTTCTGAAGATTAAAAAATAAAAGCCTGATGCCATGGAAAGAGCAATAAAGAGCAACAAACCCACATAATTGATAGAACTACACAATAGGCTTTAACGACAAAAAATTAATATCACTTTTTAAGTTTAGGATATAGAACTATAAGATTTAAAAAAAACCCAGTCAAAAAAGTAATATATCTTCGCCGTCGAGGGCAGATTGAGAGGACTGCTATTTAAAGTGTGCTTGCCTCCATCATTAAATATCTAAGTACAAATTTATCTGTTACGTGTATTTATGAAACATTCTACTTATTTTAAATTTCAGATTCTGATTCCACATCAGCTTGGCCTGGAAGATTAGAAACCAGTGAAAGTAATTTGTTACCGCGTAACATGTTACTACAAGGTAATATTCGAGTGGCATGGAGTTACCCTTAATGTAAGATTGATGTCTTGATGGAGGGTACGTAGCGGAAAAAGTTACAAGCAGACCCGTTGCAGCTATTTTGACTGACTAGGTAAAGCTCATCTGGAATATATTTAAGTTCTCTCGGTGCTGAACACAACTTTTTAGTAATACCCAAACACTGTACTGCACTCGAGGTCATTTAACTAATCCAGTTAGTATGGTTGGGAGACGATCAAACCGGAACCGAGCTTTAATTATCTGCCAATTTTGCGCTAATTTGGGTAGAGACACAATACATACGTCGAGTGCAGCTTAGTGATTCGGTGTTAATGGAAGGCTGTCTTTAATTTTTTTTCCAAGTTTATTTTGTATTTCTAGTTGTACGGCCCGAATTGTATTACTGGCTGCCTATGGGTTCCAGTTATGGAGCTGTTGATTCCTGTAATTCGCCTGAGGACAAAGACATCGTGGGATGGGGCCACACCCACTCCTTACAAGTGATTTATGATAGGTAAGAAATCATGGTTTCCCACCTCATTTCTGGCCAGGCAGCATCTCGGGGAGGACCATTTATTGTATTTTTTTAAATTTTGTACGAAATATTGTATATTTCATATTTGCTTATGATTTATTTAAAATGATTTATTAAAAATAAAATTACCCTATCAGGTGTTCAACCTAGCAAAGAAAAATCGCGTTTTCAGAAAATTAAGGTGATGAATATTAATTGGTTTTTCTTTTGATTCAGTTTTGTGTTTGTGAATTGTTTACGCAAATGAAGGAGGTTCTTGGCTCATAGATGGCAGTAGCTGGGACCATAGACGATAAGGATATAGGGATAGGGGTAACAGGTATATATTATTTAGTTCTTTCCAGTATAATGTTTACTAAGCATTTAATTTTTATTATTTATAGGTAGGTTCCGAACGAGAGGAGAGGCAATCAAAGGTAAGTGGACATATTTCTGATCATGCAGAGGGTGGTAAGCCAACTAGGAATTTTTTGGCATTCGTTTTAACTATCAGGGGATTAATGCACATTCAATTAAACTATTAAAATTTAAGTTGGGGAAGAGGGAGTATTGATTGGTAGACCGCAATAAAAATTCCAACAGTTGGCCCAACCTGTTAAATGTGGGATTTGTAAATGGGAATGCAAAATAGGTACCGCAGTGAAACGGGCATCAAGGTTGGTACAGGTTACTCCGAATATTTGTGCTGTGGTAAAGTGTTACTTTTCTAAGTGTTAGATATCCAAGGTAAGTTACAATCATATTTCCTTACATATTATTATATTTGTTTCTGATAATTTACAGATGTCTACATTTTAGAAACTCATGACTATTATGGAAACATGATTTCCATGGAATGAGTTAGATCAGAAGAAGAGCAGATTTTCAAATAGAAGTTTGAATCTGCTTTGTCATCATTAGATCATGCATGTCTAAAGAATAAGAGACAGATCCCTTCTCAGAATCGATTGTCTACAGAATTTCTGAAGATTAAAAAATAGAAGCCTGTGCCATGGAAAGAGCAATAAAGAACAACAAATCCACATCATTGGTAGAACCAGAGAATAGGCTTTATCGACAAAAAATTAATCTCACTCTTTTAAGTTTAGGATATAGAACTATAGGATTTAAAAAAAACCCAGTAAAAAAAGTAATATATCTTCTCGCCGTCGATGGCAGATTAAGAGGACTGCTATTTAAAGTGTGCTTGCCTCCATCATTAAATATCTAAGTACAAATTTATCTGTTACATGTATTTAGGAAACATTCTACTTATTTTAAATTTCAGATTCTGATTCTATATCTGCTTGGCCTGGGAGATCCGAAACCAGTGAAAATAATTCGTTACCGCGTAACATGTTACTACAAGGTAATATTCGAGTGGCATGGAGTTACCCTTAACCTAAGATTGATGCCTTAATAGAGGGTACGTAGCGGAAGAAGTTACAAGCAGACCCGTTGCTGCTATTTTGACTGACCAGGTAAAGCTCATCTGGAATATATTTAAGTTCTCTCGGTGCTGAACACAACTTTTCAGTAATACCCAAACACTGTACTGCACTCGAGGTCATTTAACTAGTCCAGTTAGTATGGTTGGGAGACGATCAAACCGGAACCGAGCTTTAATTATCTGCCAATTTTGCGCTAATTTGGGTAGCGACACAATACATGCGTCGAGTGCAGCTTAGTGATTCGGTGTTAATGGAAGGCTGTCTTTGATTTTTTTTCCAAGTTTATTTTGTATTTCTAGTTGTACGGCCCAAATTGAATTACTGGCTGCCTATAGGTTCCAGTTATGGAGCTATTGATTCCCGTGATTCGCCTGAGGACAAAGACATCGTGGGAGGGGGCCACACCCACTCCTTACAAGTGATTAATGTTAGGTAAGAAATCATGGTTTCCCACCTCATTTCTGGCCAGGCAGCATCTCGGGGAGGACCATTTATTGTATTTTTTTAAATTTTGTACGAAATATTGTGTATTTCATATTTGCTTATGATTTATTTAAAATGTAGATTACCCTATCAGGTGTTCAACCTAGCAAAGAAAAATCGCGTTTTCAGAAAATTAAGGTGATGAATATTAATTGGTTTTTATTTTGATTCAGTTTTGTGTTTGTGAATTGTTTACGCAAATGAAGGAGGTTCTTGGCTCATAGATGGCAGTAGCTGGGACCATAGACGATAAGGATATAGGGATAGGGGTAAAAGGTATATATTATTTAGTTCTTTCCAGTATAATGTTTACTAAGCATTTAATTTTTATTATTTATGGGTAGGTTCCGAACAAGAGGAGAGGCAATCAAAGGTAAGTGGACATATTTCTGATCATGCAGAGGGTGGTGAGCCAACTAGGAATTTTTTGGCATTTGTTTTAACTATCAGGGGATTAATGCACATTCAATTAAACTATTAAAATTTAAGTTGGGGAAGAGGGAGTATTCATTGGTAGACCGCAATAAAAATTCCAACAGTTGGCCCAACCTGTTAAATGTGGGTTTGTAAATGGGAACGCAAAATAGGTACCGCAGTGAAACGGGCATCAAGGTTGGTACAGGTTACTCCAAATATTTGTGCTGTGGTAAAGTGTTACTTTTCTAAGTGTTAGATATCCAAGGTAAGTTACAATCATATTTCCTTACATATTATTATATTTGTTTTTGATAATTTACAGATGTCTACATTTTAGAAACTCATGACTATTATGGAAACATGATTTCCATGGAATGAATTAGATCAGAAGAAGAGCAGATATGCAATAGAAGTTTGAATCTGCTTTGTCATCATTAGATCATGCATGTCTAAAGAATAAGAGACAGATCCCTTCTCAGAATCGATTGTCTACAGAATTTCTGAAAATTTGAAGGTCAAAACCTGATGCCATAGAACTGTTTCTCAGAACGGATTGTCTACAGAATTTCTGAAGATTAAAAAATAAAAGCCTGATGCCATGTAAAGAGCAATAAAGAGCAACAAACCCACATAATTGATAGAACTACACAATAGGCTTTATCGACAAAAAATTAATATCACTTTTTAAGTTTAGGATATAGAACTATAAGATTTAAAAAGAACCCAGTCAAAAAAGTAATATATCTTCGCCGTCGAGGGCAGATTGAGAGGACTGCTATTTAAAGTGTGCTTGCCTCCATCATTAAATATCTAAGTACAAATTTATCTGTTACGTGTATTTATGAAACATTCTACTTATTTTAAATTTCAGATTCTGATTCCACATCAGCTTGGCCTGGAAGATTAGAAACCAGTGAAAGTAATTTGTTACCGCGTAACATGTTACTACAAGGTAATATTCGAGTGGCATGGAGTTACCCTTAACGTAAGATTGATGTCTTGATAGAGGGTACGTAGCGGAAAAAGTTACAAGCAGACCCGTTGCAGCTATTTTGACTGACTAGGTAAAGCTCATCTGGAATATATTTAAGTTCTCTCGGTGCTGAACACAACTTTTCAGTAATACCCAAACACTATACTGCACTCGAGGTCATTTAACTAATCCAGTTAGTATGGTTGGGAGACCACCACCGGAACCGAGCTTTAATTATCTGCCAATTTTGCGCTAATTTGGGTAGCGACACAATACATACGTCGAGTGCAGCTTAGTGATTCGGTGTTAATGGAAGGCTGTCTTTAATTTTTTTCCAAGTTTATTTTGTATTTCTAGTTGTACGGCCCGAATTGTATTACTGGCTGCCTAAATATTTTGTATTTCATATTTGCTTATGATTTATTTTAAATGTAGATTACCCTATTAGGTGTTCAACCTAGCAACGAAAAATCGCGTTTTCAGAAAATTAAGGTGGTGAATATTAATTGGTTTTTCTTTTGATTCAGTTTTCTGTTTGTGAATTGTTTATGCAAATGAAGGAGGTTCTTGGCTCATAGATGGCAGTAGCTGGGACCATAGACGATAAGGATATAGGGATAGCGGTAAAAGGTATATATTATTTGGATATTTGGTTCTTTCCCATATAATGTTTACTACGCATTTAATTTTTATTATTTAAAGGTAGGTTCCGAACGGGAGGAGATGCAATCAAAGGTAAGTGGACATATTTCTGATTATGCAGAGGGAGAGGGTGGTGAGCCAACTAGGAATTTTTTGGCATTTGTTTTAACTGTCTGGGGATTAATGGACATTCAATTAAACTGTCAAAATTTAAGTTGGGGAAGAGGGAGTATTCATTGGTAGACCGCAATAAAAATTCCAACAGTTGGCCCAACCTGTTAAATGGTGGTAAAGTGTTAATTTTCTAAGTGTTAGATATCCAAGGTAAGTTACGATCATATTTCCTTACATATTATTATATTTGTTTTTAATAATTTACAGACGTCTACATTTTAGAAACTCATGACTATTATGGAAACATGATTTCCATGGAAAGAGCTAGATGAGAAGAAGATCAGATTTGCAATAGAAGTTTGAATCCATTTTGTCATCATTAGATCATGCATGTCTAAAGAATTGGAGTCAGATCCTTTCTCAGAATCGATTGTGTACAGAATTTCTGAAAATTTGAAGGTTGAAGCCTGATGCCATAGAAATGTTTCTCAGAACGGATTGTCTACAGAATTTCTGAAGATTAAAAGATAGGAGCCTGATGCCCTGGAAAGAGCAATAAAGAGCAACAAACCCACATAATTGGTAGAACTAGAGAATTGGCTTTATTGACAAAAAAAATAATCTCATTCCTTTAAGTTTAGGATATAGAACTATGGATTTAAAAAAAAACAGTAAATAAAGTAAGTATCTCCTCGCCTTCAAGGGCAGATTGAGGGGACTGCTATCTAAAGTGTGCTTGCCTCCATCATTAAATATCCAAGTACAAATTTATGCGCTATATGTATTTATGAAACAACCTACTTATTTTTAAATTTCAGATTCTGATTATACATCAGCTTGGCCGGGTAGATCCGAAACCACTGAAAGTAATTTGTTACTGTGTAACATATTACTACAAGGAAATATTCGAGTGGCATGGAGTTACCCTTAACCTAAGATTGATGCCTTAATAGAGGGTACGTAGCGGAAGAAGTTACATGCAGACCCGTTGGTGCTATTTTGACTCACCAGGTAAAACTCATATGAAAAATATTTAAGTTATCTCGGTCTTGAAGGGGAGTTTGACTCCTCCGGTGTGAAAGAAGAGCTGAACAGAACTTTTCAATAATTCCCAAACACTATACTGCACTCGAGGTCATTTACCTAATCCAGTTAGTACGGTTGGGAGACGTCAAACCGGAACCGAGGTTTATTTATCTACCAATTATGCGCTAATTTGGGTAACGATACAATATATGCTTCGATTGCAGCTAAGTGAATCGGTGTTAATGGAAGGCTGTATTTGATTTTTTTTTCAAGTTTATTTTGTATTTCTAGTCATAAGGCGCTAATTGTATTACTGGCTGCCTATGACTTCCAGTTATGAAGTTGTTCAGGGAACTAGCTCCCCATGATCCGCCTAAGAAGGACATGGACATTGTGGGATGGGGCCACATCAACTTCTGACAAGTGATTTATGATAGGTAAGAAATCATAATTTTCCACCTAATTTCTGACCAGGCAGCATCTCGGGGAGCACTGTTTATTGTGTTTTTTAATTTTGTATGAAATATTTTGTATTTCATATTTGCTTATCATTTATTTTAAATGTAGATTACCTTCGCAAGTGTTTAACCTAGCAAAGAAAAATCGTGTTTTCAGAAAATTAATGTGGTGTATATTAATTGGTTTTTCTTTTGATTCAGTTTTGTTTGTGAATTTTTTACAAAAATTAAGGAGGTTCTTGGCGCATAGATGGCAGTAGCTGGGACCATAGACGATAAGGATATAGGGATAGGGGTAAAAGGTATATATTTCAAGTCTTTCCCATATAATGTTTACTAATCATTTATTTTTTATTATTTAAAGGTAGGTTCCGAACGAGAGGAGGAGGCAATCAAAGGTAAGTGGACATATTTGTGATCATGCGGAGGGTGGTGAACGCAAAATAGGTTCGGCAGTGAAACGGGCACCAAGATTGGTACAGGTTACTCCAAATATTTGTGCTGTGGTAAAGTGTTAGTTTTGTAAGTCTTAGATATCCAAGGTAAGTTACGATCATATTTCCTCACACATTATTATATTTGTTTTTAATAATTTACATTATATTTAATATATATTTAATATATAATATATAATGTAATGTCTACATTTTAGAAACTCATGACTATTATGGGAACAGGATTTCCTTGGAAAGAGCTAGATCCGAAGAAGAGCAGATTTGCAATAGAAGTTTGAATACGTTTTGTCATCATTAGATAATGCATGTCTAAAGAATTGGAGTTAGATCCCTTCTCAGAATCGATTGAGTACAGAATTTTTAAAAATTTGAAGGTGGAAGCCTGATGCCACAGAAATGTTTCTCAGAATGGATCGTCTACAGAATTTCTGAAGATTAAAAGATAGAAGCCTGATTCCATGGAAAGAGCAATAAAGAGCAACAAACCCACATAATTGGTAGCACTAGAGAATTGGCTTTATTAACAAAAAATTAATCTCATTCCAATAAGTTTAGGATATAGAACTAAAGGATTTAAAAAAAAACAGTAAATAAAGTAAGTATCTCCTCGCTTTCGAGGGCAGATTGAGAGGACTGCTATCTAAAGTGTGCTTGCCTCCATCATTAAATATCTAAGTACAAATTTATCTGCTATGCGTATTTATGAAACAATCTACTTATTTTTAAATTTCAGATTCTGATTATACATCAGCTTGGCCGGGAAGATCCGAAACCACTGAAAGTAATTTGTTACTGCGTAACATATTACTACAAGGTAATATTCGAGTGGCATGGAGTTACCCTTAACCTAAGATTGATGCCTTAATAGAGGGTACGTAGAGGAAGAAGTTACAGGCAGACCCGTTGGTGCTAATTTAACTGACTAGGTAAAGCTCCTCTGGAATATATTTAAGTTATCGCGGTCTTGAAGAGGAGTTTGACACCTCCAGTGTGAAAGAAGAGCTGACCACAACTTTTCAGTAATACCCAAACACTATAATGCACTCGAAGTCATTTACCTAATCCAGTTAGTACGGTTGGGAGACCGTCAAACCGGAACAGAGTTATAATTTTCTGCCAATTATGCACTAACTAGGGTAGTGACACGATACATGCTTTGAGTGCAGCTTAGTGAATCAGTGTTAATCGAAGGCTGTATGGCTTCCAATTTAATAAATATTTGTAGTGACATGAGATTTAATAGCTCCTCCAAAGCTCGGGTGGGAGCCATTCTCAATGCCCCAGTCATCCCCAAACAAGCAAGTCTCTGGACCCTGTCCAGTTGCCTGTTCGTCGAGTTCCTTTCAACACAAGGCCACCACACAATGGCTCCGTAGGTTCAAATGGGTCTGGCAATGGTGCAGTAGAACCAGTGGAGAACCTTGGGATTAAGACCCCAGCTTCCACCAAAGGCCCTCCTACACGTTCACAGTGCACTGTACACGTTGGTTTCCTGATTTTGCATGATATATGATCATGCCAAGACAGTTTAGCATCAAGGTGAACACCCAGATATTTCACCGTCTGGTGGTAATTGAGGACCACACTAGAGAGAGTAATCTCTGGTCGATTTTCTTCATGTGAAAGCATGAATCGGATCCAACCTAATAGGGAAGGCTCCACATCACGCTGAGCTACGGAGCGACAAATGACATGAAAGGGGGTGTTGTCGAACGCTCCCTCTATGTCTAGGAAAGCACCAAGTGACTCTCGTTTATTTTCGAGTGTCCCTTCTATCTTGCGAACAAGGTGGTGTAAGGCTGTTTCAGTCAATTTACCATTCTGGTAAGCGTACTGATCTGCGTGAAGAGGCCGCATAACAAGTTGTTCCTCCTTTAAGTATCGCTCAATAAGCCTTTCTCTAGTGTCTTTAATAGAAAACTCGTAAGACTGATTGGCCTAAATGACTTTAGGTCGGCATAGTCCGATCGTCCCATTTTTGGGATAAACACAACTTTCACTTCCCTCCATAACGAGGGAATGTAGCTCCGCGCCAAGCAGGATCTGAATGTCCTGACGAGGAACAGCGCTAGCGTGCTTAATCGATGTTGTAGTAGGGCCGGGTAAATTCCGTGCCTACCGGGCGATTTAAAAGGGGGAAAGGTCTTGACAGACCAGATTACCCTCTCAAACGTTACTACTCTTTTGGCAGTGTCATAATCCATTGGTCCCCGCCTGTGCCCGATATCCAAGTGATCATCATTCTGCCGCGTCCGGAGCAAGAGCTCCATCGTTTCCCCTGCAGTTGAGGTCAACCCACCGCCAGGATAGGCTAATGCACCAATCCTGGCATTGGGGTCCTTAGACAGGATCTTGCAGAGGCGTGTTGCGGCCGGAATTTCATTTATGCCGGTACAGAATTTCCTCCAGCTTTCTCTCTGTGCCACTCGAAGGGCACGTTTGTATTCGCGCTGGGAGTTGTGAGATAGCCCTAGAAGATAAAAGCGAAGATGAAAAACTTGAAGAACGTTTGTGTGAATGAGAAAATGAGAGTGATCAAGAAGAAACTGTAGAAAATGCAGGATAAAGATAATGAAAATATATTTCAAAAACCAAAGCTAATAAATATTATGTTGGTCGTGTTACCGAAGTCATGTCAAAAGGAAATAAAAATATTTTTTCTAGTAAATTTCTTAAGAAAACAAAATTCCGAAAAATGGGGGAATATTTTACATATCCGACAGCATTGTAGAGGAAGATGAAATCGTCGAAGTATTTAAAAAGTTTCAAGATTTAAGGGGCCAAAGATATGATATCTCACTTTTGTCTTCATTAAAAAATATCAAAAGAGAGTGGATAAAAGCGAAAAATAAATAATTTTTTAAAACTTTTATTTATTTTTAAATAATGGAACAGCCAAACTTGTCTGGCAATGCAGCATGTCCACTTTCAGGCTATTGCATACATTTTGGTAATCTTTTTTGCATATTACTATCGCTTAACTTTCCGAAATTTCGGCGGGAAGCTAAATTTCGAATTGTGAATACCGTCTGGAAATTTACCTTTAATTGGAAAATTGTACTTTTATCTTGCAAGTTAACCCCCAATTTTCCGGCCCTTGAAAAACGTCTGGCATATTTTACGATGAATTATTTATCAGTGTCAATCTTTTATTCAAATGCCAACATAAGATCATAAAAAACAAAAATTTTCATGTAAATGGAAATAAATTTTCCTAATTTTCGAACGGAGAGCAGGCATTAAAACCATATTTTACCTTAAACCTTATTTTAATCAACTAACCAGCCACATTCAGCCCTCAAAATGCCAGACAAAAAAAAGGCCTCAACTGTACCCTACCTCACAGTTTATAGCTGGTCAGTTGAGCAACTTTGTGACACAATTCCTGTGACGTAGCAATCTAAAAATATTCTTGAGAAACCAACTGGTTTTCCTGAGCAGACCTTATGCCATGTACACGTATATTTAAATTTAATATCTAGTCAGTCGTCGATCTTATGCCAAAAGTAATTGTGACAAAACTGGTCCTCCTTAGTAGGCCTTATGCCATGTACACGTATATTTAAATTTAATATCTAGTCAGTCGTCGATCTTATGCCAAAAGTAATTGTGACAAAACTGGTCCTCCTTAGTAGGCCTTATGCCATGTACACGTATATTTAAATTTAATATCTAGTCAGTCGTCGATCTTATGCCAAAAGTAATTGTGACAAAACTGGTCCTCCTTAGTAGGCCTTTTGCCATGTACACGTATATTTAAGTATGTGATTAAGGTAAACAAAAATGCAGAATCGAATCTGCAACCGCCGGTTCACGGAGCAAACGCTTTATTGCTAGGCTTCCGACCCTCTAGCAAACCCCTGATGAATTAAATGTTTGAATGATGTGTTGAAACATGCGCATAGCTATGTCTAGACGGACCTTTTACGCATCTATTATGACTGTCTAGACAGACGTGTAGACACTACCTACAATTTATACTAAATCATTTATAATCAAACAGCTGTTTATACCCTATTTTGCTTCTAGGATACACCAGTCTCAACAGCTGTTAACACTATATTTTCCAAGTGACAATCATAAATTTTAACTTGAAATGAAAGTTAGCAGCTTGCTTTAGCTACTACACATGTAAAGCCGCTTTTAATATATCATTTGTAGTACAAAAATTATAAAATAATTTGTACCTATTTTATACCAAGAAAAGAGAGTATCCAACGATAATTAAAACTTAAGAAAATGAAGAGATTATTTTAAATATGTACTTTATTAATATTTTAATAAAAAGTTTAAAAAAACTTGCATTTTGCAATAATTATTATACAATGATAACTGAATTAAAAAAATAATACAGCATACCACAAATTTTAGTAAATCAGGCATTAAAGTTATAGAATTTTAGTAAAATATGTTGCCAATTTGATAGAATGCAACATTTAATGTGTACATGCACATGAAATCGATACTCTTCCATTTTACCTATCTATCGTTCACCACTGGGTTTAATTGCACTTTTAATTTCCTTCTGAACTCTTGAAATTATGTAAGTCCTTGTCAGTCAAATTTTTTAAATATCGACATTTGAACACCAGCTTGAAGGTCCCTGCTAAGCTTTTTGCTATTGACAACCAATATTACAGGTGTTTCCACCCTGATTAGCCTAAATTTGTAGTCCTAAAATATGAGTAGTGCAAAGGTAAAGTAATTTCAGAGATAGAATAAATTCTTACATTCCCTTTGTAAGAAAAATCTACGCTGCTCATATAAGGCTCTGGAATGGCAACAGAATCACCTATTATAACACCTTTCCCCTCGGCCAGGTTGAAAACTGTCACAACCACGCAGACTCCTGCTTTATCAACCAGGCAAAATGTGCTACAATAATCAAATAAATATTATCTGATTTACACTATAAAACCATACTTACAAGGGTACTGCATCCTCGTTTCTAACAGAGCAGACTACTTTACCTAATATCACTGTTTCTTCGTTAATACCAGGCTTCAAATCCGATAATTTAGATTCTCCCAATTTAACAGTTTGCCCAGTTGACGAGGTGTAGCTTCCGCCACTGTAAGGGCCAAGTTGCTTAGAATCAATGGACTAAAACTCAAAAAAAATGAGCCTGTCCATTGTACACTGAACTATCACTCTATATACCTGTAAAAGTTGTTGCAATCTTTTAGCCTTCATTTTCCCACTAGTAGTCACAAACTCCTTAATATCATTCAAGTACTTGACCAACTGTCCCTCTTTGATTTTTGGGGGATCCCATGTGGGGTCATACAGCGAAGCTTCATTGAAAGATTCCAGAGCTAGTTTGTATTCTTCCTCATATTTCAATGTCTATTGAAAGCACTTGCAATGAGGATTTATTTGTAATGTTAACATAATTATACTTACTATTCCTTTATTGTAGTGAAGGTCTGGGGTGCTTTTAGCAACAAAATCTTTTTCCTAAAAATAGAGACTATAAAATCTGTAAAGAAGTATTTTTTAAAAGCTTACTGCCTGGGAATAGGCACTTAGAGACTGTTTCAGAATTTTTGGGTTTTGTTGTATGCCGAAAAATGATGACAGATGGGCATTTCCTAGTACTGCCCACGAAAGTCCATCCTGTGGGTCCAGCTGGACCGCTTCCTTTGCATAACTCAAACCTCTTTCAATATGTTGTACCCTTTCCTCGCGAGTTTTGGATGGTTCTTGCCTAGATAACATAGACAGGCTTCGTAGGGAAATTTTATTTTTTTTCTAAAAAAAATATTTATATAGGTACCTAAGCAATTTCTGATTACTAAATACACACTTCTTTTAGAGCTCCTTCAAAGCAGTTTACAGACTTTCTTAATTCATCATTTTTCCAATAACACTCTCCTAGTTCGTTCCAAGCATCGACTAGTTTAGGATCCAATTTTATTGATTTTGATAGTAAAGTCTCAGCGACTTTATTATACTTAGGAACAACATTTAACAGTCGCCCTTTTAGGAAACTATATTTGGCACGATTAATATCCTTAATCAAATACTCATGCTCATTGAATATTTTCAATGTCTCCCCTAACAATTTATCCATTTCCTCATTCTTCTTTATCGCATCCTCAATCTTGTGGTTCTCAAAATACCTGTCCCTAAATAAATACACAACGTCTACTTTTTCCTGCAATTAAGGCAATTATTAAATACCACTCCTTATAAGGCATTTTTCTATAGACCTACAGCACATCTGGTATTTATAACAGCCTTAATACTTACACTGAGAAAGTCTAACAGATTTTCATGCTTTTCATCGCATTTACAAGTTTCATCTTCCCGGTTTATGCAATCCATTTTATTTATTTTTTAAATCTATCACTGACATTTAATTATCTGTCTTGTTTCCTTTTTGTATGAGGTTAGGTGTTAGGTCCTGTCGTCATGTTATGTTTTATATGTCAGGCGTCACTGGCAACTGGCGAACTGGCAGTAATCTATGGTCACTGGTGGCGCTGGCGTCAGGCACGAAATGTTAGCCAGCAGTCGGTCGAGGATTCTTTCTTAGGTGGTGGTCTGTGGTCAGCATTATTAACAGTATTATTACCACGTATACATGGACTGATGATGGACTGTTTAGTCGAACTAAGAACTAACTAAGTTGGGACTTAATATATTAAGAATGAGAATATTATAATATATTAAGAAGATTAATATATTATATACGTTCGGACTAACATGCGCCAAATTTTGTTTTCAAACGTTTCTTACCTAAAAGTTGGCAACGTCCATTTTAGTTCGAATTACAAGCGAGCTAAACGTTTACATGATTGGGATCTTCGACCATAAATAGAGTAGACCCGGTGTAGTCCATGTTTGTTTACATCCAACACGTCTTGAATATTCAAAGTTTCCACTCAGTTGCTGAGTGGTGAATTCACTGTGGCCGTCATAGTGGAAATCATAGATTACCGCGCTGTCAACAGCGCCCCTCTGCAATGTAAACAAATGCTGTATGTGGGATACGCTTTACTGGGTCTATCTATTTATGGCAGAAGATTGGGATTTACATGGGGAACCGAAAAGCGCCAGCGCACATATTTAGCTCGAGCTTACTAAGACCGAGCTAACAAAGTTTAGTTCGAAGTAAATCGGTTCGGACTCGTAAGTTCGGTCATGTATACGGTTGCTAGTTCCAACCCTTCTTGGTTAGCCTGGTTTTAGCATAGATTGGTCTTAGTAAGCTCGAGTCGTAGGTAGATAAGACACGCTCGAGTTAAATATGTGCGCTAGCGCATTGAGTCCCAGTGGCGTAGATACAGTTATCGGTTAGGGGGGGAGGGGGGGGGGTAAAGTAGCTAGCGAGGTTCCCGAAAAATGACAAAAAGTGCATGAGGCAATTAGTATCAGTTTATAAAGGGGATGTGAATTTTACGTTTATATTTTTTTAATATTTGTTCTGATTCAAATAATGCTGTTTTGATTAAAAATTTCATTTATTTGGTACCTACTGTGGGTTGTTGGGGGGGGGGTAATTACCCCCTTTACCCCCCCTTATCTACGCGCCTGTTGAGTCCAGTTACAAAAATCAAACTTTTAGGTGAGAACAGCAACGCCCCCCTCGTCATTTTGAGGTTTATTTCAATTTTGTTAATAAACACTAATCGATTTTTGTCACTAATCGATATCTTTTTCAATACTATAGAAATATGTAAGAAAACATTTAAACAAAAATACTGGTTTCGAAAAACAGTTGTCACGTAGAACATTATAAATTACTGCTAACTGTTGTAGAAATCATTCGTAATATTACGAGATTCGTGATATTATCTATTTATTATGGAGCCTTTATAAATAAAACCTTAATAAACAATTTGCTTAATTAAAATAAAAATGAATATAGATACCTACATATTTCATTTAAACAATTATTTAATTGTTGTAAAATAAATGTGATAATTGAAATACATTTAAATCTAAAAATGTTTACACTGGCCACTGACTTACTGCCCTGCTTTTTTGTGGCAACTTTGCATTTTTTTAAATTTTTAGCCTAAATGTTATAAATGTTAGCTTTCCATTTATAAGAAAATGTGTATTTCACATTTTCTGTATCTTTCTGAATATTAACTGTATCTTTCATTTAAACATATTTTCTATCTAGTGCATTTCTCCCCATTCTTCAAGTTTATAGAAAGTCTGGCAATAGCGCACTCCGTACTGCCCCGTCGACGCGACGCACGCTCTAAAAAATAGGTACGTAAACATTGGAAAACGGTTAGCCGCGGCCGGTTTCTTGCTCAATCTGCGCACGCAAGTTCGTTGCGCCTGGCACAGTGAAATGAAATAGATGTTCCAGAATTGTGTGTGAGCGACAGAGATAAAGTGTAGTTCATACAATTTTACATACACAGGTTAAATAGTAAAAGGAAAGAATATTGCTGTGCCAGGCTCAGGCACACAATTATGTTGTTAATTCTGTGGCTCAGGGCAGGGCTCAGTTCCTTGACTTAGTCGTTTGTGTTGCATCGCGTTTTACTGTTAATGCAGACATCACGTGTAGTGTGTTTTTCTAGGACAATTTTTATTTTTGAATCAACAGATTTGTTGTAGGAGTTAACTTTTATTGGATATTGGATTAGTGTGTCTGTGTGTGATAAATAGTGTTTAGTTTTTAGTAGGTGTCAAACAAATTAATCATGAATAAGATCGGCGATTTATAAACTTTTCACTGGAAGAAAAACTTAAAGTTAAAGAGTTAGAATGACCTGATTTAAATATTATAAAACAAAGTGGCAGTGGACATCTCGATCCCGTAAATTTAATAAAACTATCTACGGTAAAAATTATTGGTTGTGTGGATGTGAAGAGACTAATAAACTGTTTTGTTTATTAGTCTTTGACACTAATAAACTTTCATCGCGTGTGTTAATTAAATTAATTTTATAACTTTTTTTTAATAGACATAAAGACATTAAGTAGTTTTAGGAGTTCTCTATAGTATTATATCTCAGGAGGTTAGAAGTAATCTACAACTACTGTGAGTAAGTAATGTTCTATAATCTTTATATTGATTAATTATTTTGTACTAATACATTATGACCATTTTTTTGAAAATTGTCTATAAAAATAAATGTGTGTTGAAAATCAAAACAATAATGCACCCTTAAAGCTGGTGGCCATGGTAATCATAAACTTAAATAATTATTCTTGTGGAAGTCTGTATTTTTGTTCAAATGGATATTTTATTGAAATTCTGAAGTGCCAGGAAAACGTGTTACCAGACGTGTGACGTGTGGCCCGTGGCGCATTTCATTATGTCTTTCCCAGTTTTGGCACGAGCCGCCACTGCACCAGGTCTGCAGCAACTACAACAGGTTTTTGAAGTCTTTTCAAGACGGTGTATATATATCCAGAGACATCATAGTAATAGTTTAGCTCGGTATAATTTAAATTAAATATAGAATTTTCAATATCGCTGGGAAGCTGCATTTCTTCGTATACTGGTGTTATTTTATTAATGGGTCTAAAAAGCTTGACAGAAATGCCCTATCATTTTCATCATAGCTGCTTATGTATGCTTAGCTGCTTTTTTTAATATTACATAGATACATAGATTATTTTTAAATTGTTTTTTACCTGTACCGCATTTGGAACATCAAAGCTAATACCTACCTGTTTGGGATGGTTTCCAAACTTTTTATATTCAAAACTTCTAAATGTGTAATGACATTCATAAAACCTTGTATAGGGTCTTTAAAAAACATCAAAATCTATTTTTACATGTTTTTCACAAAAACTACTATTAGTAGGTAATAAAAACATTATTTTTACATAAGGTTTAAATTGAACCAGGCACTTACAGTTGTCTAGCTTATAAGGATTTGAAGCACAAAACTAATTTGTACACTTATAACCGACAAAAATGCAAATAATTGCAGTAATTGCATTGACAACATAAAGTAACACATTGACATAAGCCTCAAGATGGCTGTCGATACCAGGTGATCTAGACAACCAATCAAAAATTGATCACTCGCACAACCGTTGTCGCCACCGCCACTGTCGCACTGTTCTGTTTTCTGCTCGTTGGTGCCACTGTAGTGGTAAACTTGACAATGTAGGAGACATAATAGTTTAACTTAAAATAACAACATAATAAGAAATAAGATAATGAGGATGAAGGATGTGATAATACAGTTTAGAAATACCAGAGATATAAAGTAGGGAATATGAGCCTCAGTATGCGCGAATTGGGATAACTATTTAAGCCGCCATTTTGACCCCACTTTCAGTGACGTGAGACGTCTTAAACAATAAAATTATTCTTCTATTCAACACTATCATATTAATGCAATAATTTACAACAGATAATAAACGAATAAACGCTATCAAATATCAATTCAAATGCTTGTCGATTTACCGAGTCTGAAAATGGTCTGCAGACCTCGCTCTTTATTTCTGCCCAAGACTATAGGGTAAGTTCTTAATACAGTGACTGCTGCATACACTATGTGTCACTGTTGCATCACATAATTTTAGAAAAGTAGTAAACTGAGAGCATGTTTACTCCATCGACGGCATCGACATATATTTAATTATTAGAACTCGGGGGTTTATTCACACGTAAACGTACCGCACAGACCATCAGTTAGCATGCTGTGAGTATTTCCAATTTCCAAGTGAGCGCATTTCTGACTTAATGTGACATTATGTCACTGAATACTATAGGTACTATAAAGGCAATAAAGAGAAGTTAATAACAGAGACTGAACAATACACAAATTCGCCATTATGGTATACCTACAAGCTTTGTTTCTGCATAACAACGCGACGGTATTATTAACGGCTGCTTCATATCATCCAACGAGTTACAGGAATTTTTAAATTCCGCACGCTATAACAATTCATAGCACTTAAACTACAAGTGACAATAATGATTATGGTACCAAAGACATTTTCAGTCTTTGTCTACATTTTCTTCCTAGAGTGTGTCTTGAGAATCCCAAAAGAAAGTCCCAAAATAAAAAAATTAACATGTTGATATCTCTAGTATATACGGAGATATTGGAGTGAATATATAAAAGAACGTGACTCAATTTTACCAATTATTTACTCAATTAATTACATCTGCAATTTTGATATTACTGGAGCGGGAATTTCTGCTTTAGTTTGCTAATAAGTTCGATTTATTTTGTAATATATTACATAGCCACATATAATCTCATACCGGGGCCAATAGGAGAAGGAGGAAAATAAAACAACAAATAACAAAGTCGATGTATTAACTGTTTAATTGCATACGATAAAAAAACCGCTATTAAAATATCTAAATCTTGTATCATTTCATTGTTTCCTGTACACAGTTCTGAGCCAAGGTTTAGCCTTATAAAAGTCACTATAGTTCCTAAACATAGTAGGCAGAAATTTCGTTATCACTACACTAATTATCACAATTCAGCAGGAAACTGATGATAAGTACATGCAATTCCTGTTTTGTTTCCATTAATAATAGTCTGGGAATTCCAAACACTGAGCTGGTAAAAATATTTATATGGAATGGTAAAATATAATATAGGATAGGTAGGTACATAAAACAAGTTGTTAAAATTATTTTGTTTTTTTGATATGCCATTAAAAATCAAGGAATTAAAGTATTTTTACCATTCATATTGAGTGAGGCATTATTTTGCCCAAAGGCTATAAGTTACTTTCCCACAATTTTAAAACATTGTCCAACACCTCCTCGAACCACATGCGCTTCACAGGGTCTTTAAACGCTGGTGCTAACGTCTTCATAGTCAATTCCAAGATGGCCTCATTCCTTAGAAGGCCATTGAGCTGGCTGAGCAATTTCAAATTCCCTAGAAAAATTAATAAACCCTTACCAATCTCAAATTGTGATTATATATTTTTTATTTATTCAAGTATTATGTCATGTTCTGAAATATAAAAATATTAAATGATAAATTAAACACTGGGCTGAACAGTTTTTGGTTAGAAATATTCTTTGAAATTATAGTTAGTTTTCAATAATAGGTTTTCAAATATTCAGTTTTGATCATAGTTTCACATATAGTGATCCAAATATAGAACACGCTGAAAATGTGAAATAAGGAAATAACATGGCCTTTAAAATGCCTAATAATCATAATTTATTTTTGTATCGTTATCAACGGCCATGTTGCAAATATGATGGTAAATATGGGGTCACGATAACCCCCGATGAGAGACGACACCACGTCCATGTCAGTTTTCTCATATTTGTACCACAAAAGTGCAACATATATTTTAGGGTCAGTTTTTTCATCTTCTGCTACATTTCTATGTATATACTATTTATTCTATGGAAATTCTATTATATGAGTTCTATGGACACTATTCTTGGCACAATGGGACTAGATTCTTAAATCTCAAAACAAATATGTTTATTTGAAAGCTATAAAAGTTTATTATTTGAAAGCTACAACTTTGTTTCGGATATAAATCTGTGTTTAATAAAATAATTTAATATTTATTCTAGCAATTTGAATACTCTTTGGGGCTGAGTGATGTCACACAGCCCGGAATTAAGGTGGCAGCATTTGTCAGAACGCCTAAATAGCGCATGCACACAGCTGTAGTTCTTCTACGAATTGTGTTTTGCGCTGTTTCTGTACATTATTGTAAGAAAATGGGACCAGAATTTTCTAAAGGAAGTGCAGAAAATCTGACGAATGTTGATTTTAGCATGGTGGACGAGTTTTACATTTCAAATTTAGATTATATATCAGCAGTCAAGTGTCACCAAAGTAAATTTCAATGTTAACTGTCAAAAAGCAGGGAACCAATTTATTATTATTATTACTATTATTATTTATATTACTATAGCCCGTGTGGAGTGGAGGCACCTGAAACCCGTTTAGGATTTCACACAACTATCTCAGAGTTGCTACACTGTCAAAATTGATGGATTCTAAAAAAAAGTGTTTGCTCACCGTGGATTTTTAGTAAAGAGGGGAAGGAGAATATGTAGTAGTTGTTCCTTAATTTTGTCGAGGCCCAGTGTTCAACAGATTTGTTACCGCTTGCCACCCTGATGGCGCCCATGTGGTCCGCGTACCAAGGGCTGAAGTACTGACTCAACTCTACAGTGTTCACATGTGCAATACCCTGTCTCTTGAGCCTCTCCTTGATCTGCTTGTAGTTGGTTTTGTTGAAGACGAGCACCTGTAAGAGATAAGCCATAAATATAGGGTTTAAATTAGGTTCTAATTATTATTTGTGATATGTTATGTATGTTGATTTGCACAGTTCACTAAATAGTAGTTGCTTTCCTTCCACCGCCAACCCAGCCTACTTAGATTAAAGTGTTTAACAACGTATATTGGACCAAAAAGAGAAAGATACGGCAAAAAAGGCATTTTTGATTAAAGTTTTTTCTTCTTTAGAAAATACGAAGCATCATGACGAACTTCAATTTTGTTGTGTCAAAACAGAAAATGTTTTTTTGCGTTAGAGCGTGTTAGAGTAAATCCGTACCTAATTTTGCAAGATACGAAAAAAAAAGGCATTTAACATTTGCAAGGCGTTTGACATTTGACAAGGCAAGACATTTGATGAACTTCAATTTTTGTTGTACAGGGTGTGTCAAAAACAAAAACATGTTTTTTTACGTAAGAGTAAATATACCTTATTGTGCAAGATATTAAGAAAAGCCATTTTTAATAAAAGTTTTTGCTGGAAAAGGGAATAAGAGTCACGTTATCAAAAATTAAATTGTTTATCAGGGAACAAAGTACATAACTAAAATGTCTTTTTTACGTATTTCTATTTAGCTAGACTTTGTATATTTGTTTGTTTCAAATATTGCAATAGCTTTTTCAACGAAGTACTTGTAAACTATAATCCGAGGATATGCCTACTATATAAAATAAGTGCCGCGGCGCCGGCGGTCGTGTACGTATATAACACAACCGCCACAACGGTTGTGAAGATCTATAATCAGAGAGCATATAATATTACGGAAACGATACACAATCAGTGGCGGCTCGTGATTAGAGCAGCAGGTAGGGCAGATAAATTTAATATTGATATTAAGTTTGGTCCGCGAAGCTTTAATGGCTTTAATTTAAAATCTTAAAAATTTTCAAGGTAACGAGTTTTCCTGGCACTTCAAAATTTCATGAAAAATCCAGTTACACAAAATTACAGGGTTTCACAAGAATTATTTTTGGAATATTATAAATTGGAATAAAATATATTTTATTAGATTGTTAAATACTTTTTATAAAGCAATATTTCGTTTGTCAAATTTACGTTTAATGATTAATGAATTTTAATTTTCCTTGCCGTATTTTGATTTTTTTTATTAAACTCTAGTTTGTCAATTTACTTTTGAATTTTAAAACAATTAACTTTTTCTCGAATTTTTTTTATGAGTAGTCTGTGTGTTAGTCTGTAAGAACAGCTAGTAGGTATATCAGAACGTACCACCTCGCACAGTTTCACACTCACCCGATGATCCGGTCATTGTTTACTTTACAACGCAAAAAATAAGAAAATACGAATATGATAAAAAATATTTAAATATATAAGGTAAGTAGGTACCTAATCAAATCACGTCAATCACGACCGACAAAACGCAAAGCCGAAAAATCAAGCGGAAAACTAAATCCACATACTCTACCGGGTATTATATCTTGTATCTGCACAATACAAAATACAACTGTGACCTAAACCGAAAGCAATGAAATCTGAATCATTAATCATGTGACTTTGTAACACCAGTCACCAATTAGGGGCTGAAGGGCGCGAATAGTGGACGTTATCTATCGAATAGGTATCGTTATCACTCAAACCGCACCGGACACATCGGAGCAATACGAAAAGGTTACCGATGGGCATGCCCGTGAGCATAATATACAAAATAATGTATGAAACAGGCGCGCTTACAGTGAATCCTTCTTCAAGTCGGTTTAGGAAGTTGCCTCTTTTATGTATTGTTACTTAGATTAGCTATTACTAGATAGATAATAATTATATAAAAATCATAGCTGAAATAATGAAGCGCGATATTATTTTCGTATTATAGGATAGGCAAAATAGTTAGTTTCCTACACACCTAACCATAGGTACGTTATAATAAATACCAGTGGCGGCTCCTCAGAGGAGGCAAGGGAGGCTAAGCTACGGATACGTTAGCGCCCTGTGTGACGGCGAGTCTAACTCGGCGATTTATGACGTAGTTTTAGGCTAGCCAGCGTTGCTAAAGATGATGGGCGGGATGTAAGTAGGTCAAGTGCAGTACTGGACAAGTGAAAGTGAATTGTAAATTGAATATTTTCTTTTTTCTTTTTGTGTTGTGATTGATGTGCTGCTATATTTAAATATGAATAAAGTGGAAGAAATCAAGCAGTGCCATTATATAGTAGAATGGCTGTTAAGTAACCCATTTAAGTATGCTGAATCATGACACAAAATTTTACATCGCGAAAACGTTATCTATACATGACGAATCAACAGAATCTTTTAATCGGGGAAGTTATAAAGAATTAATTACGTTATTTAGCAAGTACAATCCAAATTTTTGTAATTTTGTAAGTGGCTTGGTAAGTGGCAATATTTTTCTATGTGCGTCAAAAACTATAAAAAAAATTGTGTAAAAAAAAATCATTTTAGACCACTGACCTTGAAAAAATCAAAAGTTTTGCCTGCGTCGCATTTGAATGATTGTCATATCAAAATAACCTCCTCGAATCAAGAAAAAACGAGCCGCCACTGATAAATACTTCGATTATTTGGTTTTTAATAAATATTAAATACGTATCACTTCAATTGTACGGACTTTCATCTAGTATTTAGATCTAGAACCAAGGTATTTAATGTTTATTATTAAGTTTTAAGACAAAAATTATTAGTTCAGCAAATAGTTGCTTTGCCGCTTCAGAAAAGTGACAGCCGACCAGCGCGGCTACAGGCCACGGGCTAGCCCATCTTAGACTGTCTTAGGGTGGGTACAACCTAGATATACGATCACTGTTTCGCTCGCACAATCGTCGCCGCGTATACCTCGAACGTATATCGCGAATCAATACAGGCCTGTTTGTCATCTACGGGCTTGCCCATAGATCAACGCCCATAGCGACGATTAGCAGGTTTCAGTCGCGCTATGGGGAAACAGATCGTATTACTAATTTATTTCGGGTGCGTAACGCGCAAAATTTAAATCGGAATGTGATTACTGATTAGTAACATACTTTCTGTTTATAATCTTACTTAAGACTTTTAAAATTTGTTATGCTATTGTGTTAAAACATATTGAACATTCTACATGATAATGTAAACATTTATTTGAATATCTTTTTTGTTTTATTTTTATACCTTAAATCCTAGGTTGGGCACTGCCCACCCTGCCCACCTTGAGGAGCCGCCACTGTTAACACAATATTGTTTACCCACCATGATTAAAGAGTGTGGTTTCCAAGAATATTGGCAAACATTCTAACCTTTTAAAACTACTAAGCATTTAATGTAGGTAATTGCATAATTTTCATCCTATTAAATTAATCATAAAATTAATTAATCTATTTGCACAATAACTCGTTTTACGTTTAACTATTTTTAGTATTATTTATGAGAAATGGAAATCATACTCGCCGGACAACTCTCGTATTCAATATACCTAATTAAGAACTTTCCTAACCATATCTTACCTGATATAGTGAGTTTCCGGTCACATAGGAGTGTATATAGTGGGTCCCGTACTTTTTAATAAATAAGACGACACTGGCCAAGTCGCCAATCTGTATATTGTCTATCTCCTTGGCCACCACGTCCGCCAGATTTATGTTGTTGGGAATTCTATCCAACTTCACTACATCGCGGAACCTCGATAACCGAACTAGCACGTAACAGTGATCCTTGAGCACGAACGAGGAATTGATCCCCAAGTTCCTGGCTAGAGTTTCGGGGGCCCAGGACGCGGTGAACGCCTCCCACGGCTTGCCCAGACCCTCGATGTTGAAGTCCCGGAAGTAGGCCTGCACTAGTTGCTGCACGTTATCGCAGAACTCCATATGGAAGTCGCCCTCGAAGACGCGCTTCTGCTTCTTCGGCACCCGGTCCGGGTGGGTCTCGAAGCGGTCTAGGTCCGTGAATATATCGATGGTGGGTTCACGAAATATCCAGTCGGATCCGTTACGAGGCACCACCTAAAATAACAAACAGATTTTATAATTTGTTACAAAGATGCGAGTGAAACAGTTGCAATTATTAAAATCTATGTTAAAAGGTGGCGGAATATAGTCCGCCATCTTGGAGCGGGATCTTGACATTTATATTCCGATTGTTTCGATAAAACCCGCGTTTTCGGAGACTGAGGTTACGAATTTTTTATCAGAACAGATATCATAATCACTATCATATTTATCACTATCGCGACTTCAACATGGCTCATGAATTTTTCCATTTAGGGTTCGATTGGACTTAAAATCTGCATTTCTGGGTTTTTGGGGGAACATATCGAATTTTTTATAAGAAGAAATATTTACCGGCTCCAAGATGGCGGATAATCGAAGATACGAATAAACCAAGAGATACCGATTTTGAGGAAAATCGGACAATAAATAACAAAAACACCCGCCATATTGTTTTTATTTGTTTACAAATCGTGATCTGTTCCCCCAAAAATCCCGAGATGCAGTTCAACCGGACCATAATTTTTTTAAAAAATTCTTAACTATTTTCTTTGTTACAACACTAAGTGCAACTCACGTCCAAATAGGAAACCTCTCACGTTGAAAGAAAAAATACTAAAATATCAAAATATGAAAGTATAGTTTGTAACGTCGAAATATGAGACATAAAAACCCGAGCAACAATCCCTCTTTATATAGATAAAAGGAGCCGCCGACCCCGTTTTGTGGTAAAGTGGGGTCAACATTAATTCTTGAAATAGAAGTAATACAGTTATACTTTAATAATTTAGTGTTTTATTTTGATGGGTTTTGTGTTAAAATTGATTAGTTATTAGTATTCAATCAAAACATAACAACTTGTTGAATGAATGCGCCTTTATAGTGACGATTTTAGCTTGCTGTAAGAAAAGTTATACTGCCCCTATCTCCCATTGCGGCAATTATGGGTATCCTTTGAAAATTGTCTCATATTTCTCATGTTACAGACTTCTCATATTTCGATGTTACAAACGGTAAGATACGTATACATTGCATGAGGTACCAATGAGGACTAGTTGGTTTTCCAATATTTTTTTATTTCTGCAAGCACTTCGCAAACTAACGGCTAGTTTTGATTTTTTGTTGTTGTTGTTTTTTGTTTTGGTCCACTACCAGTAGTGTATATCCATGTTTGCAGCTTCGAAAGACCTGTGCTAACACTTTTTTCGTTTTTTTCACTATAGCTTCTAAACTATAAAGTAGATTATTAAAGTTTATTATTTAAATTATTTAAAGTAAATATTTAAAGTAGATTAAATTTGCTACAATTTGAGACTAGAACCAGCTCTATAGGTACAATATTTACTATGATACAGCCCTGTAAAAATTGGCATTTTTTTTCCCCAAAAAAGTGGAATTTTAAGATTTGATCAGCTTTCGTCCTCGAAATCGTGGACAATTTTACGGGTAAAGTCATAGGGGAAGATATAGCGAATGTAATTAGCTTTAATTTAAGCACAGAACGACGTCGACATATACTTTAAACAACATTTATAAACAATCGCCTTGTTTAGAAGATATAATGAAAAAAAAAAGAAAAAGGTGCGAAAACTTTTTCGAGTGCTACGATTTTTCTATACGACGCGACGCACGGTTTTCGAGTAAAAAAGTAAAAAAACTCATTTAATGCAACTGATAATGGAATTCCAGTAGCCATTATGGGATGACGAGCGAGTTTATTATTGCAGTGTCGATAGCTTTACTTTTTACCATAATTTGTCTAGAAAATCGAATGGCAACGGGGCACACAATGTATATTAATATTATTTTAAAAAAAAACATCATAATTTATTAGCATCTTCCATACCTTCTAAAACCGCATTCTAAGATTTAAAATCAAAATTATAAACTTACATAATATACTTAAATAAAAATATACTTAAATAAAATCCTGCTTATTTTAGATTGTGAGGTAAAATACAACTTTTTTCGCCATACTACTTTATTTGTGCACACCTTTATTATTTGTTTATACTAATTATTATTATTGAAATATCGCTAGATGCTTTCAACTTGTCATCATAGAGGTCTCACCCATATCTCATAATATTTTGCTATATACGAAGGCCGTTTTTTATTGAATGATGCGTTGCCTATTAGTTTGATTTAGTTGATGTTTCGGCGCATATTTTTACACAAATTAATCTATAAATAGCTACAGATGGCAGTCAAGAGCGAGTGGGGTTGCACACTACCTTAATGTGTCTGCCCTGCATAACTTCAATTAATAGGAAACTTCATGACGAAGTATATTTACTTACACATAATTTTAGGAATTTTCTTGGTATAAC
This sequence comes from Tetropium fuscum, assembly GCA_964058915.1. Lineage (NCBI taxonomy): Eukaryota > Metazoa > Arthropoda > Insecta > Coleoptera > Cerambycidae > Tetropium > Tetropium fuscum. The sequence goes on from CAXKVY010000065.1 coordinate 1,021,951, forward strand.
TGAAAACTTTTTCAATTTTTCTTGAGTCTCCAGAAACACGACTTTAATTTTTCCGTAGTGATTTTATACAGGGTGAGTCAGTTTTTTGTAGACAAACTTTAACAGGGGATAGAACGCACGTTTTTAAAAAGAAAAGTGCCTATAAATATATGGCCGATCTAGCTTCCTAAGGAAGATACAAGGTGTTAAAGTTTCATTTTTTTTTACATTAATGTGTAGTATTTTCTGAACGGAATGATATATTCACTAAATATTTTACACATATCTTAACCTGCATAGGATCAACATGTTGTATTGTTCCTGTCGAAAATACTATAGTAGATGTTACTTTTTTCGGGTACTTCGGATATTCTGCATAATGGAACTTTTTTTTCGTACGCCACTGACATTATCTGATACATATTTCTAAAATAACGGCCCCTTAGTAACAATTTTGATCTCTTGTAATTTTGCTCTAACTACGACAGTTTTAGAGATATTGGCCGTTGTTTCTCTGACAGTGTAATGTCGTTATTATATTTTTTCTTTATGACTTATAAACGAACGCTTAGATTTTTTCATGTTTGGGGGATAATGCCTATTAATTAAGGCGCATAAAACAAGCGGTAAGAATGTTCAAAAACTTGCACAGTGGCGGGGTGGAAGGGGTGCTCCACCCCTTTCGTAAACAGAACATCTACGCCAAAGACTATTTAAAAAAAAACTGTTATTTTCATTATCTACATACAGTTTAACAAAAATAATGTCCCTTCTTCTGTTTCGAAATTCCTGTGCGGTTCCGAGTTATTTTGATTTTTAGTGTTTGATGTGGTACTAAATTAAGTAATTTATTTATTAGCAATAATAATTATCGGCTAAATATTTAATTCTTTCAACGAAACCTACATAAATATGGTGTGTTAAGGATTCTAAAAAGCCGAAATCTCTTATTCTTTATCTTTTTCCAATGTAGTCAAAATAAATATTTGTTATATCAAGCCTTACTCAAATACAATACTTTTATATGTTGAAATCTGTTAAATTACAAATGTACTTACAATACAATAGATTATTGTGCAGTTGCCAAAAGTCTTAAAAATTTCCTTTAAGTTTTATTAAACTTGTGCATGTACCAATTTCTGTTTCAATTTTTGTTGTTGTTTGCTAAATAATTTCCATTTAAAACTAGCGTATTTGTAACTGTACGTAATAATTGCAACAAAATATTATACTCCTTGGAAAACAAGTAAGCATTATGTCATATTTTGAAACGACAGTTTGACGTATTACAAGTTTATCTACAAACAATTTTGCTTCATCTTGAATATTTTCACTGTTATTAATTATTATTTTTAAGATTAAAAAGTTATTTTATGTGATTTGCCAGATTTTAATTAGTGTAACATGCCGTTTACAAAGAAAATTCGAGAAAAAAAAAATTATAATAACGACATTACACTGTCAGAGAAACAACGGCCAATATCTCGAAAACTGTCATAGTTAGAGCAAAATTACAAGAGATCAAAATTGTTACTAAGGAGCCGTTATTTTAGAAATATGTATCAGATAATGTCAGTGGCGTACGAAAAAAAAGTTCTATTATGCAGAATAGTCGAAGTACCCGAAAAAAGTAACATCCACTATAGTATTTTCGACAGGAACAATACAACATGTTGATCCTATGCAGGTTAAGATATGTGTAAAATATTTAGTGAATATATCATTCCGTTCAGAAAATATTACACATTAATGTAAAAAAAAATTAAATTTTAACACCCTGTATCTTCCTTAGGAAGCTAGATCGGCCATATCTTTATAGGCACTTTTCTTTTTAAAAACGTGCGTTCTATCCCCTGTTAAAGTTTGTACTACAAAAAACTGACTCACCCTGTATATCTATTCTATAGGGCTCCTTTCACATAAGATTTTAATATTAATATTAATAAAAATTAGAAATAATATGGTATAAAGGTAAAATTATAAAATCGTAAAAGGGTAGGTAAATTTGAACTACTGTATCTCAGCCAATTTTAATAAAAAATACTTTTGTCGGTTTTGACAGAAATTATGTCCATTTTGACAGAAATTACGTCAGCTTTCTTTTTTGTGAACCAATGCCTATAAATAAATCCATTCAGAATAAAGTTATACATAAAAATGTAAAAGAATAAAAATATATATTTTTCGTTTTATCTTGGGCTTTTCTGATTTTGTTAAAAAAAAAATTTTTTATTATATTTTGCCATTTCGGAAATTTCAGCTTTCTTTTTTGTGAAGCAATTCTTATAGGGTAAGGTGGGGTAAGAGCGTTTCTGTGGTAAGTGCGACTATGGCATAATTATTTAATTACAAAAGCATAACATGTATCGCCCGCTAATGGGTCTTGAGATAAATCCCTAATACACAAATTAGTCCCTAGTAGAGATCTGTAATTTAATTGTTTGAGATGTCACCACATACGACATAACCTCTTATGGAAAATTCTCGGTCACTAAGTTGGTAGTTTATAATAATCTTCTGTAATCTGAAGCATTTTAAACAATTGTATTATCCTCAGAGGTTTTTTTGGTAACATATACGTAGTTCTGCAAGTGGTAAGTGTTATTTTCATTAATTATATTGTTTTTTTACAAATTACCATGTCGCTCTTGCCCCTATTAAAATGTGATATGGGGTAAGTGCGACTGTAACTCAGTTGTAACTTAGGAAAAGAATTACTTATTGATTACATTGGACATAAATGCTCAAGTGTTATTTTCATTTTTGTAATACCTATATGTTATACTTATTCGTTTTAATTTTGTTAGAATGAAAATTGAAAATAAAAAGTTTTTATCATTCATCCGTTCATTTAGGTAAAATTTTATTCAGTAGGTTCACGACAAATCTGGAGACAGGATTTTGTAGATTTTGCAATGAACTATACGCTCTTGTCCCAAAACACTTTAATATCACTTTAAGTACGAAACTACTGCCAGAAATGCACTTACCCCATTATGCGGGGCAAGTGCGACCTATAGTCCAAAAAATATATAATTCTGCTTTTTCTATACGTATTATTACGGATTTGTTCAATTCATATACTATTACACTCCCAATATTTCATAGATTAATGCGTTACAGTTGGAAATATATACACTCCCCGGCACAAAATTCCGTCACCCTAAAATTTTGCCCAATTTTGATGTTTTATAACTTTTTTATTTTTCATCTGATTTTCATAAATTTTTTACCAGTCTGTAGATCAGTTCATTGTGTGTCTTTTTAATTATTGTAATAAGTCATATTTTTCGTCCAGGCAATATTATACAGGGGTAAATCAATGTGTTGTTTTTTGTCGTAAACTCAAAACACCCTGTGGAAAAATTGAGGCGAATAATTTTGTTTACAAACTGTTTGCTGTCATCTTAGACGTATTGTCAACATTTTGTTTTTTGATTCATCCCATTATCTCATTTCTTCTGCGAGCAGCAAAATTTTAAATGAAACGCTGTTAATTTTATCATTTTTAATTAAAAAACATCGACGTTGGCTAAATACGCGGTTATTGTGACAGAATATTTGACAGTACAGTTAATTTAGTGTGTTGTCATCATGGTAACTACAGCAGACGTAGGTAGAATTGTTGCCTTAATAGAGGATGGCCGCAATAAGAGTTATGTCTCCCGTACTCTGGGAATTGCGCGGTCTACAGTTTGTGATGTTTGGAATAGGTATCTACAGACGGGAAACTTTATTAGGCGGCAAGGCTCTGGCAGAAGGAGAATGACCACTCAAGCTGATGATCACTTTGTCATTATGAGTTCTTTAAGAGATCGAAGAGCTACTGCTGTGTATCTAAAAAATGACTTGCAAATGGTACGTCGAGTAAGTGTAAGTGAAAGAACGATACGTAGAAGATTGTTAGAAGCAGGATTGCATTCACGAAGGCCAGCAGTATGTCCAAAATTGCTTCCTCGGCATCAACAACACCGACTGAGATTTGCAAGAGCGCATGCTGACTGGACTGTAGAACAGTGGGGAAACGTACTATTCACAGATGAATCCAGGGTTTGTTTAAGGTCGCCGGGTGGTCGTGAACGGGTATACAGACGTAGAAATGAAAGATATGCAGACTGCATCATATCTGAGCGACTGCAATATTACGGTGGTTCAGTCATGGTTTGGGCGGGTATTTCTACCGATGCACGTACTGACCTTGTATTTGTTGAAAATGGAGCACTAACCGCCCTCCGTTACATTGAGGAAATCCTCCAAGAAATTGTTGTTCCATTTGCTCCTTTCATTGGGAACCAATTTACATTAATGCATGATAATGCTAGACCTCACGTTGCACGGGTAGTGAGCGAATATCTGGATGAGGTTGGACTTCCAAGATTGGACTGGCCCGCATGTAGCCCGGATCTCAACCCAATCGAACATCTTTGGGATGTTCTTAAAAGAGCACTCCGTCGCCGTCCTGTGCAACCACTAACCTTGCAAGACTTACGGCTGGCGCTGACAGAAGAATATCAGGCTATTCCTCAAGACAGAATAAGTAATCTTATTAATTCGATGCCACGAAGAATGCAAGCTGTCATTGCTGCGAGAGGAGGACATACACGTTATTAAAATTTGTCTTTGTTAATTAATTTTGTGATATACCTAGTGGATGTTTTTGTTAATAAAAATAAGCTTGAAATCAGCGTTTAATTTAAAATTTTGCTGCTCGCAGAAGAAATGAGATAATGGGATGAATCAAAAAACAAAATGTTTACAATACGTCTAAGATGGCAGCAAACAGTTTGTAAACAAAATTATTCGCCTCAATTTTTCCACAGGGTGTTTTGAGTTTACGACAAAAAACAACACTTTGATTTACCCCTGTATAATATTGCCTGGACGAAAAATATGACTTATTACAATAATTGAAAAGACACACAATGAACTGATCTACAGACTGGTAAAAAATTTATGAAAATCAGATGAAAAATAAAAAAGTTATAAAACATCAAAATTGGGCAAAATTTTAGGGTGACGGAATTTTGTGCCGGGGAGTGTAGGATAAAAACAAAAAAAATGCATGGCTTTTTACATTTCAATTATGAAATTTCTGGGTCTCAGTTACCCCATCTCACCTTACCGAAATCCACTGAGAAAAAAGTTTTACACAAAAATTTTTGGATTTTTTTTGTTGAGATAATTTTTTTTTGCTATAATTTGCCATTTCGGATATTACGTCGGCTTTATTTTTTGTGACCAATTCCTATACCTAAATCCACTGAGAAAAAAGTTATACGCAAAAATGTTAAAAAAAACACAATTTAAATTTTTCGTTTTCTTTTCTTATTTTGTTGAAAAAAGGTTTTTTTACTATAATCTGCCATTTCGAATAGAAATTTGGTTCTCCACAAAAAGTCGTATTATGTGTATATGTAAAAAATGCATAGTTTTTGAGTTTCAGTTAAAATACTTAAAAGTGGACAAATTTAATTTACTCCGTTCTCAAAAAAGGAAGTTAAATTGACTAGCACTTTGGTACAATTGAACATATGAAACAATAAAATACCTTAAACGAATTAGTTCCTTATATTAATGGCCATACATTGTCAGCAGTCTAATAATGATTATCAGCTGTTATTATTCAATATTGTATAATGAATGTGTACCTACTACTATTGTATAAATTCTCCATTATACAAAATTTTTGAAATATATTATTAGTAATTATCAAATGGTAGTGGACAAAATATTTTTTTTTTAGGTACAGGGTGGATATATTGCAATATCTATTTTAATTGTTTTTTTCTACGTTTATGGAAAAAACAAAACTTCATTGAACTATATTTTTCTCCGTTCATGCAAAAAACAAAACTGTATTGAACTATATTTAATGCAAAAACTGGTTCATTATTTCACTAGTGCAATAAAATTTTGAATGCACTCATCTGTCATTCTACTACAGTGTTTTGACATAAAGATCATGACACGTCATCTAATGTCGTGACATTAATGCCACCTATATTAAACATTTTTTGATTTTTGCCTGAACGTAGAAAAATATTGTATGCAACTCGTACAAAAAATGTTTATTGCACGCGACGTGAAATTGTCCAACGAGGCCGTCAGGCCGATTTTTTGCAATTTTTAATGTTAGAAGGCAAATGATTATTCAATCTGTCCAATATGAACAAAGCGTCTTTTACCTATATTTTTTTGCTACATCTATTTTGATGAAGTAATTTTTTTTTGTCGATTGCAATAAACATGGTCTATCTATAGGTTGTAAAAAGGCTTGTTTTTGTAGTTGATCCGTACAAAATCTGATGTTTTTATTTAAATTATCGGAATTACTGTAATCCTTTCCTGAAGCATGTATTATAAATGTTTTGTATGTGTTTTCAAAAAATGTGTACAAATATAAAATTACGAGGTTACTTGGCAGTGTAAGAGCTCATGAAATTAATAAAAAACAGGGTATGCGAAAAATTTTTAGCTACCTTCATGGAGATGCTCAGATACCCGTAGCGTGTGAAGATATCTAAGGAGCGGCCGACCTTCAACTGGGTCTCCTCGCTGTGGACGTCGCCGTCGTCGCCGTAGGCCGATAGAGCGGTCAGAAGCACGAGCAGCTGCGCTCGGCCCCACATTCTCGCCGCAACTGACACCTGAAAAAGAGGAAACGACATCAGAAGTATCGGAAGGTGAGAGGCCTTGGATTTAACGGCCTCGGTTGGGACTTGATGGAAGCAGATGAAGATATAAGTCAGCCAAAGCAATGTTTCCGAAATTAATTAGGTACTGATCAAATAGTATCACCCAAGGACCTTTAGAAATATTAGATAATAAATATACTTGTATAAATATTCAATAATCCCGGTAATATTGTCCAGCAAAATAAATTTTACGCCATGGCTTTAAAATGATTTATTTACATTTATATTAATTTTAAGAAACATGTAATAGATACTATAGTGTGAATGAATATATATTTGAATTAACCTATTATGGGATTTTTAAAAAAAAATGTCAATCGTATTGTAGCAATTTATATACAAGTTGGATCTCTGAAAATATTAAACATACAAATTTTTAAATGTGAATAACTCAAAACATACTAATATTTTAAAGTCAGTAAGTAGTAGGTTCAATAAAATCGGAATTGATACAATTTTACTTCTTTTTAGGGTTCTGTGCCCAAAGGGTAAAACGGGACCATATTACTAAGACACCGCTGTCCGTTCGTCTGTCACCAGGATGTATCTCATGAACCGTGATAGACAGTTGAAATTTTCACACAAATATTTAATAATGAGAGAATTTAATGTGAGGCTCCCATACAACAAACGTGATCTTTTGCTCGTTTTTGCTCGATATTGATAACTACAACAGGTAGACCTTAAAACAGAATAAAATAAATAAGTGGGGCTCCCATACAACAGACATGATTTTTTGCCGTTTTTATAGATAATGGTACGCAACCCTTAGTGCGCGAGTGGCCGGTTTTTTAAAACATTATCGCGACCACGCTACACCGTTGATCGCTGCTCTCGCTCGCATTCAGTACTAGTACTACCCGCAGCGTATCTCTCTATCTCGTGCAAGATTTATTTTAATGTTTGCCAGTTATTAATTGAAAATATTTTTAAATATATCTAATTAAAATGCTATTAAAATTTCAGCGTGAATCAATCACGTATTTAATAAAACTTTGGGGTATTGTGGTTTAATGTTAACCCGTCCAAAAGTGTCATACTTATTTTTTTTTACTCAAAACCAGCGCTTAACTTTCGAATAGTACTTGTTGGCTTCTGAATTAAACACTTTTTTTTGGCACATATTTTTTTTACACCTTTCACCTACATATTCTATTATGTAAAATTTCTACCTGAATCAAACACTTCTTGAAACAGGGGTCATCAGCTCTAAATAAATATAAGGCATTAAGGATACACCGGTTGACTACGTTATTCAAATCATTTTGTAGAAGTGTATCTGACGAGTCTTTAACATCTAAATATTTTCAAATCATCAGCAAACATTAAAAATGAACCGTTCATTACTATATTCGATAAGTCACTTACAAATAAATTAAAAAGAATTAGGCCTATATGGGAGCCCTGAGGAACACTAGAGGTAACATTGATAGCAGAAGAGACGGCATCGCTATAGTTAACAAGCTTTCTTTTAAATAACTATCAATTCAATGAAAATTCACATTCAATACATTTCATAGTTTTTCAATACGTATGCCATAGCCTTTGACTATATCAAAGGCTTTAGAGAAGTCTGTGTAAATGGAGTCGATTTGAACTTTATTTTCTAATGAACTGATAATGTAATTTATATAAACAGCGAGATTAGGTAGTAATGTAGATTTTTTAATATTTTTTTTTCGATTTTCATAGCAATAATGACATCAATGCAATAATGATTAATATTACCATGAATATTATGACTATATTTAGGAACATAATGATTATCCTGCTGATTAGAATATATGATGAAAAAAAAGTTTGCAAAGAGATTGGTAGGGAAAATTATATAACTTTCTTTTATCATTGTAATATTTCCAAAACGATCTGGGATTAGAATTAATTTTAGCTTTTCTTTTTTTCTATTTTCTTAAGTAATTTAAATAACACTCTCGACGTAGCTGTTTGCATAACGATCTTAATTTAGTGAAGTAGGTATAATTTTGTAATATATCATACATTTTTACCATACATTAGTAATGTTTAACACAGAAGTAGTTCCTCAGTAGCAAGTAACTGTTGAATCGCCGAGTAACTGTAGTTAAGCAAATATTGAACTACTTTGTCACTAAATATTTAAACAATAGCTATTTATGTAACCAGTTGGGAAAAGTACTATTTTGTGTAACGAGCGGATTTCTCGCAAAAGGATGCGAGTTACACAAAATTGTGTTTCCCAACGTGTTTCATATAAGATTTTTTCTAATTTTCACCAATTTCATATTTTATGAGAAGAAAGCTCTGATCTTATACATTTAAAAACAATCCAGTAGGTTGTAACGGTGTGAGAACTCGTCACTTTCATAGCTTGTCAGGTCTAAATAACCTACTATGAAATGAACTTTACAAAACTAAGTTTACAAAGTAAGACGTTTCCTAACGTCGAAGGGTTTTGAAAAGTGCCACTTTACATGTCAAAATTAGAAAATAATAATTTCATCGATCTCTTATTTATCGATTTCTTATTTTTCATACTTCTATTTAGGCCACGTCAGGACGCGTAAATACCGTGTTTTACATAGTAGACGGGTCAATATACCATCAGACGTAGGACAAATTCCAACAAAAGGTTTGTGAACGGTTTTTGTCATTACTAGGTGTACTGATCGACAGAAAAAAGTCTACCAAAATTTGATAACCGGAAGTGAGTTATTTTCAAGATGGCCGCTGCTAACCATGAAAATCGGCAAAACTCCTGTAACTTTGTTATTTTTAAGCGTAGAAAAATTATCTCTCTATCAAACTTACAGTTTTTATGGCCTAGGAATTCATTTTAACCGATAAATTTGGTCCACGGGGTCAAAAATGGGGGCCATTTTGGATCTTATGGATGTTTTTGAACACTATGGATTGGCAACTGTTGTATTCGATGGGTATGACGCAAGTCCTTCAATAAAGGATAATACACATAAGAGGAGGCAATAAGAACATCCAGCATCCAATAGTTCACTTCACCGGTGATACCGAATTCGAAGGGATGCAGGAACAATTTCTTTCAATGGGACGTAATAAACAACTAATCAGATTAATCAGTGATGAAATGTTGATGAGAGGCTGTATGGTTTTTCAAGCGAAAGCTGACGCTGGTGTGGACATTGCAATGGCCGCAGTTAACAGTGCACGGGAACATTCCACCACGCTCAGTGGGGAAGACTGACCTGTTAATTCTTCTTCTACATTACGCTGAAGCTAATAGCAAACCATTGTATTTTAGATCGGATAATCAGTCAAGAGGTATTCCAAATTCCAAAAGTGTACTACATCAATAACTTGAAGTCTGTTCTCGGCTGTGAGTTATGCACACAGTTGTTATTTCTTCATGCATTCACAGGATGTGAATCCACCTCGCGTATTTATGGTGTTGGTAAAAAATTGGTATTCGAAAAACTTCTAAAAGGTGATCGTGTCGCTCACTCATGTGCAACTCCATTCACTTTACCAAGCAAGAGCCCCGCCGATGTCGTAAGTCTTGGTAGTCAAGCGATGGCTGTTATTTTTAGTGGCAGCAGTATAATTTCTTTGGCAGTCTTGCGTTACCAGACACTTACGAAGAAAGTCGTCACAGCCAAATCATTTGTTCATCCAGAACGTCTTCCTCCAACTGAGTCTTCCACCGAATTCCCTTGTCTAAGAGGGTACTATCAGACCATGATATGGATGAGTGTGGCTAGTGAAATGAATCCTGTGAACTGGGGTTGGAAGCTCGATGGCGATGAACTTGTACAGTGCCGTTCAATTGAAAGTAAACGACTCTTATGAGAAATTTTGGAAATTTTCCCATTGTGAGGCAGGCTTTTGTAAAGAGATCACATTTAAAATTATTTTAGGTTGAAGTATCTGTCAGTTATATGGAGACAGCATTTTATATACAGTATTTATTAAGGAAAATCTATATGGTAAGGACGTCTCTTGTAAAAAACTCCATTAAATTAACAAACTGACTGAGAACTTAAGAAAATTACTATGAATTAATATTTGGTCCAAGCACCATTCGCGTTTATAATTTTTTGAAGCCTATTTTGCATAGACAATATTAGTATCCTGGTGTAATTCTCGCCAATATTTTCCCAGGCATTTTCAATCGCCAACCACAGTTTTTCTACGTTCGCTGGTCAGAAATTTCTGCTATACATGTCTTTCCATTTGTGCCCATACATTTTCTATCGGATTTAAATCCGGCGACTTAGAGGGTCAAGGCAGAGTGTTAATATGGTTTATATTCAGTCATTCAGTAACAACTCGTGATTTGTGAATAGAGGAATTATCCTGAAATATAAATTTAATTGAAATATGGAAAAAGGAAAGAGGAAATAAAAATATTTTCCCGGTGGAAAGTGAAGTTCTCGGGATATAAAATGGAAACGGAAGGTAACATAACATATTCCAAAATGCGAGCGTAGCTTTGACCAGTAAGACGCTCTCTGATTCTCCAAGTAACACCTGCTCCTTGGCAACATATCCATGCCCACACGTTGATAGAGAAGCGACCACTACGAGCTGTAGGATTTATATAGCGCTCTTCATATCGGCAATTTCTTGGGCGGTATAACACACACAGAGCCATCATAGCAGGATTAAAAAACTTTTTCGTCTGAAAAAATTGTGTTGTCCCAAAAGTCCTGTGGCACACCGACAAATTGGTTGGCAAAGTTTAACCTCTGCTCCTTATGTCGTGGCAACACAGCAACTTTATTTGCAGCCGAAAAATTCTTCAGCTCAGATGCTCTGATACGTCGTCTTGCGGTTTCCACCGAAGCAGGAAAATTTGTTAAGAAGCAGGCAGTCACTGCTGTATCAAAAGGATTCTGTCGGAGGTGGTCAAGGACGAGTTCGTCTTCCTCCATGGTACTGAATTTCTGTCGGCCCCCTCTATGGACGTACTCAACAGTTCCTTCTGCATTCAATTTTTGCTTAATTTTGTAAATTTTTGTAATTTTTTTACTCACATTCAAAGTATCTGCAACTGCTTGCATTGACCATCCGTTCTGCAGTAACATCACAGCTCTCATTTTTTGCGGTTCAGTTAAGCGCGGCATAATAATAATAATAATTATTATTATTATAAGGAAAACTTCAAAATATAGAATAATTATTAGTAAACTGACAAATAAAATTGACAATCAAGTTTTGATTACCTGAAAACCTGTTTCACATTAATTAAAAAAATCGTTTACTTTCAATTGAACGGCACTATACCAGTAATGTGTGATATGAATGCTGCACCAGACACTCTACTGAAAATTATACACTGCAATTGTAAAACTGGTTGCAGTGGTAACCGTTGCAGTTGCAGAACATACGGGCTTCCATGCAGTTCTGTATGTGGATCATACCTCTATGTGCTATGCCTCTAAACAAAGTGTGATTTACTCTAGGTATGCATTGCACATTGCACAAAAACTATATACCTACCTATTATTATGAATAATGAATAAGATAACTCATTCTTAGCAAGTTTTTTACTTAACAGTAAACCTATTTTAACAGTTTTTTAAACTAAATGCCAATATAAAGAAGATATTTGAAATAAATATACCTACTAAAAATGTTTCTATGAAAATCGTTCTCATATTTACATTTTGATAAAAGAAGTTTAGTGGGTTCAGAATATAAACAGTAGGTAGATATATTCTGAGTATCCCATATCTCAGTTTTGTTACTATTATCAGTATATATCTTTAACTTCTCTCGTGGGACATATAAATGCATAATAATATATGTTAGCCCAAATTCCTCATCTAACAATAAAAATAGGTATTCCAAACTGAGTATTACAAGATAAAAAGTTACGCATTGTGACAACCAGGTGTCAGATGAACTAGGGGACAGTGATGAGGACTAATAGAAAATTAAGGAGGGACTTTTTTGCCCTCATATTGTTGCACTTGTTCTTAACCTAATTTAATGTGTACTTTGTAGAATACATTAACAATAGAAACATCCCACTCAATATTTGTCTTATTTGACCTACCTTTTACCTTTTTTTATTTGATCTAATAACTGGTATTGCACCTAGATTGTTATTTGTCAGCCCCCATTTTTGATCCCACGGACCAAATTTATTGGTTGAATGAAAATTCCTTGAACATAAAAACCGTAAGTTTGATAGAAAAATAATTTTTCTTAAAAATAACAAAATTACAGAAGTTTTTCAGATTTTTATGGTTAGCGGCGGCCCTCTTGAAAATAACCCACTTCCGGTTGTCAGATATCGGTATAAACTTTTTTTCTGTCGGTCAGTACACCTAGCAATGACAAAAACCGTTCACAGATCTTTTGTCGGAATTTGTCCGAGGTTTAGGGGGAATCTTTTACTAAATTGATCATTCTATAGGGGCAAGGATTTTACGGATCCGGTTCATTATAAGCATCTTTTATATATACTAATATTCCCCCGCTCGGCCCTCCGAAACACCTCCAACATTTTGGGCAATAATAATTTATCTGTTCTTTATTCAAAATATTTTTTTTACAAATACCTTGGTTCTGAAGGATCATACGGAAAAAAAGATTATTACCAAATCCTTAGATAAGTATAAGCAATTTTCTATATTTTTTCGCTTTTCTATATAGGGTGAATATACCAGTAACTGAATACTCACCACTGAAGGAACACATTCAGTATAAATTACGTACAACTAAGTTTATATGCTAATAAAATAATTGATTCGTCTTTATAAATAGGACTGCCATCTATAGGACTGCCATCATCCTTTCGGCCATGCTTGTAATGGCGTCAATATAAGTGTTGCAAGTCACATTGTGTTGTCGAGTAGTGTACCACACAACATTTTGCTTACGATGAGCACTAAGGTGAGTTTGTGGAATAAGCTTTAGGAGATTTATTTTATATATTTCTAACATATAAAGAAAGACTTGTAGCACGTTTTGTACATGTATTTTGAGTAATTTCTATAAAAACGTTGCAAAGAATTTGCATATAAAATAAATAAACGCCTGTTCACTCCACTGGTATATGACATTAGTTTCTACCCACAGAATGAACACACTGTTCATTAACTGGTATGGCCGAGTTTTATTCCTATCTTGCTTTAACATGTATCACTGAAAATTTTAATGTTTTTATGTCCTTTTCTATCCTGCTTATATCCGTAAAACATCGATTTCCAGTAATAGAACTGGGTATAGAGGTATGATTAGTGCAGTGTTCATTCACTACATATGTATAGCCATTAAATGAACTACATGTAATTAAATACATTTTGTTGAAATTCTGCCGTTAAGTACCTACTACTTTACTATCTAGTACCCCCAGTAGATTCGGGAAGCGATACAAAGAAAATTATTGTTCTGCAAGACGTAATTATAAACAAAGAAAATACAGACTTTGATGATGCTAACAAAATAAAAAATATGTGCCCTGATAAATGTGCGAAATAAATAAAATCAACATATTAAATAATGAGGAAAACGTACTCAATATGGTTGATTTTGACGAAGCAATAAAAAACGCAGAAGATATGCAACGAAAGCCAAGTAACACCGAGGAGATAGAAGACAGCGAAACAAAAAAGGAATGTAAACATTTTGAGCCTAAAGAGTGGACTTAACGGAAGGAAAATTGTTATCAAGAAAGTAAAAACAAGGATGATAGAAATTGGAATTTAGGAAACATGATAATACAAAATGTAGAAGCAGATGAGGCGAAAAATACATATAAATGTTGAAGAATCTGGTGAAAAAAATAATAATTTAACAAATACAGAGAAAGGGTCAAATTAATCAAGAAGAGAAAAGAGTTGAAAATTAAAGTTTGGAGAGGAAGAAACTGGAAGATACAGAATTTAACTACAAGGAAGAGGAAAAAACATACTTGATAGATTTCGGGGGTTTAAAAAAGTTAGAACAAATAGTGAAACAAAGGGAAAAGTAGATGAAAATCTAGAAGACAATAGAATAATAAATAAGAGCGGAGAAGCAGTTATAGTAGATGAAGCTAAAAAAAAATGTTTCACTGCAGGACTTGTGGAATCAACACCCACCATGGCCCAGACTTCAAAATATAGATAATAAAAAGGACAAATCAAAGAAAATAAAACTGTTAAAAGATGCCATACGCTATAACTTCGAAAAAGTGGAAAGAAATTCAAGAAAAGAAAGAATTTGAACGTTTAGAAAAAAAAGATTAATTAAGAAAAAACGCGAAGCCAAGAAAAAGAATAAACTGGGAAAGACAAAACTTGATCAAAGCGAACAGGAGCAAACAAAAAAAAGGGAAAGATGTCGATTGAAAATAACGGGGATTTAAAGAAAAAAATTACTTGATGGAAACAAAGGGCGATGGATGTGGAAGCAAACATTCTGAAAGAAGTGGTCAAATCGCAATAGAACACGTGGAGAAAAGATTCAGTTAAAAATATTCCAGTCAATGATAATACTCGTACATACAAGGTCGGTGACTATGTAATTGTGCAGTATGAGGAATCATATAACCCAGAAATTATTAAAAATATGAGGAAATTTGAGTGCGAAATTTCAGTTATGTGGCCATGTAAAAATAATAAATGGAAATGGCCTTGTAAAAGAGATATGATAGATACAAGTATCAGTTTAGAAAGTAAAAAATAAATGCTCCTATTCCTCAAAATGATTCACTATGTGTGCCAGAAATTAATAAATACCTATCTCAAAGTAAGAATCAACATGGAATAGAGAATTAGATTTTTTTGTTCACTTTCTTTTAGGTTCTTAGTCTTAAAGTATATGTTTGTCATAGGTAGGTACTGATATAATTACACCAACAAAAAATAAAATATTTATTTTTATTTTGTTTATGTGTTCAAAGAATAAAATATGTTTCAACTTTGAAGTATTTCTTTGTTTTGAACCTTTACTACTAGAAAATTTCCTAATTATTAATAAAAAAGCCTGAAAATCATTCAATTGGTAGCTTAAGTTTGGAGTAGAGTGCACAGAAAATATAATGTTCATTTACGGGAAAATTTGATTCATTCGTTGGTAGCTAATGTTCAATCACTGGGTTTTTAAGTTTTTTTTGGCAAATATCGGTGGTGGTTTTTTTCTATTTTTTTGAACAACAATATCTTATCAATGTACTAACAAAAAAAACTAAAGTAAACTAAAAAGAAAGTTGTTTTCTTATCAAAGTTTATAGCTTCTACTCTTAAGTGCTCATTCATTGGGACATTCACCCTAAGTTCCGCGGGGGCGGTGGGGGAAGAGAACAGGTGCGAAAATTGTTTTTATATTTTCTCGGCTCCCAATAAATTTACGACAAATTCAAGAGGAGTGAGACTCTGGGGAGGACCTGTTCGACCAGAGAGACAGATCACGTTTCAGCTAATATTCAAGTGTGCAAATGTTCATCTTATTTCTGATTTATAATTTACTGCTATTATCCGAAGATGACACTTTTTTGATAAACGTAATAAATTAACATATGAATAAGACAACAGATACTATCAAAGGGAAGCAAGGAAAGTAACCATTTAAAATATGCATGCACTGATGAACGATATGCATAGAAAAAACCTTCTTGCATCATTACTATAAATACACGGCTGATATCCAAATAGGTCTACGATTATAAAACAATGAAAATTTCATAATGTACGATTATGAAGCAAGATTACACGATAAACCTTGTACTTCGACACTGTCGAATTAGAAGTAGGTTTCTAGGCCCGAATTTATACATTATATCATTACATACACGGGGCTAGAACCCGTCTTTTAAGGCATAATTTGCCGACCTTCATTTACGACGCCTTAATTCGGCGTCGGGAAGAGAATCAACGTATTTTTTTCCTCTCCGACGATCTCAGAAGTCAGCGTTCAGCGTGTGTCCTTGATTTGCAGGATTATGTCGCGATGTCCCGCATCTTTCCCGCTTGTCGGATTTGATGAAATTAACATCCTCACGAATGTGTTAAATGTACCTTGGTTCCTAAATACTGTTTCGTATGTAGAATACCAGAAATTGTGCTTGTGTTAGGTCTATTCCTTTGATTGGTTGATAAAACGGAATAAAACAGGACGTCGCGGATCGACATCGATTCAACGCTGCTTGCATTGTTGTTGATTGCAAATATTTAAATTTTTCGCATAAAGTTGTTCTGTTTAAAAACAGCAAAGGTAGTGAAAAATGAAAATCGGTAGAAAATAATGTATTTTCTTTTCGGTAGATGAAATGCCAACTCGGTGTATCTATCCCCCGCACGCCACTGGCTGTAATTGAGAAAGCACTACTGAATATCCTTGGCTAGAGATGTGACCTCGATAAGAGGAAGCCGAGCGGTACAATCGCTCTTTACCCGTACTGCTGAAAGCAGATATTCTCTTCTCTTTACTTAGCAGTTTAAGAAGCATAGAGCATAGAGTGAGTGTAGAGTGGGTTCTGTCAACCAAAAAGAGTTCACCATGCGATATACAATAGAGCGACAGTTTTTGAGATTTTTTTCTCAAAATTTTGAAAAGAAAATCAAAATACTGAGAAAAAATTCTGAGAATCTCAAAATTTTTAAATTTTTTTCTCAGAATTTTGAGATATAAAAAAAATTATTGTTTTAAACTATGGCGCTACGACGCGACGCCGTCGTAAATATAAGTCTGTAATACCGAAAATGTTTTTATACGCCGCGCCGTGATTAAAAATGAGAATTCCAAATCGTTCATAAATTTAGGATAACCTTTCGCTCAATTTATGAACTACGCCGCTGATGACTGGTCGTCAATAATTTTTTAAAAAAGTTAATAAAAAATGTTTTCAATTTTTTTAAATGCTTTTGTATTTCTAACTCCCGTTTAATAATCAAATTAAATGTCTCAAGAAAATTACCCATATTGAAAGAGTCGTTATTTTCGTTATTATTTAGTTGAATGCAATAAGAAATACCAAAATCGGAAAAATATAATATTTAAACAATTGTGAAGAAAAAATGGCCATCTCAGATTGAGTAACTACTCAATCGATTTGCCTTTGATGCAGGTAAGTTTCCAACAAAAGATGTAGATAATTAAATGATCTATAAGTTTGATAATAGGTGAAATTCAATAAAAGTTGGGGAGATAAGGGGGAAAAAAGACGACAAATGGCAACTCTGTGCATTTCGAACGAAATAACACGGAAAATATTGATGCTAGAAAAAATGTTTCGAATAAAAAAGTTAAGTGTTTTAATTTACAAGAGAAAAGGTCTCCATAGTATTTGTGTAAAATGCACCGTTCTCGAGATATCAAATTAAACGCGTTTTGCGCTGACACGCGGTGACGCCACGCGGTGGAACCCCTCAAATCTGGAATTATGCTCCCATTTAACAAATAATATTAGCCCCCAAATTGCATAATTTCAAGCTGATTCGCCTATTGACTGAACTATGATGGGTCACGTGCATCTGCAAATATGACGTTTAAACATTTTGCCGAACTCGGAACTGAAAATTTAAACTTAAAGAAAGCGAAATAATACAACTGTTTGTTAATCTAACACATTTCTCTATATTTCCATGTTAATTCGGTGTCAAACTAACAGTCGATGTTGGTACCTACTTTCAAAAACCACATATACGAAAGAAACTAGCCATAATA
The DNA here is from genome assembly GCA_964058915.1 of Tetropium fuscum. Classification (NCBI taxonomy): domain Eukaryota; kingdom Metazoa; phylum Arthropoda; class Insecta; order Coleoptera; family Cerambycidae; genus Tetropium; species Tetropium fuscum. The sequence goes on from CAXKVY010000065.1 coordinate 1,040,232, forward strand.
TTGTTACTGTCGACATTTTTTTCTGCACCGGTGACTTGGTTATGTCATATTTAGAGTTTGCCCAAGGTTGATGTCACTTGCCTGATACGTTTCACTTGTTACAAAGCAACTGTATTATATACATTAATAATAGTCTTTCCTGTCAAATTAGTCGAAATAAGGAAGTAGAAATCTATTAGGTACTTATATGTACGCATATTTCACAATTATAATTATTCTCTCATTACCTATATCATCTTACGATGGTTAGAAACGTTATTTGGACAGGTGCCACGCAAAAAAGATGAAATCCATTGTTATACTCGTATATTAATATTAAAATAAAATGTGCAGGTAAAAATAAACAAAACACTTATAATTATTGTTCTGCATTAACACGTATGTGTACAAAGTATTTCTTTAGAGTTGTCATAACATTACAAAAGATAATTAGGTAATTAATGATACTGATTAGAATAATGGTCACGATACGAGTCGGCATTCCAGAGCCCATATACGTATGTTTTGGTAATGCTCAGGCTTATTAAATCGATCACTAATGCTTTTTCCACAAGGGTGTATAGGACTTAAAATGGCAAGTACATCCGGTAGAACAGCTGAGAATTTCTCCGCAATGCTAAGTAATTATCCGGAAATGTTTTGTAAAAGTTAGTTTATTATATTGATTTATATTTCCTGATGAAGATCACCACTTATTTGCTAATATAGGTGGTTTAAATCGAAGAAACCTCTGCACCATAATCAAGATTTGTACACAACATCTAAGACGTTGCCGTTGGTCACCGCCACCAAGTCCTGTCTTGGTGCAAAGTCCTATTTTCTACTATCGGCCGTGTACTGGTCAGGTCTGAGACTCGGAATCTTGTGCCGCGAGGCTACCCCAATCGTGATGGACATTTTAACTGGACCTATGATTTCCGGAACTATCTTCCGCATTGGTATTATATCCGACATCTTCTGCATTGCTATATGAGCAATGTTATATATAAGCAGTGAGCATGTTGGAGATGTCCAGGAGATGTCGCCCCTCCAGAGCATCGTGATTTCACGTTACATCATCCTGAATATGTACTGCTACTTCGACTGTGTTAGGACAGCTGCGCGATAACACAGCGTCCTGTATTCAATATGTAATGGAATGCTGGTACATAGGGTCGATGGTGGAAGATGGTTCGCCAGTTCACTAATAAAGCTTAGTCGTTAACCTTCCACGCCGCCATCATGAAATTAAAAGCCTGTGTGCAGACCACCAGGAACTGTCTTGGTAGCCGCGGAAAACATAGAATTTCTTTTGCACCCGCATCCATGTTTTGAGGAGAATCATCCAACGTTTACGTTTAGTGAAAACCTTCAGGAGGGTCAAATTAAACGAAAAACTACTTTGCCGCTAATTCTTCGAGTTGATTTGTCTTTGGGTATCTGTCCCCGGGTATATCAAATGGAACAAATGTCAAAGAGGGGAGTCACTGGCTACGAGGGGAACATGCTGATGTATAGCTATATCATGCAGCTATATCATGCATATTCCCCATCAGCTGGATCGGCTTACTACAGCAAGCCATGCGGCGCAACATCATACGTCGCGTCGTACAAGTTGCATCTTCATCGGCTCAATGTCGTGCGGTATCACTTCCAATAGTGAGATGCGTCTAACTGATGCCACTCTGCAGGACCTAGTTAACTATAACTTAACGTCTACCACATTTTGTCCATACTGGCTGATTATTCACTTGCTCAGATCCAATAGTGAGATGCATCGAACAACTAATGTCATTCTGGAGGACCCTATTAACCATAACATCCACACTAAAGCCCGAACATAGACGGTGTTTAGCAGCGGTGTTCGTCAGGTAAATTCTGTTTTGCATTTCACTGCCATCTTTTGGCTACGCATACTTGTTCCTTTAATGCTTCAACATCGTGCAACCTTATTCGGGTAAGGTATACACGGATTTAATTCCAATGCTTCGGCTGCACAGTATTTTCAAAATGTTCTAGAACATTTAGAACAATACTTTGTGCATTTAAAACGTCACATGGCATTATTGCACTTGTAAATTAATAATACTTGAGAACCACATACTACTATATTGACGGACATAAAAAGTGGCGCACCTAGATTTTGTCCCAAATTTGATGTTCAATAACTTTTAAACCAGCCTATCGATTTTGATATTTTTTTTTTGTTTGAAAGGGCGATTCTTGCGGATGGCTATTTTGTAATTGGCTTTCCATAAAAAAATGTATTTTTTAATATGTACAGAAATTTTATTTGTATTGAATTCTTAGGTTGGTCACGGTGTTTACCATTCTTTTTTCAATATTCTCTTTTTTGAATCACCTTTCGAGCCCCTTCAGCAACGAAGATGCGACATTTTAGATGAAACGGTATTATTAAGTTTGATAATAAACCATGAGGCCGCGGAGCTGAAAATGTCTAAAAAGTTCATCGTTTAAGAAATGTTTAGCGTTTTCGATTAAGGACGCTGAAATAATTGTTACTTACAAGTACAAACAACATCAAAAAGAAATAACAAACAAAGAATTATTCGACATTTTAGTAAAACGACTGTAATTATTAATGATTAAAACAACAATGATTAAACAATGATTAAAACAACAAACTAACCAATAAGGAGTATTTCCTCCTCTGGCTGCTATAACAGCTTCCATACGCCTAAGCATGCTTTCAATCAAATTTGTAATAGTGATTTGAGGGATATTGTCCCATTCTTCTGTAAGAGCAATACTCAATTCATCCCATAAATTCTCAATGGGATTCATAATATAAATCCCATTGATGTATGTATATTATACATACGATTAATTCGTATGTACATATTCATATACATATTATGTACATATATGTACATAATCATATACATATAGGCATACGATTAATTCCGACATCGTTTAAAAATTGTGTTATCATCACTGCTGTATGCGGTCGTGCATTATCTTGCATTAAGAGGAATTCTTCGCCAATGTAAGGTGCAAATGGGACAATATGTTCATTCAAGATCTCTATGTATCTAACTGCATTTAGAGATTGCCGTGATGGAAACACAAATAATTATGTACGGGTAATCGCTGGTAATTCCACCCCATACCATTAGTGAACCACCGCCAAAACTCCCCCTTTCACCGAACATACCATCCTCGTATCTTTCCCCACGCCTTCTCCAAACCCTCCGACGCCCGTCTACTGATCTCAACATGAATCTTGATTCGTCAGTTAATAAAACTTGAGACCATTGCAACTCATTCCAAACAAGATGAATTCGAGCAAAATCCAAACAAGCTATTCGATGTCGTCGAAGTAATCGCATTCCAATAGCAGGTCTTCTTGCGATAAAACAGACACTCCTGAATCTCCGACAAATTGTTCGATCTGACACAACTGTTCCTCGTGCGTTTCTTAAATTTCGGTTTGTGATCACAGCTGTTTGATAGGGATTCCTCGATATTTGCAGACCAATAAATCGATCGTCAATATTTTGCATAATCCTGGAACTACCCGAACCTGGACGTCTGCTGTATTTGCCCGTTTCTCGGTAGCGCTGGATCGCTCTTCGGACAGTTGTTTCTGGTAGACCAACAATACGAGCTGCATATCTTTGGCTCCTTCCATCTTCTGTCAAAGCCACAACTCTAGCTACTTGAATTGGAGTAATTTGTACTGGCATTTTCTTTTAGAACGCTAACTGAATTTTTTTTTTCACGAGAATTGCAACTGAATCTTTTGACGTTTCAATGTTAACCGTTACCATAGCCTCCTTGTTAAATATCAAACTTAATAACACCGTTTCATCTAAAATGTCGCATCTTCGTTGCTGAAGGGGCTAGAGAGGTGATTCAAAAAAGAGAATATTGAAAAAAGAATGGTAATACCGTGACCAACCTAAGAATTCAATACAAATAAAATTTCACACCACAGCGACAATCAAATTTCGTGTCAAAATCATAATCGGTTTTTAAAGGCTGTACATATAAAAAAATACATTTTTTATGGAAAGCCAAATACAAAATAGTCATCCGCAAGAATTGCCCTTTCAAACAAAAAAAAATATCAAAATCGATAGGCTGGTTTAAAAGTTATTGAACATCAAATTTGGCGCAAAATTTAGGTGCGCCACTTTTTATGTCAGATAGTTTATAATCCTCAAATAACCTTAAAATCAAATGATCGATTTATTTTGAGTAGCGCCGTTCAAGCGGCAACGTGCACCGTTTCAAATTTCTGACAGATTTTGGTTATCTCTAGGCTGCCATTTTGCCGACGGAAAACGTTCCACAGCTTAAACCAAGCTCGGTCTCTTATCTTCATGATTTTGACATACCTACAAATTGTAGGTTATGTGTTTTGTTTACGTTTTTCATCTGTCAACGAGGAAAGTTTGTATCAGGTTTGTATACTTCCCGGACGAGTCGTTTCGTCACACATTAATTTGACCAGTGCAGTACTAATGAGAAATTACGTCACGAGCCGAAGGCGAGTGGTGTTAATAATGGCATATTAAACGCGAGTTGAATACTAATAATTTTCCACGACCATTGCGTTTTTCATCTTTAATGAGATGTTTTCCAGAATGAGTTTTTTATAGTTAAAAAAAAATGTATTTTAAAACGTCAATGTCACCAGTTGGCACGATTTGACCTTGTTTTTAGTTCTCAATACAAATAGACGGAATGTTTCTAATAGGTGTTATAAACAAATAGTGTTTTTAGCAATAAAATTATTGTTCAATTTGCACTAATTATTTCGACTTGGATTTTTATAGTTCTATGGAGTCTGTGACTGCTATTTACAGGTTATTGAATGTCCTGTCGGGATATTTTGCAACCTTAGCAACGCATTCGACGGTATCAACCATGACATTATGTTGGGAGAAACTGGATAGGTATGGTGTCCGAGGTATTGCGCTTTCCGCTGCTCTAGATAAAGGGTTCTGTCCAATAGAACACAATTTGTATCAGTAAATAAAGTTCCACAGGGTTGGGCCCGGTAGTTTTTCTACTATATATCAACGATTTAGATATTTTGTCATCATCAGCATATTTTACTTTGTATGCGGATGACACCTCGATTATGGTGCCTGATTTCAGCGAACGGTTCTCTCAAAATTTATTATTCCTAAATACAGTTAAGACTCATCTACTAAGATTTCCCAACAGACAAAAACAGTGTGTCCATTAATATAAAAAATTTCGTCATAAGAAACATTTCGTCAATTTCAGTATGCATTGACACAGTGAGGTGTCTGGGTTTACATATTGATAAATGTCTAAACTGGCAGCAAGATTTATAGTGTGGCTATTTAATTTAACCCTGCATCAGCTTTATTATATTATTTTTTATTATTTTTACAGTTGGTTACTTGTAGTTAAATACAATTTTACAAGAAATTAACGCACCACCAAAAAAACTACCAAAAGTTTGGAGGTAATTTTCTAGTCTAGTCTAAATCTTCTAGTTTCTAATTTTAAATCTAAAAAAGTCTAAAATCTCTTGTATGTATCGTACTATAATGTACGGTACATTAAAATTTATTGTAGTAACGCCACCAGATAATATATTGGAGAAATAGCACTGAGCATACCGTTCATTGAGATGACTAGGTATATACACGGAGACGTCTACCATTATTATACAGACGGAATTGCGACTCATCCGTAAATAACACACGTTCTCATTGAGTCACGGTCCAGTTAACATGCGATGTGAAAAATTTAGCCTAGCCCTCCGGTGATTTCTATTTAAAGCTGGAAAGCCTCACGGTATAGTTAACATGCCATGTGCAAAATTTAGCCTAGCCCTCCGGTGATTTCTATTTAAAGCTGGAAAGCCTCAAGCAGGAACTCTTGTCTCAAGTTGCATGCCCTAAGTCGCTGTCTAATGGTTTCCTCACTACTTAATTTGTAAACGACTTACTTCTCGAAGCTGTATCTGCAAAGTCTGCATAATATATGTATTGTAACGATTATGGCCTACAAATACGCCACCACTGGATATCTAAAAATAGGCTCGAAGGGAGCGCGCTTAAGTAAACAGTGGCCTACCTGCGGCAGGGATACTGGGGCCATCTAGAATTATACCTGCGAGATTCGATTTGGTTTCGGGAAGGTCCCGAAGCGACCAGAACGATAAAAACAGGTATATAAGCTGATTCCGGCGATCGGGAGGGCAGTGATAAATAAATATCCGTGCGACGCGTTTAAGTTAAAAGTGGAAATAAATCATTATAAATATACCCAAGTAGTGTAAAAATAGAAATAAATATTATACATAGTTTTATTATAAATTAGTGCTTAGTTAAAATAAATAAATAGTTTTTAAGTTGAGTGAGTGAAATTAATTATCCCATATAATATCGAGCCCCGGTAAAAACGTAACAGTATTATTTTGCTCACAGAAGTTTAATATCCGATAATAAATGGCCCAAAAAATGGCACGGGCCTCGAATTTGTTACGAGTCCGTCAGGGGAGGGCATCGGCCCCTGCGGACGCCTTTGACCACACGCATTGTTTTCCAAAATTACTACAGAAAAAATGGTTATTTACGTCTACGGAGCTGCCTGGACCCGCCGCGCCGGTCCGCTATTTTCTCATCGGATTCGCCAACCGCATTTTCAAAGGAAACTACACGCGCTAACACTAACATTGTTCAGTAGAACCAACAATAAATACCTTTTTCATCAGGATGCCCTTGGGCTATTATATGTAATACAATGCCAGCAGCTCCGGCTGTAAATTGTCACGTTAATGACCATGAGATTAGTCCGTACCTTTACACTTATTTGAGTACTATCCAGACACATTTTACTTAGATATCTTTCATATAAAATTAAACAAACACACCACGGCCATACGCACCTGTCATGGGTACATCACAAGACGTAGGATCATATCCATAGACACGCACACACACAACACACGCGCGTCCAAGATATGTCTGCTGCCTACATAAAGACCGACGAGTGACGAGTCACCGGTTTAGTTACCGCACCAAAAGCGAATAGTGAAGTAAATAGACTGAACGGAAACAATATTATTGACCACCTCGGTCCGCCTGCTCATTTGGTACAGGTGTTCGTAATAATTTTCCTCTAGCTAACGAAGGGGACAAACCGCAACGCCAGATAAGCCCGAGCTTTATCGCGATCGCTTTCACCGTACGTGCATCGGCTGTGCCGGTGCAGTCGTAACGTGTTATGTCTATTGGGCCTTGTAAGGGATTGGTTTCACTCTTTGCAAAATGTTCTAAATTGGATGTTTTATTGTTGCTTCTCTAACATTATTACATTTCTACTCGTCAAAACACGTACATCACTATAGTTCTTTTCCTTTTCTGTACTTTTTTATAGTAGAATAAAAATACATGCTTACATAAAGCAAAATACAACATCTATATCTATACAGGGTGAATCAGTTTTTTGTAGACAAACTTTAACAGGGCATAGAACGCACGTTTTTAAAAAGAAAAGTGCCTATAAAGATATGGCCGATCTAGCTTCCTAAGGAAGATACAGGGTGTTAAAATTTAATTTTTTTTACATTAATGTGTAATATTTTCTGAACGGAATGATATATTCACTAAATATTTTACACATATCTTAACCTGCATAGGATCAACACGTTGTATTGTTCCTGTCGAAAATACTATAGTGGATGTTACTTTTTTCGGGTACTTCGACTATTCTGCATAATAGAACTTTTTTTTCGTACGCCACTGACATTATCTGATACATATTTCTAAAATAACGGCCCCTTAGTAACAATTTTGATCTCTTGTAATTTTGCTCTAACTATGACAGTTTTCGAAATATTGGCCGTTGTTTCTCTGACAGTGTAATGTCGTTATTATAATTTTTTTTTCTTGAATTTTCTTTATGACTTATAAACGAACGCTTAGATTTTTTCATGTTTGGGGGATAATGCCTATTAATTAAGGCGCATAAAACAAGCGGTAAGAATGTTCAAAAACTTGCACAGTGGCGGGGTGGAAGGGGTGCTCCACCCCTTTCGTAAACAGAACTACGCCAAAGACTATTTAAAAAAAACTGTTATTTTCATTATCTACATACAGTTTAACAAAAATAATGTCCCTTCTTCTGTTTCGAAATTCCTGTGCGTTTCCTAGTTATTTTGATTTTTAGTGTTTGATGTGGTACTAAATTAAGTAATTTATTTATTAGCAATAATAATTATCGGCTAAATATTTAATTATTTCAACGAAACCTACCTAAATATGGTTTGTTAAGGATTCTAAAAAGCCGAAATCTCTATCTCTTTCCAAGTAAGTACAATTACAAAAAAAAACATTAGATGAACATTGATGTTAATGTTTATGGAGATATAAACATTTTTGAATTTATAGCAATATTTAATTAACAATAATAATTGTGGAATAAATAACAATTGTTAGCAATAATGATTTATAAATAACAATTACAAGAATTAATAACAATAACACTAGTACCTACGTACATAAAATTAGATACTTTGTTCAAAATGTAAACCGTTCTTCTCAATACACATTTCACTGCGACGTATCATAGAACGTCTTAAGTTAACTAAATGATGCACCCTTATTTCATTGCAAGCATCTCTAATGCGATTTTGAAGTTCCTCAAGTGTATTAACCAGAGTGGTATACACTATTTCCTTAATGAATCCTCACACAAAAAAGTCAAGTGGTGTTAAATCGGGGGATCTGGGAGGCCACGCCACTGGACCTCCACGACCTATCCACCTCCCTGGTTATTAGTTTAGCCAATTTCTTACATTTCTGCCATAATGGGCCGGGCACCCATCAAGTTGAATCCAAGACTGTCTTCTTAAATTCAAAGGAATGACTTCCCATATATTACCATGGTGTTCTTCTAAAAATTGTAGGAAATTTTCTGAATTTACACGTTGTGGCAAGAAATAAGGTCCAAACACGTGGTTGCCGTAAATTCCAATCCAGACATTTGTACTAAATTCATGTTGAAAACTTCGTGGTCGAATGGCATGTGGGTTTTCATGTGCCCATACATGCAGATTGTGAAAATTTACTATACCACGACGAGTAAAACAAGATTCATCAGTCCACAGTATATTGGATAAGAAATCCCTATTATTTTGAATGGAGTTAAGAACCCACCTAAATAAGTAAGTCTTCGTTCAGCGTCACCTGGACATAAACCTTGAACAGGTTGAAAATGATATGGGCGTCTGTGATCCCGTTTTAAAACCCGGGAAATTTTTCTTTGGGAAATACCAAGAGCAATAGCAGCACGTCGAGTACTTGTCGTTGGGTTCCTATTAAATTCCCGCAATATACGGTCTCTATCTCGTCCACGGTTGTTCTGTCGGCCCCCGGGTACATTTTTCAAACCCTGGTTAACAAATCGACGGTGGATACTCACAAAAACGGAATGATGAGGTTGTCGTCTATTTTGAAATCTTCTTCGATACTCCCTAGTTGCGTATCTTGAATTCCCATTTGCGAACCCATAAATAAAATGAATGTCGGCTTGTTCGCTATTTGTAAATGTAAACGGCATGTTACACTAATTAAAATCTGGCAAATCACATAAAATAACTTTTTAATATTAAAAATAATAATTAATAACAGTGAAAATATTCAAGATGAAGCAAAATTGTTTGTAGATAAACTTGTAATACGTCAAACTGTCGTTTCAAAATATGACGTAATGCTTACTTGTTTTCCAAGGAGTATAATATTTTGTTGCAATTATTACGTACAGTTACAAATACGCTAGTTTTAAATGGAAATTATTTAGCAAACAACAACAAAAATTGAAACAGAAATTGGTACATGCACAAGTTTAATAAAACTTAAAGGAAATTTTTAAGACTTTTGGCAAGTGCACAATAATCTATTGTATTGTAAGTACATTTGTAATTTAACAGATTTCAACATATAAAAGTATTGTATTTGAGTAAGGCTTGATATAACAAATATTTATTTTGACTACATTGGAAAAAGATAAAGAATAAGAGATTTCGGCTTTTTAGAATCCTTAACACACCATATTTAGGTAGGTTTCGTTGAAAGAATTAAATATTTAGCCGATAATTATTATTGCTAATAAATAAATTACTTAATTTAGTACCACATCAAACACTAAAAATCAAAATAACTAGGAACCGCACAGGAATTTCGAAACAGAAGAAGGGACATTATTTTTGTTAAACTGTATGTAGATAATGAAAATAACAGTTTTTTTTTAAATAGTCTTTGGCGTAGATGTTCTGTTTACGAAAGGGGTGGAGCACCCCTTCCACCCCGCCACTGTGCAAGTTTTTGAACATTCTTACCGCTTGTTTTATGCGCCTTAATTAATAGGCATTATCCCCCAAACATGAAAAAATCTAAGCGTTCGTTTATAAGTCATAAAGAAAATTCGAGAAAAAAAATATAATAACGACATTACACTGTCAGAGAAACAACGGCCAATATCTCTAAAACTGTCATAGTTAGAGCAAAATTACAAGAGATCAAAATTGTTACTAAGGGGCCGTTATTTTAGAAATATGTATCAGATAATGTCAGTGGCGTACGAAAAAAAAGTTCCATTATGCAGAATATCCGAAGTACCCGAAAAAAGTAACATCCACTATAGTATTTTCGACAGGAACAATACAACATGTTGATCCTATGCAGGTTAAGATATGTGTAAAATATTTAGTGAATATATCATTCCGTTCAGAAAATATTACACATTAATGTAAAAAAAAAATTAAATTTTAACACCCTGTATCTTCCTTAGGAAGCTAGATCGGCCATATCTTTATAGACACTTTTCTTTTTAAAAACGTGCGTTCTATCCCCTGTTAAAGTTTGTCTACAAAAAACTGACTCACCCTTTATATAGGAGGAGGATTATCTCATGTAATTTTCGTGTGTACGTTTTTTTGCTCAATCCAATATGACAAAAATGCATTTAATTGGTTCCTGATAATTCTAATATTCAGATTGAAAATTATAATAATACAATTTACCGTTGAAGTGCACCTAGAAGTAGCAAATTATTGCGTGATATGGAAGCCTCAAACATTTACTAGTTCTTAGTTAGAGGGCCCAACTAATATCACATGAGTTTTGAACTGAAACCCAGTTAAAACATCTAACAAGACATTCAAAGAGCGTATTTCATTTCTTTTGTTCAACATTTTGGTGATACATATTGCAAGGTACAAGCAGCTTTATAGATAGAAAATGAATTTAATAAAATTTATTTAGAATTTCATAATAAAACAAACCATCTCCATTTTTATCTTTTGCCACTTGTGTGTACTTGATGAATAGTTTAGGAGCTAATATTCTGTCTCTTTCTCTTTCCCCATTTTTCAATGGAGTCGTACCTAATCTATAAATTTTAGATTTTAAAAAAGTTGAGAGGTTTAAAACACGTTTTTACGGGAAATTCTTTGTGCACTCCAACGTTAACAATTTATGCGTTAAACAGCGTTCTATTAAGCCCCTTTCTACAAATCGCTAAACTAAAATGTTACAATTGTGAGGTAACGAGGATGATTTTAAAAATGCGTAGTGCCTACCGCTTTTCGAGTATCTTTGTTCCTAAGAGACTTAATTCTTTTTGTAACTCTGCAACCTTCATTTCAAAATACTTATTTAAAATTCAGATTATTTATTTTAAAACAACTACGGTCAAACAATTCACATAAACAATTCACTATACCTAACCCCGGCGCTAGCGCCTCTACCGTACTTTAATCGTACTTAGTTATTGTAATTGCTTTATTGCGACGTACTTTTATTCATTTCATTTTGGAAAAACAGAAGTAAGCAGCATGCTACGGAAAAAAGAAGAGACATGTGGATTAAATGTCAAAAGGCAATTGAAAGGAGTGTTTATTGTGGAAATAGCCGAATTTTTTGCCAATATTTTTGTCAATATGGAACGTGAAGTACGAAATCTTAGTGGTGGAAAAATGTGCTCAAGCATTAATATTGGTTGAACTAGGTTGGAGTTATCGAAGAATTGGACAGCGATTTAATGTGATGCATACAACTGTCTCAAGAGTGATACAAATATATACACTAGTTCTGTGCATTGACCGCCTAAAGAAACAATTGCTGTTGCCACATCTAATTCTCAAATTTCTCAATATTCAATTAAAATATCCAAGTTCACAATATTATATAAAAGTTGTATATATTATTTATGAATGTCAAAAGAATTATTGTGCATTGTGCATACAATAATATAGTATATGCCAAGACGTTAACCTAAAGCGGCAACGCGGGTCTATCGCACACCGAACGCGGATTATATCTCTTTTTAACTTATTGGAATGACGCGCTGTCTGTCTTTCATTTGGCACAGCCGGTAAATCTGGGAAACATTCTTTTGCTTTTATTTACCCTGCATTGACGGATTGACGGGATTTTTGCGTGTATTCTGTAATCTGTAACGGTCACTCGCGATATAGTAGTACGTTGGTTGAGACATTTGCGTATATCAAGTGCTGTTTTACTGTGATTGTGAATATAATATCAGTGAACGATGGAAAATATTCCAAATCGTAGGCGCTACCGATCGGTAGGTGAGAAAACATTATTTTACGAGTATTTTACTGCATACAGAGAGATAACCCCCATCGCGACAAAGATGAATTGGTGGATATGTGTTCGGATTATACAGAAGCATCAACGTCAAGCATATACACAGTTTTAAGAGAAGAAAAGATACATGGAAGTGTACAGACACCGAAACCAAAAAGCGGTCGAAATAAGATTGTAGTGGACGACGTACATGTAAGAAATGCGATACGTAGAACGGTCCACGGTTTCTTTAGAAATACCGAATTGCCCACTTTAGATAAGGTGCTGCAACGTATAAGTGAAAATGATATTATACCTAAAATTTGCAGGGCTAGTCTGACAAGAGACATGAATTTTACTTATGGAAAAGTAGACAGAAAGAGTGTTCTCATAGAGAGATATGAAAAAGTTGCTTGGCGGATGGATTATCTTCGAAAAATAAACGAAACGAAGGACGGAAAATTTATTACACTGACGAAACATGGGTTAACGAAGGACATACTGTGAAGAGTCTGGCAGGATGGAGACTAGAAAAATGCACGGCAAGCTGCGATTGAAGCTGCCGTCTGGAAAACGCCGCCTTTTAATTATAACGCATATTGGAAGTGATAGTGGATTTCTGCCTAATGGAGAAATGATATTTCAATCTAAGAAGACCGGAGGCTAGTGGATTTCTGCCTAATGGAGAAATGATATTTCAATCTAAGAAGACCGGAGGCTACCACGAGGAAATGAATTCCAAGGTATACGAGAAATGGTTTGCCGGATTCCAAAAGTAGGACCAGGAAGTGTCGTGGTTATGGATAATGCGCCTCATAGCCGAAAATGTGAAGAAACACTCCAGCAATCGTGGAGAAAGAGAATAATTCAAGAATGGTTAACAGAAAAGGGTATTTCTTACCAAGAAACTTCCTTAAAGGGTATTCCTTACTGTAAATCGTGATAGCGACAGTGACGATGAAGGGGAAAGTGACTGAAAATAGTGATATTAATTAGCCGTTTTTAAGGTAAGTACTTATTAAGGTGTAAGGTGTGAAGGTGTTTTTATTTTTCATTGAGAATTTTTTGCTTTATTTTGGAATAGGAACCCGTCATAGTTTTCGGAGATACGGTGCGCGCGAGGTTCTCCGATGTGGCCCAAACTTTAGGATCTTATAAGAGTGGACAAAAAATGAGGCTTCCCAAATTTTTGGCCTCCCACACCCTCCCGACCAAATGATATGAATTTTTAAAATTTCAAAAATTCGCGTTTTTTCCAATTTTTCAAACATCTGTATCTCTGAAAGTTTCGTTCCAAATGGTCCTAGGGGGGGGTCATTTTTTTCGTGGGATGGTCTACTTTTTTATGGACAGCCGTCGCGCCCGTTCGTTCATTTGGCACCCTGATTTGCGGAAGCGGTCAATCGGTGAATTAGCTCTGCTTCAAAATCGCGCCAGGCGGTCACGTATCCATAAAATCGTTTCTACCCCGGGCGCATCTTTTTCCTTGACCTTTGATCTTTAAAATGCGCTCCGTAAAGTTTCATTTCGACCAAAACTCGCCAAGTTACAGATATTTCAAATTCCTCATTTTTTGAAAAAACGCGATTTTTTATCGAGCTCCGGCCTTGCGTCTCGCGACGTCGTAATCCTCTTTCCGACCTCTTCGTTTATTCTGTTCACAACGCTTGCACAATTGATCCTCAGAAATCAACCTTTTATTGGCCACTTATAATAATCATTGCTCGTTGTCAAATAAATTATTCTTAACCCCCCTCTGACGGGTGTAACATGACATCCAAAAGGATCGTAGCACTGGTGGCGATATGCCGAGTAATTGTCGATACGGCTGTGCTTGTGTTTGTGGCAGATAAATGAACCATCGATATGATCAAAACTAGTTTTCACTTTGAATTCGAGAATGGATAACACTTCACTACTTAAATCACTCAACTGCACCTGTTTATCGATTCCGGAGCACGAATTCTTACTCAATCCTCCGATAACACACACCGCCATTAGGAAATGAAGAACCGAGTCACTTATGTGTTTTTTCCAGAGTTCTTTTCACTGTATCTTGGTCTTTTGTTTCCTCAGCACTTACGTTGTTTTTGATGAGAAGTCGATGTGCAATTGTTTGGAGAGGGTAAACTAACCTCAAAATCGGCTGCGGCTTTGCATTCGCCGTTCATAAACCCCAAGTACAGGAAACTACCCGCAGTACAGCAGACGGACAGGGTGCGCATGAAGCGCAAAACAGCGACGGGATCCGGTACTATTTATGGCAAAAGCTAATTCATAAAAAATAGCAGAAATTCAAGAAAAACCGCAAAAAATCAGTGTTCTTACAAGCTGTTTGGGTATAAATCGTTCCATCTGCAGAGCTGGATAACTCACGTTGTAACGGCGGGCCAAAGGCCAAATTTGGGGATGTGGTTAAGTAATGTTTAAAAATAAATGTCCAGAAGGATTGGCGATGTTTCGATACGCGACGCCGGAGATATAGCTCGATAAAAATAGGGAAAATTGCGTATTTTCAAAAAATGAGGAATTTGAAATATCTATTATATCTTGGCGAGTTTTGGTCTAAATGAAACTTTACTGGGCGCATTTTGATGGTCGAAGGTCAAGGAAAAAAATGCGCTCGAGTGGAAATGATTTTATTGATACGCGACCGCCTGGCGCGATTTTGACGCAGAGCTAATTCACCGTTTGACCGCTTCCACAGATCAGGGTGCCAAATGAACGGGCGGGCGCGACGGCAGTCTGAACGGGTTCATAAAAAAGTAGACCGTTCCACGAAAAAAATGAGCCCTCCTAGGCTCCATTTGGACCAAAACTTTTAGAGATACAGATGTTTGGAAAATACGCGAATTTTTGAAATTTAAAAATTCATATCTGTTGATCGGGAGGGTGTGGGAGGCCAAAAATTTGGGAAACCTTATTTTTTGTCCACTCTTATAAGATCCTAAAGTTTGGGCCAAATCGGAGAACCCCGCGCGCAGCGTATCTCCGAAAATTATTGGACGGGCTCAGGTGTATTTATTTTATTTGTTTTATAGTTTTTATTTTCTGTTGAGAATTTTTTGCTTTATTTTTGAATATATATTTATTTTATTGATTTTATTTTTTGATGAGAATTTTTAGCTTTATTTTGGAATATATTATTTTATTGTTTTTATTTTTTGTTGAGAAATTTTAGCTTTATTTTGGAATATATAATTATCTTATTTTTCCGCTTGCATTTACCTTCAGCTGTGGTGTTTAAAATTGTATATGAAAAACCTTCTACTTTCGACCCCCTAAAAAATTTCCTACGCCCATGTGTAGCACTTTATAGGTCATATTTGCCGGTCAACTGCAATCGTATATTCGCTCGCGCTTCTCTCGAGTGTGTTTTGTGACTACTAGTATATTCCTAGACCCCGAGATCACTACAAACGTTGAACAAGGATATAAACCATTCAGTTCCCGCCTTGGAGATAGAAAGCGCAAACTCCCACTGAGATGGGATGGATAAGGATACCTTGGTTTACCTAATGTAACCAATGTAAGTTATGCAAAGCAATTTCAATAAATTTATAAAATTACGATAATCTAAATTAAAAAGATAATAAATACTAAGTGATTATAAATTGGTTTTTGATTTACCAATATTTTACAAAACAAATATTTTCTTTAAGAATTATGCATGTATTAACGCAAGATGAACAGATATTTCACAAACACGAACCACACAATGCAACAAGTCGAGATTGATTTCATCTCACATCAGAAAACACTGAAAATGCCAATTACCTTGACTCTTACTATTTCTTAACTCTAACGAACTGCGATTGAACGGCTTCAAAAACCATAATTAATATACACTGGCAACTATTGTTAAATACCAGAACAATACAATGTAATTTTACGACAGAAACTAATTAAACATACCTAACAATTAGCCGGTTTTTAATAGCACATTTCCCTCACGATCTTGACAAGAAATAATTATACAGGGAATTTTTCACTACAACATACGGAAACCGTCCCAGATGAGTTTTGAACAATTAAGTACGCGATATTAATATCGTTTTTTTTAATAGCAACATCAAAACAATTATCATCACTCAACAGTGAGCGCATGTCAGATACACAGGAAAGCTGAGAGATAAATCTGCCAGGCTTATTTTTACTTTTATTATATTTCATGGTTATTTATTTCAATTTGTATATTACTCATGCTTCAAAAACGTAAAAATAAGAGTTCCGAAACATCGATCTTATTTCACTTACGCCAAGCCCTACTTACTTACACTTAGTTTCCTCAACTTCAGATAAGCCAGATTACTTTTTTCGGAAGTTTGATGATTGTAATCTAAAGGGGAAATCTAAAAGGGAACGGGATATATAACGGGAAAAATGAATCCACTATTTGTTGTATCCATCTTCAGACAAATAGTTGATTAGTATCATTAATATAACAAACTAATCGATATTCACCAACTAGTAAATAGTAAAATAAGTAACCAAAAATTTCACTGCCCCCATACTATTTGTTTAATCGTACAGAAGACGAAAACAACATTTTTAAATAATGTCTGTTAGTAGAGTGAGCAAATTGTGATTTTCGTTTAGCCCTGAAATCAGTTTTATATGATACCTGTAAAAACCTCGAAATTAGTTATGCAATGCAATTTCTCTTCATTGTTTTCTTTTATGTAAGTCCCGCCATAATTATAAAACTAGTAGCGCTAATTAACACATCGTCGTCTGAATTCGTGATTTTGAACGGATTATCGACTAATACGAATGTTCGCTATAATTTAAATGCAGAGAGCAAACCCTTGCAGGAAACAGACGTACGAGCTACTTTAATTTAAATGCACCTTTATTACACGTTTTACATTTTGAATCTTTTTATTTTACATTTGCACAACCTCCCAATAAGCAGTGCAGTGTCGAGCAGTGTCGCAGGACCGAAGGGAAAACCTGGGGAATGAAACCCAGGGTGGTCCTGTGGATATACACTGCCATCATAAGATCGATGATGGCCCAAGAGTCAACAAATAACAGCAAAACTCAAGCTATGCCAGGTATTCTAAATTTAACGATGGAAAATCTGATTCGACAGCAATATTTTTGACATCAACACCAACCCATAAAAATTAATAAACTAAAATGCACCATTTCTCAGGAGCTCCACCAATTTTTAACGGCCATATCGCGAACCCATACCAGAGATATAGATCTATATCTCTGACTCATACACATAGCATAACGCATAACCTATACTTTTAAGATTTGTTGCTTGTTGCCCGTGTTGACTTTTGTTTATTCAAACAGTGTCTTAAAATATTGGCCACAACACCAATATTATATTTCATTTTCCTTTATTATATTTCATTTTCCCTAACGATGTGTTGCCTAACTTTCAGTATAAACTTGTTAACTACCATCTAGGTAAATTACAACCAAATACACTAACACAAGAATCTATTAGTCTATTCATTGCCAACATAATTTTACAGAAAAAATAGGTTCCTAAAAATAGAATGTCCAATATCGAAATAGATTTTCTATCGTTAAATTTACTATAAAAGAGTTGCCCGTCTGAGCATAACCGGGGCTATGCGAACAACACCAACGAGAGCAATGGAGATAATGCTGTGTCTTCCACCGCTAGATCTACATCTAGAAGAAGTGGCTTTGACTGCCATTACTCGCCTCAAATTTATTGGCATACTACCAAACGCAAGCTGTGGCCAAACCAGAAGCCGCCTGTGGACTGAGGCTGTCAAAACGATAGGGGTATCGATTTACAGGCATGTACAGATGGTATTCCGCCTCGACTTGTCTTTGATACACCTTACACCATACAAACTACTGGTGAAGATGAGAACGGCGTTGAAGGTGTAAACTATGTCTTCACAGACGGATCAAAGAAAAAGGACGGAGCAGGTTGTCGTATATATTCCAGAAATCTGCGACTACGATGCAACTGGACTATGGATAAAAATGCCAGTGTAGTACAAACAGAACTCGCTGGTATAACCATAGCTGCACAAGAGATTGCTCGCAGAGAAATAACGGGAAAGGCAATTAGAATCTGCATAGATAGTAGACAATTACTACTGGCCCTGAAAAACTATAAAATAGCCAAAGGGTCAACATGGGAGTGTCACCAAGCACTTGTGTGTGCCTGTCAGATGAATAACGTCTGCCTGTGCTGGGTCAAAGGACACTCACAATGCAACGGCAATAAAGAAGCTGACAAACTGGCCAAGAAGGCAGCCAGCCTGAGAATCCTTGTGCCCGGTCCTTCAAGTACACTACCAATTGCAGCGAAACTCCAATTAATAAAGGAAAACACCCAGCAGAAATTTTAAACGTTGTGGGATGAATCAAGTAAGCAGCCAGCTGGCCAGAATTCTGCTGAGATATTCCAGATAAGAGACGGCGAGGAATTATCAATGGCAATGTCTAGGGTAAACCTACGATTTGTGACAGGAATCCTAACCGGACACTGCCGGGTAAGAAAGCACCTCTATAACATGAGACAAAGTGACACACCCATTTGCAGAGGATGTGAACAAGAAGATGAAACGGTCGAGTATGTATTTTGTGAATGTCCCGCCGTGTCATCGACCAGAGAATCCATATTGGGGGAACGTTGGCCTTCTATGGCCAATTTGAAGGAAATTCCCCTAGAGCAATATTATCACCTTTTGTACAACATTAGGCTGGTTGATGGCGTAGGGAGACATCTCCCTGACAGAGGAAGCCCAATGCGGCCTAAGTGTAGCGGATCTCTGATCCGCACTCCGAACAAATTCCAGAATCCAGAACCTCCCAATAAAAAACAAAAAGCCCTTGATTTTTTTTCCTTAATTTTGAAAACCTGATTTTAAAAAAACATTTTTTTCTGGCATTTTTTATTAGGTATTTTTCAATATGTATGTCCTCCCTCTTAGCCTGAATCCGCCCTTGAAAATATACTATGCTTCACAACTTTGTAAATCTTGACTATTTTGCTATCACCGTTATTGATGACGTTAAGCGATGATAGCTCAGGTGGATGGTTCTTCCAAAAAGTCTAATGTGTCTCGAATAATAGTAACAAATAATATATAATAATAAAATGTCCAATTTAAATATGAAAAAACCTATCATATAAACTGCTTCAATTGGCGGCTTATCGAGACCTGTAGAAACTATCACGTGACCAAGCGAAATTCCAACACGATCACGTGTTTATTAAAATCAGATATCTAGTAACGCATCAGCTATTTCAGAAGAAAAAATACGAAACACACAATTCTGCGCGATTATTTAACTATAGTAATAATTGGTTCATGAATGATCGAAAGGAAATCGAGACAGAAGTGACAATGACCCAGTTGCTCTGGCCTATAGCTTCAAGTGAGAGTTTTGATATTGTTTGCATAATAATAATTTCAGTTTTTTCAGGCTCGGTTTTGGGTAATCAAAACACGGGTTAATGGAAATTATATAGAAAACTGAAGGAGTCGATGTTCTTTAAATTACTTAAAAAAATTAGTTTAATTAAAAAAATATATTGGATTTATTTACAAGTAGGAAATTATCTGTAAACACTATTACTACCACTCAAAACTACAAGACCATACCTTACAACAGGACCGTACTAAATAATTCGCAGGTTTGGCCGGCACTATAACTCAATATAAATTTGCCCCATAATTCAAAATTGATTTTATTTTCTGTGGTCGTTGACAAATTATTATTCTTAGGCAATTACTTTTTCTACGACTGCCCTCGAAAATTACAAAAACCAACCACCACCCGAAACTATAATTTTTCACACAGTCCTATCTAAAACAGAGCGAACATCTGTTATTTGTATTTTTTTAGGAATAGTACTATGAAACGGAATAAGCGTAGCATAACGATTATTCTGTTTCATAGTAACTGACTTGTTTCACAACTAAACACATTTTTGAAGTCCTCAAACTCGTGGTGTTTCAAAGCGTTGTTAGGCCACTTAATACATTCCAGTTCCCAAAAAATCCGGTAATTCTGATTTTCATATGGATTCATATCAGCTGCACAAAACCATGTTTGCAGCTTGAAAACACTTGTGCTTCCTGCCTAATGGGGTATAAAACCACGATATTTCTGGCCTTTTTTTAGTTTTTAGGTGATTACTCGTAAATAATGGATCCTACGTAAAAAAATAATCTCAGCTTTTTTCACGGATAAAATTTCCTTCATTTAAAGACTAAGTGCAGTTTCGTACGAATAGGTTTTGAAATACAGGACTCAAAAACTTGATTGTTTGCTTTCCAGCAAAAGATCCTATATATAATCCATATTACAAATAAAATCACGTGTGACCCCGCTGGGACCATTAGAGTCATCAAAACCAGAACAATCCAAATGGTGCAATTTTTTGATATTTAATAAACGAAAATAAATTACTATAAAATTTTTTTATTTAGGAAAATAAAATAAATATGCATTATATAAATATAAATTAAATACTATAGAATAACATTGTGTCATTCTTCTACTCTCCATTACAACTCAATAAATCTTCGGGCTGCATTTTGCAAAATATCTGATTTAGCCAGTTATTGATATGTTATTGATAAAATATCATGAGAAATAGTCTACATCTAAACTTATAATACATCGTGATTTTATTTGAAATAATATGGATTATAATAACATAGTTGATGTTTTGCTGAAAAGAAAACAAAATAAAGTTTTTGAGGTACTGTATCTCAAAACCTATTAGTCGTACAAAACTGTTTAGTCTAAATGAAGGAAATTTTATCGTATTGAAAAAAGCAGATTTTTTTTTCGTAGGATCCATTATTTACGAGTTATAAAAACTTAAAAAAGTCCAAAAATACCGTGGTTTTTCCCCCACCACGTAGACAGCACAAGTGTTTCGAAGCTGCAAACTTGGTTTCATGCAGTTGATATGAATCCTAATAAAAAATCAGAATTATCGGATTTTTTGCGAACTTTGCCTTCTTTTGTGTAAGATGACTGACCTATGTGAAAAAGCGCCCCAAATATACGAGAGACTTCGGCGAAGCCATACTAATCAAGATCACAAACAAACACCAAAACAAAAGTTCCAAGATCTTTTACAGTCTCTGGAAGTCTGCACGAAAGTACAGTAGCCTTCGTCCTTCCACCGTGTCCTTAACCAGATTCCTTTTGAAATAACAAAGCAAATGTACCAAGTAGGAATTAATAAAATTGGCAGTATAGCCAAAGAAATAGCAAACTATTTAAAACTAGCCAATCCTGGCGAATATACAGGTAACTGTTTTCGTCGTTCATCTGCTACCATTCTTATAAATACAGGTGCAGATTTGCTGTCACTAAAACGAGGGGCTGAAACAATGAAATCTAGCGCGGTATCGATCAATGATTCACTTCAAAACAAGATGCAAATTTCTATATCCCTGAAGTTAGCTTCAGATTTAGATTTACTTTTAGCCTAGATTCATGTATTTACAGTCGACCAAACAAATACTGCTTGGCAATATGAAACATTTTATGTTTTAGCAATAACAAGATATTTTGAGATTGAAATTTTGTACAGACTTATATTAGGCCCTAAATAACAGATAATATGAATTTTCTCAAATAATATGTTTAATAACATTACGATTATGAAGTAAAATCCATCGCATAATACATATTTGATAGAAGATGAACGAAAAAATATGCCTAATGTAATGAACACTGTTCCAGATAATGCGCGTCCGTTATACAGTGTGTTAGAAATATGTTGGTAGAAAGAAATAATTACCGTTGAGTGCACTATAAGCCATTACATAATTAAAAAAAAACAGTAAAACCCAAGTCGTTATAGCCTACGTTGCACATTTAATATTTTTAGGAAAATAACTTCATGATTGTTGCAAACGATTACAATGGCGTCCGAAAATATTTTTGACCATAGGCATGTATTATAATTTAATAAAAAACCGGAAATGGAAAAAAGTTCATATTTTAAGGAAATTGCATCATTTCACCCTTAGTTCCATTGAATCTTTCAAATTAGTCGCAGACGAATACAGTGTCGTCTGAAATTATTTTCGTCGCTGGATATGACGTGTTATAAAACGAAAACCAGAAATAGAAGAAAAAGTTTCATATTTTGAGGAAAAAAACGTCATATCACCCTTAGTTCAATGGTATAATCGAGATTTCCCGCATAGGAATACAGTGGCGTCCGAAATTATTTTATTCCCCTAGACATTCCGTGTGATAAAGCAAAAACCGGACAGAAAAAGGTGAATATTTTTTGGAAAATAACTTCATGATATACCTATAACCGGCAATAGAAAAAAGTTCCTATTTTAAGGAAAATAGCGTCATGATATATTTAGATCAATAGCATATTCCAAATTTGTCGCAGACGAATACTGTGGCCCCAGAATTATTTGGGTCGCTTCATACCACGTAAATAAATAACAAAAAAATGGAATTAGAAAATCTAAAGTAGACATTTCAAGAGTAATGGCATCAATATAATTTGCTTACTTGAGATGTAATTTCCATGTAATAAAGTTACATACGATTAATTAGTTGGTGCTTCTCCGTTTTTTATTTTATTTATTATTAAATATAGTAACGCCACTGGATGGTTTTCTGAAATAAGAATCCACATCAACTCTAAATTGACATTACCGATCTAAATCTGGCAATGTTGCCAAGATGCGCACATGCTAAAATTCGTCGCTCAAAAATCGTCGCGAACGTCACACCGTGACATGGAAATTACAAATAATTTTGAAACGCCACTGTATTCGTTTGCGACAAATCTGGTATATACCGTTGAACTAAGGATATCATCAAGTTATTTTCTTAAAAATATGTTTTTTCTATGTCCGGTTTTTGCTTTATCAAACGGAATGTCTAGGGGAATGAAATAATTTCGGACGACACTGTATTCCTATGGGACAAATCTCGATTATATTATTGAACTAAGGGTGATAGACGTTATTTTCCTCAAAATATGAACTTTTTTCTATTTCCGGTTTTCGCTTTATAACACGTAAGATCCAGCGACGAAAATAATTTCAGACGCCACTGTATTCGTCTGAGACTAATTTGGAAGATCCAGCGGAACTAAGGGTGACATGACGCAATTTTCCCTATAAATACGAACTTTTTTCTATTTCCGGTTTTTTATTAATTTATAATACGTTATGTCTATGGACAAAAATATTTTCGGACGCCATTGTATTCGTTTGCGACAAATCCGGTGTATACCATTGAACTAAGGATATCATGAAGTTTTTTTATTAATTTATAATACGTTATGCCTATGGAGAAAATATTTTCGGGCGCCATTGTATTCGTTTGCTACAAATCTGGTATATAGTTGAACTAAGGATATCATGAAGTTATTTTCCTAAAAATATTAAATGTTCAACGTAGGACTTAGTTTTTACTTTTTTTTTTAAATTATATTAGGACTTATAGTGCACTAAAAGGTAATTATTTCTTTCCAGCAACATATTTCTAACACACTGTAAATGGACGCGTATTGTCTGGAACAGGGTTCATTACATTAGGCATATTTCTTTCTTTCAACTTCTATCAAATATATATTATGCGATGGATTTTACTTGATAATCGTAATGTTATTAATATTAAACATATTGTTCGAGAAAATTCATATTATCTCTTATTTAGAGCCTAATATAAGTCTGTACAAAATTTCATTCTCAAAATATCTTGTTATTGCTAAAATATTTAAATTTTTTATATAGCCAAATAGTATCTGTTTGGTCGACTGTAAATTAGTGAATCTGGGCTAAAAGTAAATCTAAATCTGAAGCTAACTTCAAGGATCTTACTGATCCTTACTGAACCATCTATGAGTACTTTGAACCAATATACCTCTCTATATAATGTAAAACAGACAGACACTACGGAACCAACAATCCAGCTTACACAATCTTCATCAATACAAAATGTCTCGATAACGAACAATTTCTAACGAAAAGTGGAATTCCTGGAGTAAGTATTAAGAACTGCTCCTATTTTACGTTGAATTTTAATTTTTAATGCAATTGGTTTATTAAATACCTACTATTGTTAAATAAGAATTTCTATCAAATTGTTTATTTTCTTTTTCATTCGTAGAAAAAAAAATGTAAACAACGCGCTTGAAAACATATTTTTACACTCATTCGACCTGTGGCCCTCGCCTTCGGCTCGCCCCCAAACTGTCTCACTCGTGTGAAAAGATTCGCTTTCAAAACTTGTATCTATAGGTATTCTATATCTATACTAATAAATAAAATTGAAGTGTCTGTTTGTAATGTCTCAATAACAGCATTTTACTAAATGCAAAGGAAAGTATATACGGTAGGTAGATACTTATACCAAAAAACAAGTACGTACTTTTACAATTTTTAAATTTTTTGTCTGTGTTTGTTCTGGATAATCTCTAAAACGGCTTGACCGATTTTGACGAGACATTCACTGGCAGATAGCTGCTGTTATAAGGAGTAACACGCTACTTCTATTTTAGAAAATCAAATATGGTGCCGCCAAAAAAAACCCGTAAATTGTGAATATAATCCGATCCCAGAAACGGCTGATCCAATTTTGACGGGACTTTCACTGGCAGAGAGCTGATGCTATAAAGAGTAACTTAGACTACTTTTATTTTAAAATTTTATTAGGGTTCGCGTAAAAAAATAAAATGCATCAAATTTTGAACAAAATAGGATTCAAATAGAGAAGTATGCATCCAATTAATAAATAATTAAATATTAACGTAAATCTCCCAAGTATTTTTACTTGCTTCGAGTAATAATCTTCGATCTTCGAGTATAATAAAGTAGCAGTGTCCAGTACCACGCACGCCGCCGCCGCGCCGCAACCGAAAGGCGCCTACCACACCATCCCCCTCCCACGACTTAATATCACAAAGGCTGCCTGTCGCGCCGGCTCAGAACGCGCGAGCTGGCTATTGCTATGTTAAATTCACGCGGACGAAGTCGCGGGTAATAGCTAGTTTAAAATACTGTTGGTTCACAGAAAAAAAGACGAATAACAGCAGATGATAAGATTTATCTCGACTTGCGATTCGTTGTTCATACTTCAAATACTTTTGTTACAATTTTTTTACAATGTGCAATGCTAAAATTATTAGTACCTAACTACCTTTAAATCATAACTTATGGACTCCACTACTTATCCTGCGTCCCAAATAAAACCACTTCCAGTTGGGCTCTTTTATTTACATCGGAGAAAATAACGACTCACGCTTGCACCAAAGCTAAATATAAACAAGTTCGAGTCTTTGAACTCCATATAAGCCACTGAGTGAGATAACCCTGTCAGGGACCTCAATGATTCAATTTTTTTTACCTTATGAAAGCATCGATGTATTTTTTTTCTCCTCATATTTAAGATGCACAGTTCACTAATCACTGGTAATCATTTGAACCACCGATTAATACTACTAGGAAACTTTGCTGACAAGAATGTCATTGCTCTAGGTTTACAGGAATTCTGTAAAAGGTGAATAAATCATCTTATTGCTGAGACACGGCAAACGCATGTTTCCACAAAATAAGCACTGCTCTTCTGTACTGGCCATCATCTGGGCAAATTCGAGCACTACATCTTGATACAGAATACCGAACACTCTAAACTAGACTAGCTTAGCTATCCGATACACTATACAGGGCACGACTCAAACTGATCACGACCACCTCGACCTCGTTACAACGAAACAAGTCTTTAATACCGTGAGGAAATTTAGCTGCGAATTTTTGATAAAATGTTAATCAAATGTTAATTAAATACTTTTTTCTAAAATGTTGGCAATATTGTACACATAGACCTTGAACCGATAGCTATTGTGTAAGTAAATACAATTTTAGATCGAGTATTTGATATTTGTAATACTATTAATTAAATTAACATAAAAGGCATCACTTTTACGTAGCCAAATCGCTTCTAGAGTACCTAAAGAGTACCTATTGCAGATATGTAGCAGCCTAAATATATGAACCCAAACGCACATAGACGGCGTCGCCGTCGGTTATACATATTACCGCATTACCGGATTTACTAATATTGAATAATAATTAATCAGAAAATAATCAGTAGTAACCATATAAGTACCTCAAAATAATCTGTTATACATCGAACTTGTTTGTTGCACAATTATGATGTGTCAGTTTGACAGATTCAATAATCGGACCGCGAACCGTGAGGATTATTGTCTCATTACTACTACTGTGACCTGTTATTTTAATAAGCTCTTGCTTGGATATTCCTGCTTTTGTAAATAGGGAACATGACTAAAATTTTAAATATAAAAATAATACTAAAAAACATAGTGTAACGTTGTAATAAAACGTGTACTTCAAAAGAAAATAAGATTTCTGATTCCGCGCGATCAGTATGAAGAATCTAAACAGCGATAAAATTGAAGAGGCCCGAAACTAGCTGTGACGTTACAAACTACAATATTCGGTAGGCGTTGCGCCGGAAAGCGGCCGAATGAATTATGAATTCAAGCGGTCGAGTGCTGGGATCTCCCGTAGCCGACCGAATCGGTCTCCTCGTCGTTTGTAAATTGTAGGCTGTGGCGTCACGACTTTAAACCTGTTTGAAACGGTTCGCTCGCGCGCGAGACTTTAATAATTTATAACAAATATATTATTGGGAATTAAGGCGTCATATTTTGCACATCTTATTTTTCAGTATGGTAGAACATTCTTATGCAATAAAAAATGGGAATGTTCCTATTGTGTAACACAAGTGGCTCCGTGAGAATGGTTTGAAATGTTTTTGTTTGTGACGTTTAAGCCCTCCAATTCTGTTGAGTTTTTGGTCCATTTGCTTATTTCGTGCACCCCAACGGGCATATTTTTGTATAAGCCAAGTGATTTTTGTTTGTTCTAGTTTTGATTCACTATCAGGGCCATTACCGGATATTTTTTATGTTTGTTTTCAAGTTTATGTTTACTCGTCGTTGCAATTTAACAACAGCTGTTGCGACAAAATCACGAGAGCGTAGCTCGAGTGATTTTGTTGAATATATGAACATATATTGAATAATTAAATCATTCCTACCGGTTGATAGGAATATTAATTTTTCAAATTTCTTTAAGGGTAAAAGAATCTTCTGATTTTTCATAGTCGTATTTCTGCATTATGGTTGCAAAAATATCAAATATTGAAAAGTTAATTTATGGAAACTAATTTTGGTTTTCAAAATGTCTGAATCTACCTCTAAGAAGAAATGCCGGCAGTCTACGAACTAATAATTACCTACCTACGTGGTTAATTTGCCAAATGAAGTCCTATCAAGCCCTCTGATGGGCATCTGAAATTCAACGATAAAATCCATGCTGATAAACAGGACCAAAGAATTGCCCCATTTTTAAAGAAAAGAAATATTTAAAACAGCCAACTGAATACTGATTTTCAAACATTTTGCGTCGTCGTCTAAACAAGGACTGACGAGCTGCATATACTATTTCGTTGTCAATAACTATTAGCGAGGAATTAATATTACCAGCAGTAAAAGAAGTAAGAAGTTGTTCTCCATCATAAGACACCCTTAGAAGTCATCAGGAAAATATATCTCAGTGAGTAAACATTCAGTGCCAAGAGGAGTATAGATGAAATGGCCAAATATAATTATGCGATTACTTGGAGACTTGCAAATTAAAACTCCTCCTTATTCCACACGCCCGTTTTACAAACAAATCACACAGAAAAGTTTTTTTTATAAACACGAGTTTATAAAAATTTATTTTATAAACACCCCTTTTTTCCACGTCGGGAGAAGGCACATAGGTACATAAGCACAGGTCTCTCGCAATTTATAAAACTTTTCCTTCAATTTTCCATCTAGAAAATGGGGTTTCTAATAAAATACAAAACTGGATATACACACGAAACATTTCTACGATTGTTATAAAACAAAGATTACAAAGATCTGTTCTAATCGTGGCATACGGTGTCTACTTCAGCCAATAGAGACACATCAATAGGGGCACATCTGGAAAAAATAGGGGGATTTAGTTTTATAGGCTAACTTTACTCTGATTTTTCATTTACCACCAATAAATCTCCCCAGAAATACCTCTATTTTGAAAAAATTGCACCAAAAACGTTTTTTTTTCAAAATAACTCAATTTTTGTAAAAAAAAACATGGCTTGATATATACAAAAAATAAACAAAAAAGGTTTCAAAATGATTTTTTGACAGATCAAACTCAAAGGTGCTTGTGTGTTGTCAAAGTTGCGCTCTGAGGCGCGGCAGGTAGTGCCAGTCATTGATGGTTTTCCGCTCCAAATTCTTTGAACCTCGACCGATTGACGTGAAATTTCGTGAGTAGTTAGGGGATGGCTTCGGGCAAAAATGCCGAGGTGCTTTCACCTTAAGGGTGGATGCCACCCCTTCTCTGGAGAGGAAATGTTTTGACTCAAAATAACCCCGGTAAAAATACTAAAAATGCATGTTTTTGAACGGGTTTTCGCGTATAATTTGAAAACGTTCTCTCAAAAAAGTTTTCCTAAAAATGAAGCTATAAGAAAACAAATAGATACTTTTTTTAACGCTGAAATGGTTGTTGAATGGACGTTGTAAAGTGTAAATTAAAGGAGTTAGGGTAAAAAACCTACCGCATTTTCTAGCATAATTCCAAATTTTTATGAAAATCGAGGTTCAAAAGAATTGTTGTAAAAATACTCGTTTTTGGCGCCGTTTTTTTCAAAAATATTCCTTGTAGGAAATATTGGTGGATAGTGAAAAATTCGGAATCAGCAACCCAAAAAACATAAGGTATAGCTTACTATTTTTTCCAGGTAATATTCTCTATTGCCTGGAGTAGTCGTATAAAGAATGGAGATACGGCTCTAGATTTCCGCGACACCTGTTCCTCCACCCGGCAGTTTATTCACGTGGTCGCTTATAATGCTGTAAATTAGCGATTTACAGAACTACTGCGGTTATTAGATTTTAGAACTACTTCGGTACGATCTATCTCATACTGGTCAACAAGAATTTTATCAGCAGATTTCCTTTACGTTATCTTGGAGTGATTGACACAATTAGAAAAAAAAATGGAAATATTCATTTAGAACAAAATTGGTACCCCTCCCGTAGCTGGGACAGTCAGGCCCTTAGGTTACGTTATGTATAATTTGTAACCTAATTTTTTATGGATTGCGTATTATGCGTAGGTATGTTCAGGACAATAAGCAGGGGCCGATCTATGTGGGGGCTATAGCCCTCCCGCAATGACCTATTAATAACGAATAACAATAATGATAAATTAATATGCCGTATACATGGTATGTTTATTATCTGATCAGTCGTGAGCCCCTGTGACAAATGTAATTGGGTTTTAGGTCAAGGTAAATTAAAGTTGTCTATCGCAAAGGGCAAGAGATTAAGTAAAACAAAATTGAAAAAGCTGCGGGAACTGAACACGCGTCCAGTACATAAGCAGACGCTTTACCCGCTGTTATGCAATGCTCTGGAAAACAGTTGATAAATTAAATATTTGAGCAGTGCGCTCGCGCGTATTCTAGTTATAGGTTATCAGTAACCAAATAAGATGGTGTTATCGTTGATTGAACGTCTGAATCCTTCAATCAACGATTTTATTGAATAGGGGAGGTGGGATACAGCATGCACTTATCATTGCTAAAAACAAATTAAGACGTTCACTGGAACAGGCCTCGTAACTTTAAGACAGTTTTTATCTCCCTCTAGTACACCTATTTCCCATATATGAAAAAGAGAAAGAAGTATTTAATCCATCATCAAATCGTTCTATGTTCTGTGTATTTTTACTGTTATGTGCTGTTAAACATATAGGTTGCTGCGTTAGTGCATATTATTATATGCTGTATGCTATTATATTATTATATACTGCTTATAAGCCCTCTCCTCGACCTTATCCTAGATCCGCCACTGACATTATATTTGAAATGTTTTGAATACTTCTCCTCTCCACTGATCTGACTGGTGACTAAAATATCTTTGGGTCATAGGTACTATAGGTACCACAGAAGTTAAACTCGTCATACCTCGGCCCCTCAACCACACGTAGTGGGTGTTTAAAAAAAAGGTGTAGACCACAAGCAATTTTGTCATATTTCTGGTAGGAGGTTGGTAGGTATCTACCTAATAAAACCTTTGAGATAAAACACAAAATCACTCACCTGGACCATAGAAATACAACAGCCTTAACATATCTGTAAAAACACGCACCAAATGATATGCTGCCACTTAATTATCTCCTTCAATAATAATTATTAAATGCACTACTAATTTACAGAATTTGAATCTCACAAATTATTTGACAATCCTAGCTAATCTGATTATAGATATATAATGTCACCATTTGTTATTGGTTATGAGTGTTATGAGTTATGACTTTGACAGAAATTGCCGAAATTGGTAACCACAAAACACGAAGTAAGACTCTAAAGTCTAAAATTTCAAATTGTGATAATTGTGCCATCTATTGCGCGAGTGCTGAAGTTCTCCATATAAATATACGCCGCGACATCTAGCGCTCATTAGTCAAATTCAACATATCTAACCGTAATAATTGCGCTACTTGATCACAGAGGTCCCGACATGTTGTAGTAAAACAAAGGTAAAAGGTACAGTAAGTACCTATCTGACTATATACATATAGAGACCAGAGACTTATTCACGCCAATCACATCATAGTCACTAGAAAATTGTACTGTAATTGTATTGTAAAATTGTATTATAATTGTAACTAAACTAGACCATCATTTATAATAAATATGTGAATTTGTTACGTTACTGTATATTATTAAGTTTGAGAGTGATTATATAGATGGCAATACAGTTAGCTTCCTCAGAAGAGATAGGTAGGTCCTTTTCCTTTTAGAGTGATATTATTTCTTGACAGTTGACGCGTGTTGACGGTAAGTTAATCTATGGTATTATTGTTATCTTGTTAGTTCGAAATTCGAATTTTAGACTCTGGACTTCAGGACAGATTTTACCTATATAGTTTAAGACACACACGGTGTTACCTTAGAATAATTACAAGTAACATATAACTGATAAAAAAACATGCGATAGATAACCCGATAGCGAAATTGGTGGTAAGTATAGAGAAATAATTGGGAAATTGTAATTATTATTGTGTAGTAGAAATTTCATTACTCGTTTTGTAAAAGACGGACAGCATAAATCCATATCCATATCACCCTAATGCCATTCCGGATTCTGGTTCTGGTGATATAATATATTTGTTTCATTTAAGTTAAGGGTGCTCTACACCAACTGATCAAAGCTCGGTGATGCGATAGCGTGACTAATAATGGATTTCAGCATCTATGTTTAAATTTGATCCTTCATTATGTCCCATAACGGCTGTATAAATTATAAATACTTCAATATCGTAACGTAATTTTCATCAACTGTTCACATAAAATTGTCAAAACAGATTTTTTCGTACTACTGTTTTATCAGGGGTGGATTCAGCCTGATGTAAAGGGGAGGCGGCAGACTAAGGCCTTTCGAGGTGGAGCCGAGGTAATAGGCGGCGCAGGCAATTTTTTTACAACATAACATAAGTAAACTATCTCAAAATTTCATTTTTGTTTTGTGGCTATCTCATTTTTGTGGGTGCGCAACATAAATATATTATATTAAACATAAAAATGTATTTAAAAAGCAGCAAATATATTTCTACACTAAAATTAAAACCAAAACTAATGTTCTGTTCTTCAAAAAGCAAAAAAATATATATAAATACAACAAATAATATAAATTTAAACTCAAATTAAATACAAAAAATTATTCTTTAGTGTTTTACATAAATATAAATGTAATACATTGGTACATATTACAAAATGAAATCATATTTCCTCTTTCTTTGTGCAAACCTATCGTTTATTTTTTCCTACATTTACTCGAAATACCCTCAAAATACTATTAATTAAAAGAGCTGGACCTTAATGTTTAAGACTTGCCGAGGAGACAGCCAACAAAATAATTTTTGAAAATAATGACTGCCACATAACTACTGATAGATACTGTTTATACCACCTTTTTTTTAAAATTTTCTGTTGTAGGATTGGCCTGTTATATTAATATTAACAGTTATTTATTTACAGATAAAGTCGCCATAGGTCTTTGAAAGCATCAAATATCTTTTTTGTCAACATTTTTAAATCTTGAAAAAGGCGTTTCAACATATACAACGAAAAACATAACTCCGACACACAATACTAAGGTGATAACCGAACGCGTGGACGATTCACTTGGTGCATTATGTACACTGTATCTAATATGTATGTGTAGTTAACTGACCGCATGTAAGATACCGCGCAGTTGCCACATGTAGATACTTCTCAAATTTCTCAATATTCAATTAAACTATCAAATTCCACAATACTATGTAAAAATTATATATATTATTTATGAATGTCATAAAATAATTATTGTGCATACAATAATATATTATAGGCCAAGATGTTAGCCATTTTTACATTAATTTTCGTCTACTTTAATTATCGCAATTCCGTAAACATTTATTTTTATAGTTACAAGCGGCAACGCACAGTCTAGTATTGTGTCTATAGTTCTACTGTAGACACAATACTATATGTGCGAGCAGTGTATCTCTGTTTAACTTATTGGAATGACGCGCCATCTGTGTTTAGTTTGATAGTCCCTATGTAGTCTCAAACGTTCTGATCTCTTACAGTGGCGGGTTTGCAGGAATTGCGCTCATTTCTGTAATCTGCAACGGTCATTCGCGTTGGTTGAGATATTCGCGTATATGTATACTCTATCCAACGAGAGAATGGACTTGTTTTGCGCATCGGCGACTAAAGAGGAGGGGCTCTGTAACGAGCTACGCAGGACCGTCATTCGATGAAATAAATTCGTCAGTAGGTGAAATAAATTAAAATTATATTTTGAAAACATGAAAACATTTTATTTATTTAACATAAATTTATTATAAATGTATGAGCGTTATGAAAGTAATATAAACCCTAAATATTCCTAAAATAGACATTTTATGATATTTTTATTTTTTTTAATATTTAGCTACAACAATAGTACATTGTTTCATATAATTATAAATTTAAATTAGTCTGTATCGCTGCTTTGACCATTTACGTGAATTATTAGTGGTGGGATTTCATCGACTAAACTGTCAACAATATGGTCAAGTTCCCAAACCCTATGTTCTTCCTCTATAATGTGACGAATGAAATTCTTCCAATGTTCAGATGTTACTCGTGCAATGCCTTATTCAAGCAATCGTTTCACCTCTGGTAATTTGAAAGATTTATTGTTAGTTTTCACGTACCCCTTGACCATCGACCAAACCATTTCAATAGGGTTCAGTTCACAATGATACGGTGGAAGTCTGAGTACAATCTTATTCTGTTCTTTGGCCGTTTTATCGATTATATATTTGTTATATTTCTCCTTTTCTAGCCCAACAATGCGCAGTAGTTCAGCTTTCACCATTGTATTATCGATTTATTTTCCTTTACTTTGTAGCCACTGGATTATGTCGTTTTTTCTCCAAGAACTATTCGGTATTTTTTCCATTTTTACCGAATGATACGGAGCATTGTCCAGGACAATGACGCAATTATCATCCAATATCGGTAAAACCTTTTTCTATCTCGTCTCTGGCTGCTGCCATTCTTATAATAGATTTAAAACTTATTTCACAACCGTAAACAACACAACTAAAATAACCGTACTTGCGAGACTACAAATACAAACTGTGAATAGGTAGGCAGTAGTAGGTACTTTATATAATTAGGTACCAGGTAGGTATCGGACCCAGGCGCCGGCCCTGGCTACCTGCTGAGCCAATTAAGACGTTGAGGGCGTTGAACTAATGTTCTAAGGGGCGGAGATCTGACCAAAACAGACGAATTTTCGCTCGAGTGCAAGTCCATTCTCTCGTTGGATACAGTATAGTGCTGTTTAAATGTTATTGTGGTACAATATAATACGGTTATTTTTATTATCTGAGCGGTGTAGGTAGGTGGTACTTCTGCCGAAACAAAAAAGTCCCGTAACTAAAAATAAACTAATTATTTATTTTCAGTACAGATACTTAGGTATTTATGTATTTTCAGAGGTACCTAAGTACCTCCTAGTGTTGCTATGTAAATTTTATGTCCCGTTTTTTAAATTGTTTTTATCCTGGAGTTCATACAAAAGTCAAAACGGCGAAACGGCAAAGAAGTTTACCTACCTATACATTATTTATATACCTACCTATTATGGTATGCACCGCTACGAGAGTCGTAATGAAAAATGGCGATTACCAAAAATATGGCAAAAGTAAGTTAGAAAAGTATGGCGGTTAGCAGAAATTTTTGTTCGTTTGACGGCAAAAATGGATACTGAGTGTTAGAGCAGAGCCGACTTAAGAAAAAAAAGCAAGTTTATTTATGGGCTACTCGAAGTAGGTACTGACGTGTACTGAGGTAGGTACCTATTACCTCCTCCACTTAAGACATTCTTCAAATAATTTTATCCAAAATATATCCGGCGAAATATATATTATATCGAAAATATATATTATAACCGGCGTCAAGCACGCTAGGTTATAAATACAATGATATAAGTTAGGCGTTTTATTGGGAAACTGGAAACGCTCTCTGGTTTATTACATAAGTAGGTGCCTATTGTCCATTGACTTTATTTTTATGTAGGTACCTACCATCCTAGATAACGAATTAATAATTTACATCAGTGGGCAACATTCAAAATTCTATGGACTGTTTATAAAATTAAAACCGTGTACCTAGCCACGAATGAAATGAAAATTTACAATGACGGTAAAATACCTCAAGTTTCTAATTCTGATTGGCTGTAAAAAGTGTGTGCATTGAAAATCGCTATGCGATGAGAAGCTGGTAGGTAGGTATGTATTGCATTTGTAATGATTTTTAAAAATGTGTTGTATTTAGTCTCTGTTTAGTTATGTAGGTAACTATTAACAAACAAGCTCTGATCTTTGTCAAAGCGTTGACTCAAAGTAAATCGGCGTTGAGTGTTGACGATTTGGTAGGTTAGGTAGGTACCTACTTACACAATAAATATAACTGTATTTCAATTGCAAGTATTGCAAGTATATATATTTTATTTTTCCGAGCTGTTAGTATGTTGGAAATTTATTAGTGGATGAAACTGAATTTACCATTCTACCACTATTATTATTGACACTATTAAAGTGGTTAATACCTAAGATGGATATGTTATTTACGATAAGTACTTATTCATCTCCAGAGTTCTTTTCCAAGATATTTTAGGAATATTTTAATGGCCAGTTAAATAAAACTAATTATTTATCGTGTTGATATACTTTCAGAAAAGTCTTATTCGTATTTATTTCATACTTTGACTTGTCAGAATATGTTACAATTTCTTCACTGGACAATTAAACAAATTGGAGCAATTAGATAAATATACTCGATGTCTCCATTCAAGGTTAATCCTTGAAACAAGGAATTTTCTCTTTTCCAAAATGGACTTTGTCTCAGAAACAAATGATTACATGACATAGATACGCTTTGAAATAAAATTTTCCTGATTTTAGCAAGAAAAAAAATCAACCATTTGAGGACCATGTAAAACAGTCCCTGATTTTTGATTGATAATTTCATATCTTGAGGATGTGATTGGTCAAAAATTTTAATTTGACAGGTGAGGGAAATAATATGTTATATAGTGTTACCTACAGTGACTATATTAGTCACTGTAGTGTTACCTACATATTAGATAGACTATCGTAAAAATGATGTGGCGTTGTGTTGCGGTAGGTATCTGATTGTTTAACATCATCTTATTTTATAATTTTCCCATAAAGTTTGTTAAATCACAATAAAATTGTAACACGATCTGGATGGCCAGATCAATACGATCGTGTCTTTCTTTTAAATACACAAATTGTAAGGTGAGATGTACGGTCCCTTGTTGGTATATTGTTATCACAAGAAGTCCCAGTAAAGAGATCTGTCCAGTGTATACAGTAGGTGTTTTCTTTGACTGACACGATGTTTGACAAGTACTCTAAGACTGTCCACACCTCGCTGAATGCATGTCAGTGGCAACCGGTGATTGGACTGGACAACCACACAATAAGGCCTTTACGCAAACACCTTGAACCCACCACATATACCTACGTTTATAGACATATAAATGCATTTTCGCATTAATATAAATTGATGTAACTAGATATCGTAGAAAATATGACCTTTAATGTGTATTAGAATATATATATATATATATATATATATATATATATATATATATATATATATATATATATATATATATATATAGGTATATATATATATATATATATATATATATATATATATATATATATATATATATATATAGGTATATATATATATATATATATATATATATATATATATATATATATATATATATATATATATATATATATATATATATATATATATATATATATATATATATATATATATAGGTATATATATATATATATATATATATATATATATATATATATATATATATATATATATATATATATATATATATATATATATATATATATATCTATATATATATATATATATATATATGATGTATAGCAGTGGGCTATATTATGATATACTTATAGTGGGGAGCACTGATTTTCCATGTTAAAACGGGTAAACTCTTCGGAAATCATTTGCACAAGTAAAAATAAAATTCTTTGGCGGTATTACCAGTAACTTCAGGCAATTTATAAACAGTAGACCTAACCAGCTAATACAAACTTTTTCACGTATAAAAATAAGAAAACTATTTGTAAAACTGAGTAAAACTACTCTTCTGCATTTTATTGTGAATGTGATTGTATTATATACTTACTGACTTACATGTGATTGTCTTAATTTCTAAAGTTCCTTCCTAATATAGATATACAAGTAGTTTTAGGTAGTTCGTAGTTCCTAATACATATATCAGTAGGCAGACATAAAAGTATATTGTAATATTATCGGTATTGGATGTTTGCCATGTTTTTTTGGTATTTATTTATTTTGACCTTTTGGTTGAATTGGTTGAAAAAATTAGGAAGTGAAAAAATCGCTAAAATCACGATTTTTTTCGGATATGTTCCGATATAAATTTGGAAATATACAATTTAGGGAAAAAGACAATACTTATGAATTTGATCGATATAAAATTGGAAATTCTCTACAAGAAAACTGGTAAATGCTATATTTTCGTTGCTATATTAGTTATAAAGCCGAAAAATATTGTTGAAAATCGAGGTAATTTTTAATCGACAAAACAAGGGGAAGTTCTTAATTCGAATGTATATTTTTTTGTATCTTTGTTACCTCAGAACTTCATTTATAAATCAATTAAAAAAATCCTTTTTTTTTGTTGGAAATGGGGTATTTTCAAGTGGGTCCCATTTTAGTTTTATTGGCATTGGACCTTGAATTCCAAAGATATACCAAAAGATATATAAGACACTCACCAAATATATATGAAAAAGTGGCGAACGCATCGGTCACAATCCTAATTTATAGATATTTAAATTAATTAAAAAAATATTTTCTATCGGATGAAATTGTGAAGCTGAAAACAATTCTCGAATCAACTTAATCATCATAAAAATTAGTCCAGCCGTTTAGGTGGAGTTCAATGACAACACATGGACAGAAGATTTTTTTAGTTTCTTCATCAGCAAGCCTTTTTGATCGTGTTGTTAAAGTTTTAATTACCGAATTAAGCTGAGCAGGGTGATGGTGAGACGTGGCATGCAGATACCGCTCTGTATGAGTTGCTTTCCTATACACACAGTGTATAGGAAGGCCAAGCTTTCCGTCAGTCTTTTTCTTTAAAAGTACATCCAGAAAGGGAAGTTGGTTTAAAGATTCTACCTCCATGGTGAACTGTATTTTGCTGTGGATGTTGTTGAGGTGGCTCAGGAACTCATCTAACTTGTTTCGTTCGTGTCTCCAGATCACGAAAGTATCATCGACGTAACTCAGCCAAAGTTTATGTTTTAATATTGTCGACTCAGTGCTCGTACGTCAATGTCCTCCATGAAAAGGTTGGCGATGACTGGTGATAACGGTGATCCCATAGGTGTTCCTTCAATTTGTCTATCGCGTTTGTCATTGTATGAGAAATATGCATTTTTCAAACAGTGTTTAATAAGGTCAATGATGTGTTCTTCTTATGGGAGATATTTTTGTCTACGGTTTCGGTCTTAAGTAATTGTATGAGGTTGTCTTGCTTCCTTTACGTATGACTTCATCTTCTCAGTGTGTGGTTGAAGTCTCCTTGCTAAGTATCTTGCTAGTTCTTGTAGTGGTAACCCAATAGAACAGACAATCGGTCTTAGGGGTGCTCCTTTTTTGTGGATTTTTGGGTAATCCATATAACTTTGGACATCTTGTTGGTTTTCGGGAGAGATGTTGGTTTAATTTAAAAATAGTACAAATTAGATTTCCCTTTCAATAGTTTTTGTAATTTTCGTTAAGAAAATGGTGATACTTATTGTAATATACTTGTTTTTGCCCTTGAATCAAACCCTTGAATTTGTGAAAAATATTTTTTTATGATAAATGAACATGCATTAAAATAATTTTTATTTTTTTACTAAAAAACGGTACGTAGAACGATAAAAATCTGGAGAAAGAGTTCTTCTTCATAATCGAACAAAGAATTTAAAAGTAATTTTTATATTCAGAGAGACCAGTGGCGTCATATTTTTCCTTTAAAAGTAGCCGGTGACGTGCACGCCTGCCACTGGTAAGACTAAAAAATCGTTTTGTATTGCGTCTCCCATAGCTATTGATACGCCTAAAATTTCATTATAATATCTGTTTCTTCTAATTAAACCTCAAAATCCTGTAGTCGGTAACGAAGCGTTTGCGGACCTATGTTTATAGGAACAATTTTTTTATAATGGAAATAGAAAAAAAAGCTTTTAATTAAATTAAACCCATCAATTATTTATTACCGTGCACAATTTATATACTATAAAAGCTTGTCTTCAGATTTAGGTACCTGTTTATAAAAAACATATTATTTTTTTCTTACTTATGTCAATATCAAGTTACATATTGTATTCTGGTTTATCTACATAGGTAAATCTCGCGACAAGCTTTTATATCATATAAATTGTGTAATGTAATAAATTGATGGGTTTAATTTAATTTACGGTTTATTTTCTTCTTTTTAGAGCATTTAAATAAGAGCTGTTTTTAAAATATTTTTTACTATTAATTTATTTGGGTTTATTGGCTGTGTTTTTGTTTTAAAAATGCAAGTAATCCATTTTCATTTATTGAATTATCGAACAACTTATTTTACATAATAATTAAAAGTACTATTAGCGGAATTTGTCTCTGCCCTTTCGGATAAGGACTGATATTTATATTCGCATTCATACACATACCACCATGACTACTCACACCGTTCTTTAGCAGAAATTAAGTGCATGGTGGATTATGAATATGGCAAAGTGCTCTGCGTATAATTAGTGAGGCCTATGGGCTATGAATTACTGTACCCACCTATGTCTTATAATATACTCAGCGTTATATTATACTCTTGGAAAATGTAAAAATTGTAGGTCCTTTGCATGTTCTTCAACCAGTATATTATAATGATTACTAAATTATTCAGAGGATGAAAACAACGCAAATGTCGTGAATCATTCATTATAGTAACTACACTTTCTCTATGGCTATTTTATAGGGAGATGAAAATTTTGGTCTGGATAATTTTGATTAAAATATTGTGCGATTTGACTTGATTGTATAATTAATTAATCCTGGAGGGTAATATAAATACGTAATAGTATGTTGTTAGCCCAGTTGGCAGATAATTTCAAGTGAAGTGTTGACACACAAGAGAGCTTTTTTTACTGATTCTTACGTATTTCTTGCGGTGGAACACGATTATGGGGGTTCGGTCATTCAAGTCCTTATCCTTAATTTTATAATCAACAATTTCTAAAGAAAAACTTTACGTTTTGCTGTATATACTCGCTCCTATGACAGAAATAATGATTTGAGGTCGATTTTCGTCATTTTTGACCCTCCAGATGCAATGTTTAGCCCTTGATTGCATGCAAAAGGGCATTTTATGCATGGATAAAAACAATTATTTTACTAATGCTTTAATATTAGATATATCTCGGAAAAAACATATATTCGGGAGTTTTCATGATCGATTACGAATCTGATATGAAAATTGGAAAATTCAAGATGGCTGACAGGAAATGGCGCTAAATTTAAATAAACATGCCTTTTGTTTTTTCTCTTAAAACGTAAAACATCCCATTAAAATTCCGATTTAGGGAAACAGCAACAGATGATCCATTCACAAAAATCAAATCTAGACAGTGTTGTTAAAGCTAGTTTTATAATTAGTTCCAAAATAGCGAAAACATCGAAGTCATTTTCTGAGGGACAGTTTGTTAAAGAGTGCCTAGTAGATGTTGCAGAACTTTTGTGCCCAGAAAAGACGTACTGTTCCATGTATAGATATGATGGTTAGTGATATCAAAAAAACATTGACCGATAGATTGGCTGATTTTCAAGCATTTTATTGCTTTATATGAGAGTACATATTTATCAGTTAGCTATTTGTATACGAGGTGTTGATGAAGAATTTGCAGTGACACAGGAAGTCCATTCGACTGAAGAATGTTGTGAATGGATGTGGTAGTAAATACCGCGGGTAGTAAGTGGTAGTAAATACCGCGGGATCTAATGAAATTAAATACCATTAATTTCATTAGATCCCGCGGTCTTAACCATCGCCTGTTTAACGCATTTTTGGATGAACTCTCTACAGAACACGATGATGTGACATTATTGCGAAGTAAGGTGGCTAAGCAAAGGTAAAATGCAAAAAATGTTTTATGACCTTAGAAAAGAAATAGCTGATTTTATGAAAATGAAAGAGAAAACATTGCCGCAAATTTGTGATCCAACTTGGCTTTGTGACTTGGCATTCCTGGTAGACATAACAGGACACTTAAACGACCTCAACTTGAAGCTTCAAAAGCGAGGGCAATAGGTGTGTCCACAAAAAAATAATATACATTAAAAGTAGTGAGGAATGAAGCTTTTGACCTAATAATAGCAATATTAAAACCGTGCCTGAAAAAAAGTCAATCCGAACCACAACAGCGTCCGTAGAAAGTGCTTGCTTTATTTGAATCGGATGAACGCGTTCTCATTGGTTCGGCGTCACATGCTTACTAGGTCTGCAGGCGCGATAGATCAACCGTAGTCCGTACTGTACATCGTTAGGTTTATTCTGTGACGTTCTTGTTAGAACGAAGTCTGCATATTATTGACAGTATTATCTAGTAGTGCCTTTATTATTTAGAACG
Organism: Tetropium fuscum; assembly: GCA_964058915.1. NCBI lineage: Eukaryota > Metazoa > Arthropoda > Insecta > Coleoptera > Cerambycidae > Tetropium > Tetropium fuscum. Next base: position 1,082,203 of record CAXKVY010000065.1, read on the forward strand.
TCAAATATAGTTTGTTTATTGCTTGTTGTCAAAAAATATGGAGGAGGTTTTCCAGAAAGGAGATTCACATTTGCCGAACGTAGACGTGATTAAGGTATCCGATTTTCTCGCGTCAAATACCGACTTCAACCAGTCCCAATCCAGTGGTGTGAAAGCTAGTCGGCATAATAACTATCGGAACAAATAACCGGCCCGTCCTAGCTCATATTAGTCACTAACCTAATACCTAACCCTATTATAACATCCAGTCTGACGCATACAGCTGGCATGTGATGTCATCCGCCTAGTCTCGCTCGCGGGAGCATTTTCCTAGCCTCGCTGCGTTGGGGTAATTGCTATTACGAATAACGCAGAAAGTAAATAACTATCATTTTTTTTACTTTATAGGGGTTTATAATATACATAGATCTATCATTTTCAGTTGAAAGCAAAATTTGTGGTAATCTAGATCTATTGGTAAATCAGCTGTTCAGGCTGTGGGAAACACAGTATAGTAGAAACACAGTACCTACAGTGGGAAACATAGTAGAAGTAAAAACTGTTTTCATTTTTTAACAGTATCCAGCCAGGAAAATATTGAATACGGTCGCTATGCTGATGAACTACTGTCAGACCAATTTACTCATCGATTTTCCGATTTTAAGAATATGGCAAAAATTTGCAGAATTTGCAAAAATATTGAAAGTGCTACTTTCAATATTTTTGCAAAACCTTGTAAGTGTAATGTGCAAGATGCTCCGCTTTACCTACAAATAGAGATGATCGAGCTTCAAGAAGACTCATATCTGAAGTCTAAATTTGATGCTGTGGAACTAAGCGAATTTTACAGAACACACCTTTCCGAAGAAAAGTATCCACGCCTGAGTTTTCACACGAAAAATAATTTCCACATTCGGAAGTATAAATGTAAGCAGCTTTTTTCAATCATGAAAATTAATAAAAATAAGCATCGCACTCGGCTTACAGATGTTAATTTAAAAAACACTGCGCCTATGTACTACTGGTATTTACCCCAATATTAATCATTTTGTTTCTCAGCTTCAAACTCAAGTATCTCATTAATTTTCATTTGATTTTTCTTTTTTTATTAATGTGCTTTTTATATATTTAATGATGCTATTATAATTAATAAATAAAAAAATGTGTGAATTTCTGTGGCATTTTTGTTCACTACTACCTACTTATTTCTTGCTTACGTCCCGCGACCTGATTAAGTCCCGAAATTACGCCCTCAGCTAAGCAAAGGTTGCCCATAACCTGGTATAGCATATGAAGAAACGAAGAAAAAGCAATTTGATTTTTTAAGATCGGCAAATATTCAGAGAAGTTAAGGGCATAAATTTTCGTTTCCCCCCTCTCCTAATTATCCCACCACCTCCAGCCGGCGGCCCCATGATTTCTTCATAATAGCTCTTCCACAAACAAAATTGAGCCCCCAACTTCAGTTCTCCTCGATGAAAAATATTTTCGCAACTACGCTTCGCGAACTAATTATCTGATTTCGCGCAGCTTTAAATGAGCATGTGGGTTTTATCGTACTCTTCATTTTTTATATCAACATATTTTTTGTAAAGTCGAAAGCCGCCGAGATATGCAGCAAAAACGATTTCCCATGCTTTTAATTGATCGTTCTGTCTTGTGTGAGAATTTTAAAGAATCATTCTTCAAAATAAAAAGTTTGTGGCGATCGGTCAAGCAGTTATGACATATTAAACTGGAGGGAAATTTCCAGTGCGTCACTTTTTATGTCCTTCAGTATATTGTACCTAAGAGTCTGAAAATTGTAATAAATGTTCTAATATCTCTCCAAAAGGGAAATTTACGCCACGTACTTGTACAAAAGTAGGCGCGTAGAAAACTTTAAATCCGGCGGGACATTTAAATTTTCGACGGGACATCGTATGGGATGGATACTTATTTTGGATTGTCTATTGTTTATATACTTTTGAAATTACCTTACAAAAGTAAAAAGTAGAATTATGACCTCTTAAAAGAATTAAAAATATGTATCCATGTCCGATTTACTCGTGGTTTGAGTAAGGTCTTCACAAACGTGGGTATAACCAGTCATTCATCCATCGGGTAATAGATTACAACAACTTTTAGGCAGTCCAAAGGATAAAATTGATTCATATGGAAGGCTTGGGATTTATGAAATTAGTTGTACCTAATGAATGTAATCAAAAATATGTTGGGCAAACGAGACGATCAATTAAAACCACGTTTAAAGAGCATGTGTCTCATCTAAAATATGGAGGAACAGACTAGTCTAGGGTTGCCCTACATGCTTTTGAGAGCAATAATAAAATTGATATTGGTAAAATTTAAGATTTGTTGGAAATGTGACCGATAGTGGCAATAGTAGGCAGTTGGATGCACTTAAAAGCATAGAAATTAGAAAATGTAAAAATAGTATGAATAGTGACACAGGATCTATTCCGTATAATCCGCTCTATGAGTGGGCCAATTTTCGTCGAAATTCACTGAATTATGGAAATAACTTAAGTGTAAATAGGGTAGTTTCTTAGTTTAAGCGATTATGTTTAATCGTCTTCGGATGATGCCAACTTGGGTAGCGAAACGCGCGTCGATCCAAGTATAAGTGTGTTGGTGCCTTGGTGCTCGTGGAAACTCATAGTCGTCGTAGTGGTTGTCAGTGCTCTCGTCACATCAAAGGTTCCAGCCCTTTCCAGGATTGTGTCTTGGGGATTTTGGCGTCGCAGATGCAGAATTTTTTCAAAATAAATATTCAAGTAGGCGAATCTAAGATGGCGGACATTTTTGCCAGTTTTATTCGGTTTAAAATCGGGATCATATAACAATTTTGGGCCCGCTGATGACTAATTTTTCATCAAAATAAATATGCAAGATGGTGGCTGAAATGTGGATATTTGCTAGTTGGAGTGTATTATTTGTGAAGCGATATTGTCTCAAGATTAGTTCAGATTTAGTTCTATCATAAGAACTGAATGTTATGAATTTAGTTTTCTCTATATATGATGATACAATATACGTTCTGAAAATGATGAGACCGAAATTTTATTTTCCTTTTCCTATACTCTTGTATATTTGCTGCTGCTGCTGAAGAACCTAGATGAATTAACACTGTCCTGAATAAAAATCCATATATCTTAAAATCACGGAGTCGTGGGTCTCAACGGAGGAATGTAGAATAGCATAGGCGAGTTCTATGCTCTTAATGGGGATTTACAATTAGAGATAATTAGAACTGCAGTGGCATCTCCCACCACTACGTCCAAGTTGTGGCAATGTGATTAACTAACGGCATATAATTGGATAGAGGCATACGAACATAGACATATATTTCACAATAATACGCAGCTGTCCAGAGTTCTTTGTGAAACATTTCTAGTGGGATAATTAAAGCGTTCGTAGATACAATTAACGTTAAGCAATTATCGAACATAAATATAATATATTATTAATACAAATTGTTTACTTAAACAACCACAATGATTCATTATTTTTAATAAATCTCAGATAGCCTCATTCTCAAAGGTCATTAAAATATCTCATTTTATTCAAACGCGTAAATTTAATCGAATTTCAAGCAGAATTTAAAGACAAACCAGACACAGTTTTAACAAATTAATATACCTACTCCTACATACCTACGAGTATAATATTAATGTTATATAAGCGAAGCGAGTAGGTAGTACATAGTACGTATAATAATTATTTATTGTACATAAGTATAAAATAGTTATTTATTAAGCTAGTGAGTTACTATGTCACATGTAAGTCACGCAAGAAAAGCGAGCCCGAAGGGCAAGTCGTCTGTATGACAATGTTGTTTGTTATTTAAACACTCGGAGTAGTTTCCACAAACACCAAAACACTTTCACTTCGCTCGACGCGCGTTTCGCCAACCAAGTTGGCATCATCCGGAGACGATTAAAACTAATCTTAAACTACAAAATTTACCATATTTATACTATTTTCATGGTGACGTCACTAATGATATCACCGTGAAATTTACGCGTGACTAATCACGCTTCAATGATCGGTTGCTAAGCAACGCGTAAAGCGGGCTACGGTATGATATCACCGTGAAATTTACGCGTGACTAATCACGGTTTAATCATCGGTTGCTAAGCAACGCGTAAAGCGGGCTATACGGTATAGGTCCCTTGTCGCTATTCATACTACTATTAAATTTTACAATTTCTATGCTCTCAAATGCATCCAACTGTCTATTATTGGTCACATTTCTAACTAATCTTAAATTACTAATATCTATTCTATGATTTTTGTCAAAAGCATGTTGTGCAACACTAGTCTTATCTGTTCTTCCATATTTTAGATGAGCCATATGCTCTTTAAATCTGGTGTTAATTGATCGTCTCGTTTGACCAACATATTTTCGATCACAATCATTACAACTAATTTCGTAAATCCCAGACCTTTCATTTGGAACAATTTTATCCTTTGGATTGTCTAAAAGTTGTTGTAATTTGTTGCTCGACGAATGAATCGCTGTTATACCCACGTTTTTGAAAACCTTACTCAAATCACGAGTAAACCGGGGTTCGTACGGGATGGATACATATTTTGGAGCCTCTATATCCTTTTGAAAGGTCGTAGAATTACGAAGTGTGTCCTTAAATTTACGCTTCCTAATTAGTTTTTCAACTATATCTCTAGGATAACCATTACTCACAGCTATATCTTTAATTAATACTTTTTCTTTTTCAAACCTCTCATTGCTGAGAGGGAAACTTAGTAAACGATGGACAAGAAAATTAAAACTTGCCATTTTATGTTGATAGCAGTGGTGAGAGTCATTAGGGATATATCTGATCGTACTGGTATCTTTTCTATATATATTAAATTCTAACCTATTGTCACTATTTTTCATTACTAATACATCTAAAAATGGAAGTTTTCCATTATTTCCTAGTTCATATGTAAATTTTACAGAAGTGAAACGACTATTTAATTGGATGCATTTGAGAGCATAGAAATTGTAAAATGTAATAGTAGTATGAATAGCGACAAGGGACCTATACCGTATAGCCCGCTTTACGCGTTGCTTAGCAACCGATGATTGAACCGTGATTAGTCACGCGTAAATTTCACGCTGATATCATACCGTAGCCCGCTTTACGCGTTGCTTAGCAACCGATCATTGAAGCGTGATTAGTCACGCGTAAATTTCACGGTGATATCATTAGTGACGTCACCATGAAAATAGTATAAATATGGTAAATTTTGTAGTTTAAGATTAGTTTTAATCGTCTCCGGATGATGCCAACTTGGTTGGCAAAACGCGCGTCGAGCGAAGTGAAAGTGTTTTAGTGTTTGTGGAAACTACTCCGAGTGTTACAGTTACATCAAAGGTTCCAGCCTTATCTAGTAGTGTTATTTAAAAAAAAAACATCCGTGTTCCATAGTAACATAAAAGCACCTTGATGAATTTTGGACAATCAGAGGGTATTCTAGTGGCGTTTTTTTCACGTTTTCGACTATAAATTTACCTATTTATGAAAAGTCCTCCGCCGAAATCCAAGACTTTGGCTGCTAGGCAGTGCTATTGGATTAAATTTTGTTAGGCACTCATGTGTTATGTTTATAAGTCACTTGGAAAAATTAGCTAAACATTTCCCAGCGTGACTTATATGAACATAACACACTTGTACCATAAATAACTATTTCAGTGACAAACAATAAAATAATTAAAATATCATGTCATCGATTTTTTGTCAGTTGTCAATGTCAACGTCTCGACATTGACATTGACAAGTCAAGTGTTTCTACAAAAATATAAAATATATAAACGGCGTATTACTAATTATTAGATTCTGAATGGATTTGCCGAGAAAGGTGTGGTTGTCATTCATTTTGTTTGTAACCAGGGGTTTGTTTAATAAACATTGTGTAATTAACATCAAAATGAAAAATTGTGAAAGATATATTATCGAAATTTCGACTGATATTTTGCAAGAAGCCAAAGAAGCTACAGCCAATTTAATTCCAGAAAAGACCAAAGTAACCTATTTTAAAGAATATCTACAATATGAAAATAGGACGATACGGGATATTTAAATAGCATTTAAAAAAACGTCACCAATATTGTTAATATATTTACGAGTTTTGCAACAAAGGTGATAGTTATTTATGTTTTTTTATACTCTTAGGTAATAAATGATTATGAATGTGACTTACATATTGTGTTAGTGATCGTATTTTGCATATGTATTTCGTAATATTATATAGGTACATACAGTAAATGAATATCAAATGCTCTACTTTCAGCAAACAGTGGAATACAAGTTTTTATATAAGTTTAATATAACTTTAAGTAGGTATATATTTTTCAATAACAGTGGAATACAAGTTTTTATATAAGTTTAATATAACTTTAAGTAGGTATATATTTTTCAATAACAGTGGAATACAAGTTTTTATATAAGTTTAATATAACTTTAAGTAGGTATATATTTTTCAATAACAGTGGAATACAAGTTTTTATATAAGTTTAATATAACTTTAAGTTGGTATATATTTTTCAATAACAGTGGAATACAAGTTTTTATATAAGTTTAATATAAATTTAAGTAGGTATATATTTTTCAATAATGAGAAGAGGGTGAACATGGGACATGAGTGTTCTACAACTTCCACCACAAATTATTTTTCCATACTTAATAACTGATTCGACTTTGGACTTATAAGTTATTAGCTTTAATATATCTATTTAATGGTAAAATTCCTCGTAGTTTATAGAAAGTCTGTACACATTTACGTAGCTAAATAATCTATGTGGTTCGCAAGCAGAGGCCAACAGAACGACGTCATGAACGACGTCCACACCAAGTGGGAGAACAACGTCAAGTACCTTGGCGTGACCCTGGATCGAGTTCTGACATGGAAGGACCATGTAGATGCCACAACGGCACCCGACACGACACCCCCGGGGTAATACACACCGGCGAAGAAAGTTAAGAGGCAAGGCTCTGCCGGTGGGGCCCATCAGCCAGAACCGGGGAAGGCTGCGTAACTTCACGTGATACCGATCACATTTGTGGAAAGGGTCACGTGAAACGCCCAGCCTACCCCTTACGAGACGGTCTCGGTCTACATAGATAATAGGGGAAAGAGCGATATTGCCACTCGGCCCCCTCCTATCGAGGTCACATCTTTACCTAAGAATATTGGCGCGCACTACTTTCCAAGTCTGCAGATTCGGCAATATAAAATTCCAACAATCATACGTCTTTAATTAATTTGTATATAATTTGCTGCAGATTATCTCCTACGTATTTAATATTATAGGCATTCCAGGTGTCCAAGCATGGGCATTTAGCCTGGGACCATTAGCCTGTGCATTTATTATTTTTAATTTTTGTTATAATTTTCTCTATTTCATCCCCTGTAGGAAGTTCCACGTCACTAGTGGACATTGGCCTAATATTGTTTTCTCCTTCGTACCTTTTTATTACGATATTCATTAATCCAAGGCAGATTCAAAATATTCTTGTCATCTCTTCAATGATTGCGCCTTGTCGCTTGTCAAATAAATTTCTATATGTGTCCTTATATTGGAATACTTTTATATACATTTAACATCTTTGTGAATATTTTCCTTCTGTTCTTAGTCTCCAATTCTTCATTATCTCCTTGGTATCATTCTCCATTTGTCTCTGCATACTTTCATTGTTTTTCTCCTCTTCTCCATTAGGCACAGAACATCGAACTAATGCCCGCCACATGAGAGTTGAACAACGACGTATGAAGGGTGATAAAATATGCAACATAAGCTTTTGTCAACCTCAGAGCATAATGGAAATATGGCTCCCTTGTGTAGTACAAAAATAAGATGGGAACCTTCGTAATTAATTTATTGATAGAAAACGTGGCGGTATCAGAATTTTTATCCCTCATAATTTCCATTGTTCAACCCTCGTGTGTCGGACTATGTTTAACAATTACTTAGTGTATTCTTCTAGATTGATACTATTTATAGTAAATTCTTACCTAGGGTTTTATAATCAGATAAGTACCTTTAAGTCTTTTCAATAAAATGCGTCTCCAGTTCCCAAACAGACAAGTATATTTATATACAATATAAAATTCCACAACACAGAAGTGTCAAACGTGTGATGCGGGCAAGCATTGAAATCATAAATTCCCATTTAAATTAGCTACACTTGTTTCAGGTACCATCCTCGGCAGAGCAGATGTAATGCTGGCAGCTAAATACGAAAGACTAATATAATAGTTCTAACATGTCACTCATTTTAAATATATAAAATTACTGTATACAACGGGCCTTAGATTGCAGTATACATTTCTGACACTATTTAGATAAGGCTGTTTGCTTTCAAGTACAGATGCGGACGTTAACTGAATTCAAAGTTCGCTTCCATTGAATGCGTCGATGACAATGAAGAGCTATGAAGAGCACCTACAAATATATCTACCCATAAATATTTTCAGGATTCTTCTTGGCGGTTTTATGAGAGCGACTTAGGCTTTCGTAAGTGGTTCTTGGGAAACCATATTAGTAGGTAGATCTGTATCCGGGAAGAGGCATCTAAATGTGCGACAAAACAAGATTAATTGGGATTTATTTGATGAGGTTCGAGCCATTTAACTAAATTAACATTTGATAGGAACTACGCCAATGAAAATGAACGCATGGTACATACTTAACAGGAGCTAAACTTTGTTGTAGATAACATGAAAACGAATCCACAATCTTCCGGTGCCAGAAGTATAAGGGGTAATTTATAATGAGCCTCTGGGGTCTAAACAACTCTGGGGTCTAAACAAGCGACCCCCGATAAAAGTAGATTCTTGGAATATCTGCATCTGGCAAAAAGTTTCTAATAATTTTTTTGTTAGCATACCAATTCGATCAACTTGTTAGTCACTAAAGTATATTTTATCTACTGCTTTGAGGAACGTAAACCAAGGTAAAGTTCGGGAAATATATGAGTTACTATAAATGTTATCGATAAGTTACAAGGTGCCGATCTGCTATGCGAATAATGTTGTAACGTAAATTTCACTTTTATAGAAATATTCGCTGTTTTTTTTTATTTTAAGCCCGTCTTACTATTATTATTTTATCCCTGAATATCTTTATAACATTGCCACATTCTTGTGGGCTGTTGTAACTCTGCCTTTATATATATATATATATATATATATATATATATATATATATATATATATATATATATATATATATATATATATATATTAGCTTTGAAATTCTTTGCTATTCATATTTGTTTTGTGAAAAGTAATCTTGGGTTTGTAGCATTTCATTACATAGAGAAATAAGCAAATAGACGAATAAGAAGGAAGATACACTTACCAGTGCTATATCTGGACATACATACGGAAACGAACCACTTAGAAGTTGTACAAGTTCTTTCACCTTTATTGGGGATCTTCAGAGCAGTGTACGATTTGTACACTCTCCAACAGAATAAAATATTAATACTCCTATTATTTTTCTTGACCTTAACTTGACTTAAGTAAGCTTATTTAAGCTTACTTAAAGTAAGCTTATTTAAGCTTACTTAAAGTGTTAATTTCTGCAGATATTGCTTACTTTGTTATTGTTGTATTGTTATAGTTATAATGATGCAGGAGTTTGGTTGTTAGAAGCGCACATTATTATCTTGAACGTACAACCAGAAATACAGTACCTACGATTATTTAGATTAGATTATAAATAAAAAAGCATTTATGTAAACTCTCTTAGAAATATATTAATTGAGACTAATTCAATACATTACCAATAAAACAAAAATAGTAGATAAGTCAAAAAATATTAAGAAATAGCTAGGCAGATAAACTAGCAGGTACTTATAAAAAGCGTTGATTGAAAAGAGAAAATGAATCTGATGTCAAGAAACAGATAAGATATATATAAAAAGCCCTTAATGAAAAAAGTTATCAACCATCAGTGAATGAGGCTATCGAAAGATAAATGTCAAAACAGACAGAAAGAAATGTCCAATAGAATAATGTGTTCTAGAAGTTTGAAACACAAATAAATTATAAAAAACCTTAAATATAATCAAAAATAAATAAAAATATTGTGCGATAAATAAATAAAAAGGCAAAGAAAGTGTTAAAAAGTGATAATAAAATTCAGCAAATTTATTAAATTTTCTTTAATTATCTATTTTTGGAAATTAGGATAAGCCACTGCTTTATGATAAAATTGTACTGGGCTTAAAATGAATTGCTACCGGCAATTCTAAGACACATTAATTTTGAAAAATCTTTGGCGGAACGTCTCTTGACGAAACTAACCCAATATTTTCGAATTTACTTTTACTTTGGTGCCTAAACTGTTAACTTTACAGAAAATATGCTAAGAACATTTTTTATAAGAAATTTCCTATTCTTCATTTTTCCTATATACATATATTTTCGAACATATATTTTCAAATATAAAAAACGAACAGTTTTTGAGATATTTGAACACCTATTTTTGGCGGCCATCTTGGCAATATGGCATCACTGGCGGCAGGTTCCGGTTTGTGCAAAATGTGGATTTTAGTTCTAGACACCAAAATCAAAAACTTGCCAAGTTTCAAAGCTTCCCAAGTTAATTCCAAGTATACTACCTATCCCATGGACTATTAGTGACCTGGATATTTGTAACCTTGCCAGCCTTTTCCACTGACACGCTACTGCATATTGTCAGAATTGGTTAAAAAATAATTTAGCGATTTTAATTTCAGTATAACCGAAATAATATGCATAATGTTAAATTTCCATATCAGCGGTATCTGATGCATTTTAATTCGTGTAATTGAACTGTTCCTCCAGAGATGAAAAACTCGAATCAGCATCATTATTTAAGGAGAATGGGACTGAATAATTAACGAAGTAGGTAAGCACTTAAGTAACTAGGGATTATAAATTTGCATTACCATAATCACTTTATAACAAAGGACGTTTTAATTTTGGTACGCAAGGGTTTTATTTAATTTCAGTGAAATATGACGAATATAATTTGAGTACCTACTTCGTTTTTTAATTATTATAATTAATTACATGTTACATAATTAGTTACCAGCTCTATATAATTATACACGTTCATAGAATTAATATCAAAATTATTGCAGAAATGGTAAAGATGTGACACATTATGTAAAACAAATATCACATTCGGAAATTTAGATTCTGTTGGTGCTGGTATGAAGGAATCACCTTCACACCAACGAAGTTTTTTGCCCCTTACTTCTTTTATACTTTTGTTTCACTGCGCAAATACTCGTAAATTAGCGGTACGCGATTTTGAAAGATTCTCGCTTTGTTATTAAATGACCAATCAACATTTCTTCTGTTATGGTTTTTGTTATTCTACATTTCTTTCTACTCTTTATATAAACAGCATACAAAACATTTGTTCTAAATCCATGGGCGTTACATATGGGCTGCCGCCCCCCCCTCTTGGATTTTGGACTCCTTGCATCTTACACCCTGGTGCCGAAATACTGTGGAGTGATTCATCACTAGCATATGGACGGCTCAGGGAGATGAGGGGCGGAGGGAACAAAATTCCATATGCATATCATTTTTTTTTGCAATGGGTTCCTCATCTGTAATTGCACAAAACACACTATTCACACAAACTTTTGTCAACGAGGCCCATATATCAACTGCCTCAGTTTTAGTGATTGCAGAATACCGTTCCAATATTCCTTCGTATACATTTTTCATCATTTCCAGTTCTCCTCCTGTCAAATTCGGTCGCTTACGATTGGAATTATTGGTTTTAGAACCACTACTACTCGCATTCGTCGCTTCCATCGCATAAAAACACTAAACACTCGCGTATAACACAATATTATAATTAATTTATATCGCGAATCAACCGTACAAATGACACAATGAAGCGCCACTGTCGCGCCAAAACATACATGCATGAAACAGCGCATGCGTCAATATATCCACGGAAATCCGGCGTCTTTACCTTTGACCAATGAAATTTAATTTAATTTAGAACCGCCTAAAACTCACCAATGAGAGCGGTAGACCCGGTTACTAATGAATTCTGCCCAACATTTCTATAGAGTGTACACAAATTTGCACACTTAGAAATTCTGTGATCCATTGCAAATAGGCAGACCGTTCAACATTGTGATGGTGGTGTGATATTATATATTAATCACTCCACACTATTTCGGAACCAGGGTATAGTAATTTTTACCATTGCTTCGTATATTTCATTGTTATCCGTAATAAAAAATAGCAATAGACGGCTAGTTAGGATCACGGTGTAAGATAAATAGGTGATTGCATGCGCTGCTCGAACGTACAGGCCGCGTGTCTATATTCCTCTAACGCGACAGACATAGAATCATACGCACGACAAAGACGCCAGATTTCGCGGTTGCTATGCAGTGCACATGCAGCCGTATGGAAATATGTCTGTGTAACCTAACCTAACCTAAACTGTTTAATTACAAATTATCACTGTCCAACATTATGATAAATCGTACTGTCAAAATTTGTAGCTGTGAAGAATAATGGTGTTTTAGAGAAAAAAGTAATCATCAATATGAATTTTGAGGTGGATTCCTATATATTTGAACATCTTATCAATGGTACCTAATAATAAAAAAAACTACTACCCCAAGACTTCTGGACTATTCGACACGAGTCCCGTTGCAAGATTATATGGCCCGAGTTGTCTATCTCTCTCTACGCGCAGCGTTAGCGGAACCGTGACGCTTTCAGGCGGCTCATCGGCAAATTTGTCAAACTTGCAGCGTCCGCACGACCCCAACCGTATCCCTCCCGTTCGCGCAATTGATACGCAGATACGTAGTGAATCTGGGCTGAAAAAAAAACTGACTCATTGCAGCGTAACGTACCAAAATGAAACGATACGCTGATACGATACGTTGATACGATACGTGATTTTGCAACAAATGGATACCCGCTTTAAAATGGATCCGTAATATTTGAATGGGAAACATTCTTATTCTGCATCCACCATCCAATTGTTTTATGATATAACGAAAGGTATATAGTGTGATCAATATTTTGTTATACTACATGATAATGTCATGATGTGATGGGCAATGTACATAAAATCATTTTTTTCCCTTAAACTCCTGGAAATGGGTTATTGACAACGCTTAAAAATGCACTGAAGAGATCGATATCATGAGGGTTTTTATGTCTCATATTTCCATGTTACAAACTATATCTTTATTATTTCCTTCAGATTACGAGATATTAAAATACCTACACGTGGATAATGTTTTGTTTCCTTTAATTTTTAATACTTTTTGTTGTTTAATTTTTTATAAATGTCTTGATTTTATGATGAGTATTTTCAGCGGTTTCCTTTTTTAAAATTTTGTGACAAGTGATCCTTAGATCGTCAAACCCCAAAATGTTGGCACTTTTTTCGGTATTTCGAAAACGGTTGATTTTATCGGACAACTTCAAATCCTCGGCGGCCCTCGGGCACGACTCGGTGCTATCGGCTCGCACAAGACGCTCACGAGTCGCGACCGCCATCTGCACGTGTCACGCACACTATTTGTTGTCCAGATCGCATAAAATGGAGCTTTTCTATGCATACGGAGGAAAGCGTTAGGTCGCCTATTTCAAACAACCGTGCGCTTTTCGATTTTTGTACACTAATTCGGGATATAGACTTTCGCGCACGGCTACACGATGTTTCCGTGTAGCCGTGCGCGAAAGTCTATTTTCCGCACTAGTACTGGGAATGCGCCAAACTAGGCATGGGAATGCGTCAATTTTGTGCGAGGACAAAAATAAATATTGTATGTTACTTGGGAATCTGCCAATCAACTAGAATTAACAACTTTTGCACATTTTGGAATTTTCGTATATTTTAAGGGAGAATTTAAGAGAGAATAAATTCAATTTTCGAAAAATATTTCTCATCAATAAAAAAATCTTCATCCCTATTTATTATTCTAGCAGCATTAAACTTTGATTCCAATTGGCATAATACTTATACACCATAATAATTTGGATCTGAATCTGGGTAGGGGGTGGACAACAGGAAACAAAATAATTTTAAAAGAATTCTCACCATTCCTTGAATTCTGTCGATATTTTGTTCCGTTCAAATCGTTATTGGTTCTAAGTGGGCTCCACATTTCGTGGCGATCTAGGGAAATGTATTTTTTTTGCTGACAACGATTTCAAATGTTCCCCTAGAAAAATTCGATTTTCACAATACGCAGAGAAATATACCCGGAAACACTACACTATATACTACACTACACTGTATACTACACTACACTGTATACTACACTGTATATCATCATGTAATCGTGTGATTTTCACGGTTCTCATAGAAGAATATGAACTGGAAACACTAAAACACACCAGAAACACTTGAAAATGCAGATCATGTGTCCGTGCATTGTTTAACATATGATTTATTTATTATCAACACTATTAAATTCAACTTTAAGGAAAGTTAAAATTTCTCCTCATAAGACTCACTACACTATTTTGTCACGGCTGTACCATTACCGTCCAATCTGGAATATTAAAACTCACTGCGGCCTATACAACCTATAACCGTACATTTATTTGACTAAAACAAAGGAAATTCAATCACAGCCAATACTGACTATGTCGATTACATAGAAGGAATGGTGGGAATGGAACCATTGTTTTACGCAATGCAGATTTAAAGTTTGTATGTAGTCGATTTTGAAAGGATTTAGATATATGGATTTATATTTTTATAATAGTATATTATATACTCGTATAAACCCCAAATGGGGAGGTTCATTCAAGGGGACCATGAAAATAATACCAATTACTGTTTGAAGAGGAAGACGAAGCACTTTTGAATAATCATGCTCCATTGGTTATTATGTCTTCCTTCACTGAGATTTTTTTGTCTTTTCGTCCAACAAAAGTGAATATAAACGAAACTCACGTGGTGTCCTTTGTTCTTGTGTTAAAAACTATATTATGGTTTGGTAATGGTTACCATAATTGACATAATGTGCTCTTAAAAATAATAATATAATAATTGTAATGGCTTCAGTCACCTATATTACATAAAATACATAGTAAAAAAGTCATCAACGTAAATATAATAAACCTCGGACCAGAAATTAACCAGGATATCTATCAGCAGTACACTGAAAGAACAGTTTATTCATAATTAATTATACTGATTCACACTTAACACAGGCTTTATTGGATGATGGCGTAATAAATTTTTGTTTATGAGAAAAAAACGATTTATCAAAACTTTTCAGATAAGTATGCCTTATTGACATCAATTACGGGATTATAGATAATCTTTTATTTTCTATTAATAAAAGGATCCCTTTTAATAAATATTATTATAGGTAACTGTAGCATTACTTATTTATTATGAATATTTCAGTTATTTATTTTAAATTAAGCATAATGGCCTTCATGGCACAAAAGGTTAAGATCACCTGTTTCATCAAACCTCTTTTTTAATTTGTGAACCATTCTTTGGCTAACGCCGTATATCCCAGGCGAATACAATTTCTCCTTTCTTTTAATGTCAATTGTGACATTATACACAATATGAAAATTGTACAATACTTTTCAATCGAAACTATCGACATGAGCAGTATAAACACAATATTTAGATATTTTTGCTGCTGATGTCCAAATGTCAAACAAAACATTTTATGTTTCCAGTGGTGACTTGATTGTTACAATACTTAGCTCACCAGTTCAGTTACCAGCGCAAGTTTTTAAATATTTTATATGGGGATTTAGCGTGTAATTGCAACGAAATTGTAATTATGATAATACTCATCCAATCAAGAAAAATAAAAACGTTTCGAGATATTTGTCTAAGGTTTCCCTTCACTGATTTAAAATCGGAAAAGTGTCGTTCATTTTAATTATACAGGGTTTTGTACATAGCTTATTTAAATTAACAGACTTTTTGTGACACATGCTTATTAAATGTTTTCCAAGGCACCATGTATAAGAAATGACAATTCTAGCTACTGACACAGTTAGAGGCATGCAAGCTTATGTTTGTAACATCGAAATATGAGACATAAAAACCCGAGCAAAAAACCCTCATTATATCGATAAAAGGAGCCGCCGATCCCTAGAAACAATAATTAATAATAATAATTTTTTTATTCAAATTATTTATGCCCAGCAAGGACTACGTGGAGGTATGAGCATATTACTTGCTAGGAGTAAGGTGTGGATTTAGTGTTAAGGTTATAAGCATAGTACACATAAGTGCAAAAAAAAATAATTAAAACGTATTCTTCAATTAAGTAAAATAAATAACATTAATTTATATACTTATAATTATATAAGTATATAAATTATTATAAAAATATAAAAATAAATAATACTTCTTTTAAGTAACAAATAATAAATGATATAAAAATAACAAATATATATTTTTATTTATAATAAATTCGAATAAGTAAGTTCGAATTATCTTTTAAAGCAAAAATAAAACAAGACAGGTGTACCTTGTACATAATGTAGGTATGAAAATATAAACACTAATAAGTTGGAAAATAAATAATTTATTCATTGTCACTATCACTACTGTCACTATCACTGCTTCAGAATCTTCATTTAGATTTATTACAAACCGACACTTTCTCTACCTCCGATTTTATAATTTCAATCACTTTTGCATCAAGGGGAAACTTATTGTTTCGTCGAATTCCTTGTTTTAGTTGACTCCCTAATTCAGTTGGATTGAAGATGCAATATTACGGAGGTCATGTTAGAACAGTGTGTCCATGAGGTTTAGCCATTTCATCGACATGTTTTTTCGAAAAATTATTTTTCTTGACGATATCCAAAAGTTGAGGCTTCGTAAATTTTATGTTAAATTCTAAATTGTGTGACATTAAAAATTCTTATATGTCTTTTTTCTTCGTTATTGTATTCGGAATCTTCTCTAAAAGTCTTGAGTGGTACGGGGCGTTATCTATTACTATAACGCTATTCTTTTCTACATTCGGTAGTAAATTATTCTTAAACCACTTCTCAAAAATGTCAGATTTCATATTTTTATGGTAGTCAGCGCATGAATCCTCCAATTTTATTCCACTGAGATTTAGGCAATAAGGAACCCATCCATTATTAGTACCACAATGTAGAATTAATAATCGTTTTCATCTATTTGGAGGCATATTTACTTTGCATTTGTCGGAGTCATCTGTCCAGCTTCTGTTGACTGTATCATGTGTGTCGTACCAAGTTTCGTCCAAATAATAAATCGGTCGTTGTTCTTTTCTAAATTTGGTTATGCTTTCCAAATATTCCAAGCGCCACAAAACAATTCTACGACTCCATTATCGTGGCCATTATTGATGATTTTAAATGTAAATCCTATTTTTCTAAGCCATCGTCATAATGTTTGTTTGTTAATTTGCAACCGACCGCTTGAAGTCAATTCCTATAGTAATGAATCGACAGTTGGAATTTGATTTTTCCTATATTTATCATAAATTGTGTCTCGTAGTAACTTCACATGTGTCAATTTCCTTTGGTTTTCCTGCGTCATATCGCACTTTTCGTTCAGTAGGTAACTCATTTTTTAAGCATTCTGTAGATAGTCGATTTCGGTACTTCTGTCAAACATGACGTCTTTTCTACAGCCCCAGTCTCTCCTTCACTGGCAACTATATTTTTGTATACGTTTAATACAATTTGCTGTGCCTGTATTCCTAATTGTTTCCTACTTCTTTTAACTGGCGTTGCATTTAAATCCTCCTGATTTTGACTGGTGCTAGGCTGAGGATCTTCCCACGGTCTAAACATTTTACTATATTTAAAGAACACTTATGAAACACAGTTTAATTAAATGCATTTTAACACTCCGAACTCAAAAAATTCACAAAACACTGTTTCCAAATAGACTCAAATTACTCACAATATCCGTCAAATAATCACAATGTCCGTCACAATATACCTAATCACTTTAAAATATATTAATAAATACCTATACCAGAAATACCAAATTTATGCACTATAATATGCACTATAATTATTCACAATATCACCCCAATTAATCACAATGTCCGCTAGAATATACCTAATCACTTTAAAATATTAAATACCTATACCAAATATACCAAGTTTAGTTACCCAATATGCCTATAATACGTCGCCATGAGGTGTCTAGAATTCTATAATATAGCTATCGAAATGAAATACTTCGCTGGACAGTCATAACCTAGGATAATATGCGTCCCATTGTAGCCAGATAGTGAATTATATCCATGGTCTTTGTCGTTTACGTTTTATAATGGAACGTACCTCGATACTGGATTTTTGACAAGTCTCTCTTCACACGTGCTACCGAATTTTTAACAGCGTTGTCAAGTATAACCGTTTTCCAGGAATTTAAGCAAAAACAAATGATTTTATATACTACATCGCCCATCACATGACATTATCATGTAGTATAACAAAATATCGATCACACTATACTTATACTTTTCGTCATATCATAAAACAATTGGATGGTGAATGTGATGCAGAATAAGAATGTTTTCCTTTCAAATATTACGGATCCATTTTACACGTTCCTCGGCAGTGTCACATCAGCATCATTGGCATTCATTTGGATTCGTAAATTGCCTAATACCATCGAACGTTTTGTGGTAAAGTGGGGTCAACAATAATTCTTGAAATAGAAGTAATACAGTTATTTTTTAATTTAGTGTATTCTTTTGGTGGATTTTGTGTTAAAATTGCATAGCAGAGTGAAAGCGACTTTATAGTGATGATTTTAACGTCCTGTAAGAAAAGTTATACTGCCCTGATCTCCCATTGCGGCAATTGTGGATATCCTTCGAAACATTTTTATGTCTCATATTTCGATGTTACAAACAGTAGGTACTTGAAATTACTTACTTTATTTAGTTACTCCATTACTTACTTTATTTTTAAACAGTAAGAGATGCATTACCAAAAAAATGTCCTAATTTCAATAAAATCCCCGTATATTCGAAAATAATTCGAATTTGGTTCCTCGAATTGGTCCATATGCTACACTGGTATAAAAATGTTATCTCAATTTTGATTTTCCTAAATCCCCAGGAAGAATGAAATTTTGATTTTTTAGGGGTTTAGTTTACACGCCTCATATTCCTTTTTTGAGCACGATAGAAACATGATATTCAGGCCGTTTACTACCAATGAAATTTCCAATATATATTGAAATATTCTACTTATAATCTCATTATTACCTTACCTTCTATTAATAATACCTACAGTACATAGTCCTCGTTAACTTATTTTATCTAAATTAACTGTATAAAAACTGTGCCCTGGCAATCTACCCTTTAAGTTTACGAATATATTGTCTGTGACTGTACCTACCTTCAGCCATTACTGCCGTTTGTCTTTCTCTTTTAAAATTTTATTCCCTCTATATATCTGTCCTTATCGCACTCGAAAAATAAATATTCAAACGACTCCGGTTTCCATCATAAGATTGCATTGCGAATTTCTCTCTTTGAGATGTAAAAATATGTAAATATCTGAAAGCTTTGTATGGCACAACTTTTTATTCAAAAGAGAGGGCTTTGGAAGGGGCCCTTCAATGTGCTGGTGTTGACACCGCCCCTTCTAAAACTATAGGTGAGGGAACGGCCCTAAACTACCATTAAGTCAACGTCACCATGCCTATAAAGCGGAATAAAAAATACTGGGGAGATTTTAAAGGGCACTCCAGTGGTTTTCCGATTTGCTTTGAGGTTTATTGTAATGGCTGCTTCGATATTCAAATGATTTCGTTCTTTAAGCTACAGGGCCTAATTCCGATAATCAACGTTCCAATACCTGGGTATAATGAGAGGTAAAATTCTGTTTCTCAAATTTGACGAAATTTCATTTTCTTAATGATCACATGAGTATAAAATTAATCTAGTCTGAAAGTACTTGTTTGTAACATCGAAATATGAGACATAAAGAATTTGCAAATGATACTCACGTCCCACAATTGCCGCAATGGGAGATCGGGGCAATATAACTTTTCTTACAGCAAGCTAAAATCGTCAATATAAAGGCGCTTTCATTCAACAAGTTGTTATGTTTTGATAGAATACTAATAACTAATCAATTTTAACACAAAACCCATCAAAATAATACACTAAATTAAAAAATAACTAATGGTATTAGGCAATATTGAAGATAAGCATCCAAATGAATGCATCCAAATGAATGCCAATGATGCCGATGTGACACGACTGAGGAACGTGTAAAGGGATCCGTGATATTTGAATGGGAAACATTCTTGTTCTGACTCACATTCACCATCCAATTATTTTATGATATGACGAAAGGTATATAGTGCGATCAATATTTTGTTATACTACATGATAATGTCATAATGTGATAGGCACTGTATATAAAATCACTTGTTTTTCCTTAAATTCCTGGAAATTGGTTACACTTCACAACGCTGTTAAAAATGCGGTATCACGTGTGAAGAGAGACTTGTCAAACATCCAGTATCAACGTACGTTCCATTAGAAAAGCATGTAAACGACAAAGACCACGGATATACTTCACTATCTGGCTACAATCGGACGAATATTATCCTAGCTTATGACTGTCCAGGGCAGGCAAGTATTTCATTTCGGTAGCGATATTCTAGAATTCTAGACATCTCATGGCGTATAGGTAAGACGCGACGTATTATAGGCATATTGGGTAAGTAAACTTGGTATTTTTGGTAGATATAGGTATTTAATATTTTAAAGTAAGTATATTTTAGCGGACATTGTGATTAATTGGGGGATATTGGGAATAATTATAGTGCATATTATCGTGCATAAATTTGGTATTTTCGGTATAGGTATTTATTAATATATTTTAAAGTGATTAGGTATATTGTGGCCGACATTGTGATTATTTGGCGTATATTGTGATTAATTTCAGTCTATTTGGAAACAGTGTTTTGTGAATTTTTTGAGTTTGGCGTGTTAAAGTGCATTTAATTAAACTGTGTTTCATAAGTGTTCTCTAAATATAGTAAAATGTTTAGTCCGTGGTAACATCCTCAGCCCAGCACCAGTCAAAATAAGGAGGATTTAAATGCAACGCCAGTTAAAAAAATTAGGAAGCAATTAGGAATACAGGCACAGCAAATTGTATTAAACCTATACAAAAATATAGTTGACAGTGAAGGAGAGACTGCGGCTGTAGAAAAACGTGATATTTGACAGAAGTATGACAATATACGATAAATATAGGAAAAATTAAATTCCTGTCCATTCCAACTATTGGAATTGACCTCGCAAATTAGCAAACAAACGTTATTGCGATGGCTTAGAAAAATAGGATTTACATTTAAAATCATCAATAAAAGGACGACGACAATGGAAAGTCGTAGAATTGTTTTGTGGCGTTTGGAATATTTGGAAAGCATAACCAAATTTAGAAAAGAACAACGACCGATTTATTATTTGGACGAAACTTGGTACGACATACATGATACAGTCAAAAGAAGCTGGACCGATGAATCCGACAGATGCAAAGTAGATGTGCCTCAAAATAGAGGAAAACGATTATTAATCTATGGGTTACATTATGGTACTAATAATGGATGGGTTCCTAATTGCCTAAATCTCAGTGGAATAAAATTGGAGGATTCAAGCGTTGTCTACCACAAAAATATGAATTCTGACATTTTTGAGGAGTGGTTTAAGAATAATTTACTACCGAAGGTAGAAAAGAATAGCGTTATAGTCATGGAGAACGCCCCGTACCACTCAAGACTTTTAGAGAAGATTCCGAATACAAGCACGAAGAAAAAAGACATTCAAGAATTTTTATTTAAAATTATTAGAAATATAGAATTTAACAAAAAAATTACGAACGCTCAACTTTAGGATATCGTCAAGAAAAATAATTTTTCGAAAAAATATGTTGTAGATGAAATGGCTAAAGCTCATGGACACACTGTTCTAAGATTACCTCCGTATTTTTGCATCTTCAATCCAATTGAATTAGTATGGGGTCAACTGAAACAAGGAATTCGACGAAACAATAAATTTCCCAAATTTGATGCAAAAGTGATTGAAGTTATCAAATCGGAGGTTAAGAAAGAGTCAACGGATAGATGGAATAACTGCGTAGGACACGTAAAGAAAATTGAAGATGAATACATCGATCTTGGAAGAGCAACAAACGCTAATCAAAACCAGTTTGTAATAAATCTAAATGAAAATTCTGAAGAAAGCAGCGATAGTGACAGTAGTGATAGTGACAGTTTCGCCTGTATTGGCATAATTTCTCATTTATTGTCCTTTACCTGGTAGTAGTACCTGTACCTGAGCATCTAGAGGAGTACTCTGAGCATCTAGAGATTATTAACAAAATAAAAATGATAAAATAAAAGCATTTACCTACGATACGTTATTTCTGTGATATAAATGTATTGTTTTTTCTGGTAATTAAAGCCGATAATTAAATGTCGTTTCTTTGATATGTGGTTGTTACACATTTGAGGCAAAGGAGAGTATTTGCCAATATTTGTACGCAGTGTACTTATAGTAAATGTCTCTGTAAATGGTTACGTGCAGTTATCCTAGGAATGTGAAATTGTAACATGCCTGTGTTTTTGTGCAAGCATTAGCTGATATTTTGTATGTCTTTTTTCTCGAGACTATGTAGACAAAATGCCAGCAGATCAGAATTTGGAAAACCAACACCAGGATATACACCACCCTCTTTGAGGTATGCATATTTTAAAAACCGTCTTTGCAATGTTTCCATATGGTATTTAGAGTCCATCTAATAAGTTTTACAAGTTAAATGACCTGCTACACTCTTAAGGTCAGTACTAGCCAAGGGCGTCGGCATTTTTTTGGTAGTTTTTTTTAGACTTAGACGGTAGAGGAGGCGATAATGAACTGAAGAAAGAAGAGATGCACCTAGATCCAAAGCAAGAAGGTAAGGAGTTCATGAGAATGGCAAGATTTGACAACCCAGATGTTGAGGCAAAGACAGGAATTGTGTGGAAGGTTATATGCGAAAACAGAGTGAAAAACCGGAGTAAGAGAACTTTTCCTCTCCAAAAAATTGAATCTAGATAGCTAAAGTCGCTAAAGTCTTCATTTGTTAAATGAACTATTTGAATCCGTGCTCAATCAGTGCTCGAAGTTTTGACGATCATTTTATGTCCGCATCATAATAATAATAGTTTTCATGAGAGTTTAGTCTTGGAACTAGAAAATAAAGTTTCAATGTAAGTGGATGGCAATATATATTATTGTTTACTAGGTTATAATATTGTTATAGGTATATAGAAAAGAAACAGCTATATAGTTTCTTCTTTCCCTTAATGAAATCATGCTGCACATTTGTAAAAAACCTTATTATCTGTTCCATGTTGAGCATAATTTTACTTTTGAAAAACATTATTTTAAAACTTTAAAAATTCCCTTTCTATAGATTCGAGAAGTATTATAGAATTAAGTTCTATTCTTAATGCATCATGCGTGCTATTTCCAAGCACAATTAACCCAAGTGATATGGACTCTTTTTCCATAAGGTAACATAAGTAAGTAGCATTTCCTTATTTTTGTACGCAAGATAACTGAGTGCAAATATTTGCATGTCGGACAAATAAATCTTCAGTAAAGTGTGTGAGGGATCTCTGTCACTTATTTTCCTTGTATTTGAAGCAGCAATGATATTGGAGCATTACGTGACAAGATCGACAAAACTACATAATTTTCTTTAAGGGATATTTTTCTGTGGTTTAACCATATATTTTTACAAGTATCAGATATGAGGTTGCAATGATGAATTTTCACAGTTTT
Source organism: Tetropium fuscum (assembly GCA_964058915.1). Lineage (NCBI taxonomy): Eukaryota > Metazoa > Arthropoda > Insecta > Coleoptera > Cerambycidae > Tetropium > Tetropium fuscum. The sequence goes on from CAXKVY010000065.1 coordinate 1,106,013, forward strand.
TCGTTATTATCTCAAAAATTATGAGGTTTAGCGCAAACGTCGTCCTATATGCAAATGATCTACATTAAATTACGAATAACAATTGTATACATAATTACCATGTACCATAAGTTTCCATGATATGGAGCGGTAAAGATTTATTTATTATTTACGTACACTTTCTTGTGAAATAATTCATGTTTTTTTTCAAGTGTACGTGAAAAAAACCAAAGAAATCTTTAGAAGTATAAAGTAGTAACTGAATAATCTATGTAAAATATATAGATCTATGCGTCTATATATGTGCATGTACATATAGATACATATTACACCCATAGTTTGTCGTTTGTCATAGGAATATGACCGTAAAGATGTCCAATACAAGTTATTAGCCATAGTTCATTGTACCCACTTTCTGCCCTAATTTACCATAGATTTCTGATATCCATTAGTCCTGTTATGTCAAATTATCCCCATTATTTGTCCTTATCTCGTTAAAAAGAGAAATTCATGAATAGGAAGCCCGTCATGTGAAAAACTAGGAAATATATTAAAATCAATATTGAAAAGAAAATAATAAAAATGTTAATGTAATAGATTTTAAGTGAATCGTTAATTTCATTATCAGGCAGCATTAAATAGTTTACTTAGTCTGGTGGAAGGAAACAAATTATCTTGAGCAGCCGAGTCCACTCCTTCGACACTCGCAGTTTTGGATGCTTTCATCTTTGCAGGAGCATACGATCAGAGAGGATAAGTTTTCGGGAGCAACAGGATGAGTAGACATAATAGGTCTTTAGTAGATTTAGTAGACATAATAATCTTTTTCCAACCCTACATCAATGGATATTTCTGCTAATGATGGTAAGTTACTATAAGATTATTGTTTAGCAGTCGCTGAAGTGTAGCCAAGTTGAACATAGATATACATAGTTTTAGATACAAACATGGAAAGGAAAAATATTTTCTAGAATCAGCCACTGCATTTGGGTCTGCGTTTGGATCATTGAATGTAAGAAACTTCGTGTGAAGCGCCTTGTTAGCATGAACCTCTTTAAATGGCGCCATGACATTTACGCCAGGATTCGTAGTTTTCGAGATTTTCCCGAAAAACTGTGAAAAATCATCCTGTGTCACCCCCCCCCTCCCGAAACTCGATGCTCGTGGTTGTGTAACTTTTACAAGTTACTAGGGGGATGGAACCGTTTGCCGTTGGAGGGAACTTTTTGTTGGATATTTGGGTTTGGCCGATTTTTGAGTTAGTTTTACTGTAGGCACTAATATATAAACAGAAAATTATATTAACACTAAAAATTAAGAAATATTACTAGATAAAGACAAGACATTAATTAAGTAAATAAATAAAACGAAAGCGGTTACTAAAAAGTTTTTACCGCTATCGACAGCATTAACAATACCAACAAACAACCTTCAAGAATTCCTCATATGAGTAAAATACATTTGTGAGTACAAGATTTTTTCACGGAGATTTTAAACTTGAAAGCTTTTGTGAGATCTTAAAATTTTGAAAATGTTAACAAGCCATCTTCGAAGCTTTCGATTTTAATTAAGGAGTTAATAAGTATTATAGCTAGTGTTGTAGAGCGTTTATCTCTAAAACCAAATTGGTGATAATGGAATAAATGATTTTTCTCAAAGTGGCTTGTAATTTGGTTCTTTAATATGATTTCCAGAACTTTAGCTAAAAAAAGCATAAGAACTGAAAGGCTGAAATAAACGTGGGATGGATGATACTACTACCTATAAGTTACCTAGGTACCTATTTCGCGATAGTAGATATACTAGCGTGCTTGCTCGAAGTATAATGCAAGTATATAATTTGTGATACAACCCTTTCTCTTTAACAAAAATGACGGAATGCACTAGGGTGACTACTCGGCGAAATCAAAAATTATACATACACACAATGTGCAATGGCTTCGTTATGCTGACGAATAACGATAATTACGAATTACCATAATATTTAATATAATAAAGACTTCCCGGCTGTCGCAATGATGGCTTTGTGTAGCTATAAAATGGCGGTAATTTCTCCGCAACGCAACGGGGGATTCGTTTTCGGTTCGTTAGATGTCATGATGAAAATTCCTCTTGCTATATCTGAGGTCTAAGATTAAATCGCTTAAATTATAATGGCTTTGCAATTTCATTCTTTACAAATGGCTGACGGTTACGGTCTGCACAGTTGTGTAATTAACTTTTATGAAACAATCATCGAATCAAGTTCAAAATTACATTTGCTGTAGTTTCATCGATTATTGCATTAACTAAGTGGCGTAAGTTATCAGAATTGTTCGCATCACTATTTTTTAATGGATATTTAAAGCCTATATGAAAATATTGTTGGCATAGGTTAGGCTGTTATAATAATTGTTGAATTTGCTACTATGGATTTGGAGAGAAAAAAAAACAAAGTACTGGACAGAAGAGGAATAAATATCAAGAAAACAAATTTCTAAAGGTCGAGATCAATAGAGCGGAAATACACAATATTGAAGAGGTACACTGAAGACTCAAACATCGTAATTTTACAGCAAATAATATTGGATATATTATGCCAGCAGCTATTATGGCAATTTTACACCGTAGTGGTAAATTTGCTTTTTATCTGTAAATTGGCTGTTAAATTCGTAGTAAAACCAGCGTAATTTTACAGTTTTAAATACAGATGATAAACTCGCTGATATGTTTTAATAAAACTGCTGTGAAATTTTGTTATTTTTGTTGATAAAATTGCTGTAATTTTAGTTATTCCTGTAATAATGCTTTACTATTACTAGACAGACAAATATTGTCGTAAAAATAAAGGACATCTGTAAAGAAGCTGAAATTTTTCAGTAAAACTACTATGGAATTTAGTTATTTCTTCTCCTGAAAAAAATGCTGTAAATTAGCTATTCCTGTAATAATGCCTGATTATATTACTACTCAAATATTGTGGTAAAATCTAGTCAAAATTCAAGAAGTTACACTATATTATTTGGCATTTTCTTTATTTTTTTGTAAAACCCTGTAAAATATGCACCGCATTTAAAAGGGGATTGCTAACAGATAAAGTGAGGACAAATTTCCTAGTTTTTCAAATGGGGGTATTTTCGCAGTTTTTTAACAATGGGAGCAGAAAGTAAATGGAAAAAGAAGATACCCGTATTTTTTATTTTTTTGTTTAGCTCTAAAACAAGCTGTAAAATAAATAAATAAAATCATGTGACGTCACTAAGCACAAGTATAAATAATGCGGCAAATGTAGTGATTTTTAGGGAATTCTGTCTATAAATTGACGGCAGCGACGCCTCACTGCTTCCTGTCGGCCATTGCTGTTGATACTAGTATTTATATATACATATATAACATATATATATCTAGTGATTTGTCTATTTTCGCTTAATGACGTCATAGAAATTCAAGCTGCAATTAAACACTTATTTCTGAATATTGCGCATTATTTCTTATGTCAAAAATTATGGAAAAAAATGTACTTGTTGAATATACAATTGCCCATTTTTGTTTCGATTGAGCGAAAATACCCCATTTTATCTGGCAAAAGATACTACAATAATTTCTGCTATCATTATCATAACTTATAGTTTGTAACATCGAAATATGAGACATAAAAACCCGAGCAAGAAACCCTCATTATAGATAAAACGAGCCACCGACCCCGTTTTGTGGTAAAGTGGGGTCAACAATAATTCTTGAAATAGAAGTAATACAGTTATTCTTTAATTTAGTGTATTATTTTGATGGGTTTTGTGTTAAAATTGATTAGATATTAGTATTCTATCAAAACATAACAACTTGTTGAATGAAAGCGCCTTTATAGTGAAAATTTTAGCTTGCTGTAAGAAAAGTTATACTTCCCCGATCTCCCATTGCGGCAATTATGGGTATTCTTTGAAAATTTTTTTTGTCTCATATTTCGGTGTTACAAACAGTAGGTACCTACCTACAAACATTGTTTTTTATAGGTTATGAAAAATTCGAAGAAAAAATTGATATATTTTTGCATATATTTTTGTAAGTTGTCATGATTAAAATGAAAACAGAAATAATACTAATAATTTTTTGCGAGGTGTTGCTAGAATTTATGCTCTACAACTTGAAAAATTAGGAAATTTAACCTCACTTCCTCTCAGCCCCGTCTTATTCCGGGAACACACTGATCTCAACACAACACGTGAGAGTGAGAGCAATGTGTTCCCGGATGTGGTGTGGTTGACACAGCTCAAAATATCAAGCGAAGCTGTCTGTCCCACAAAAAAATAATATATAGTTTAGGAAAAAGGCTCTTTCCATTTGTTGGCATAAATGGTTTTCAAAAAGCTCCCCTATTACCTAAATAATTTACGTGTCAATCAGGGTCGCACGGCAATCAACGGCATACACCGGAGATCAAACGAAACAAAAAGTAAACAATTCTTATTAATTCACAACAAAACAAAATAAATAAAAAAAATCTTCTACTCGTCTTCCTCTGCCGTACATTCATTATTATTTAATTCCTTCATAATGGCAACTAATTTAGATGATTTTCCCACACCTAGTCGATTTCGTGCGTTTCGAATGGATTAAACCAAATGAATGAATGGAAGTAGTAATGTTTCGATCCCCCCAGATGAAGCTACAATTGTATGTAAGTTAGAACATAATTTAATTGTTTCTTCAGGGACGCTTTCCTTTAAGGACATCCACCAGGTTATTGGTGACACATTTTTCACTGTAATATCTGAAAACAAGTACTCTTTAAATGTGGAAGTTCCAGCTTTGTAAGATATAACTGATATATCTGTAAGGACATGTGGGTTATAGTTATTAAGTCCATGGCACTATCTAATTGTGCTGCACTTAAATGTTTTCCTCAACAGCGATGATAAGTAAATATGTCAGGAGCAGGGATCATAGCAATGTTGACCAATTTTTTTTCCAATTTTACATGGTAGTCTTGGACGTTGACTTTCAAATTTATATCATGCACTTTATTTATTATATCAGTATCTGTTGAAACACTATTTTCAGAGCATACCTTTGACACGATATGCCTAAGATGTTCTCTAGGTATGATCCTAATATGATCATACTGAAATATTGGGAAAAAATCAAAAAATGTTAGACAATAGTTAGACACAAGACACAATAGTTAGACACAAGACAGTGACCAATCGTTAATGAAACATGGATGTTAATCAGCCTGAACAAGCGACATTTTCATCCCCAATATCTTTTAAACGCATCATTCTACGACAAATTTGTAAGTGCATGAAAATGAAACTTTTTTATGAAACAATCATTGTATGTTAATAATTAACTTTGACACATCCGCATCGTTTAATAATTTAGTAGGTCATTCTAATCAAGCAGTCATCTTATCAAGACTTCCACCAACGTTTGCAGCTTTGCAGCAACATACAAAATTCATATGTGGCAAGGAAACAGTTTGCAGCCTGAGGATGGGGATGTAGGAAAGGAATGGTTCTTAACAAAAATTGGTATTTTTAAAGAATTTGGTTACGAAATTATTCCACAGAGGGTTCCAACTATATGCTAGAGAATATTGAATTACATATACAATAGAGTTCTGAAGCATTCAAAGAAGGAGTGATACAGAAATTGCTTGCTTAGTCAAAACTAAAATCATTTGTTGGTCTTATGTATTAATTGTTTTTTCGAAAATTCGTAAAAAATCCAATTTTTACCCTGGATATATTTATTAGCTTTGAAGTTCTTTGCTATTCATATTTGTTTTGTGAAAAGTAATAGTTGGAGGAAGTAGTTGTTTTTCAATAGGTTCAACACGATTTTATGCATTTTAAAGTTTAACATCTTCTGGATAACTGTATGCCTAATGCTTTTATATATAATATGTTCAAATAGAACAAATATAAATAATAGACTAGGTTTGTGTATTCTAAGAATTTGAGTTCCGTCAAAAACTAATGTCATAAAACGTCACTGCAAGTGTTGGAGTATTAATATTTTAAATTCAAGTATAAATGATCAATGAAACAAATCGTACACTGCTCTGAAGATCCTCAGTAAAGGTGAAAGAACTTTCCGTGTGTATATCCGTTTCCGTGTGTATATCCAGATATAGTACTGGTAAGTGTATCTTCCTATATATATATATATATATATATATATATATATATATATATATATATATATATATATATATATATATATATATATATATATATATATATATATATATATATATATATATATATATATATATATATATATATATATATATATATATATATATATATATATATATATATATATATATATATATATATATATATATATATATATATATATATATATATATATATATATATATATATATATATATATATATATATATATATATATATATATATATATATATATATATATATATATATATATATATATATATATATATATATATATATATATATATATATATATATATATATATATATATATATATATATATATATATATATATATATATATATATATATATATATATATATATATATATATATATATATATATATATATATATATATATATATATATATATATATATATATATATATATATATATATATATATATATATATATATATATATATATATATATATATATATATATATATATATATATATATATATATATATATATATATATATATATATATATATATATATATATATATATATATATATATATATATATATATATATATATATATATATATATATATATATTAACGTTGATTTAAATGACATTGAAAATATACACTACCGTTACAAGTCCAGTCCATTAATGTTTGGTGTTCACTGAACAATCTTTCATTAAATCCATCTAAATGTAACGTTATGTCCTTTAGACACGATGTAATCAAATATGATACCTATAGTAGCTAACAGTTTCAGATCTCTGGGTTTCATGATACGAAATTTTAAAATTTATATACTATTAAATTGTTATACTCGGCTCTTGTCAAATTTCACGCTGAATATGCCTCCATCCTTGGTGTCCACTTCAATATACACATTCACAATTTAAATTTAAAATCGTAGATTGTTTTACTTATTATTTCTATATTTTAATTTATATTATCATATATTGTCAATACGAAAATGTGTATGTATGATTGTTATTGTGATCTTTTTTTTGTATTCTTGTATCTGAATGGTGTATGCTATATAAAATACAAAAAGTAAAATAAAATAAAATTTCATCATTTCTTTCACGGACATAATATTGTGAAATATCCATTGCTGATATAAATAAGTAGATACGTTGAGTAGTTGGTTAGGCTCTGTCAAAGACGCATGACTTACTTATAATTTCGTCTAATTCAACGATTCTATTGTTTGGATATACTAGTATCACCAAACTCAGTCCAGATTAAATTAGGAGAGGACAGACTCAAAGTTATCGAAAAGGCCCACAATTTGGGTGTCATTATGGACAAAGACTTAAGATAAGATGACCTGAGCTGGATCTGGTCTCAAATTGTAGCAAATTTAATTTACTTTAAAATATGTAATAAAATGCTTTTATGAACAAACGCATAGTTTAGAAGATATAGTGGAAAAAAGAAAAAAGGCGAAAATTTCGCGGTTTTTCGAGTGCTACGAAGTTAGCACAGGCCTTTCGAAGCTGCAAACTTGGATATACACTACTGGCAGTGGTCTTAACAATATATTAAAAAATCAGAACTAGACGTTAGTTTGCGATTTTAATGTATCTACTATATGACTGACCTAAGATAGTTGTCGATAGATTCGTATCGATATCGATAGGTAGCCATATCGGACTCTACGTATGATGTCGTATGTTAAACAATGTAAAATCAATGTGGCTAGTGATACAAATCACAAGTTAGTTATGTATACATATAATATCAAATTCACTTATTTAGTTGTACCGCACATCAAGATTAAATAAATTATAATAAAAATAATTATGTAAATTCTATTAAATAGGTACTACTATCTATACCTAGTAGCACTTATTCGCTTTTCATATATCACGTAGTTCCATCAAGTTTTACATTATTATGTAACATAATTAGAAATAACCGTTCTAAATTGTTCAGGTACACTCACGAACTCAAATGAAAGAGTATAATTATTTTTAAATCTCTACTTTTGTAATTCAAACGGTAGTTCCGGTAGAGCTTACCTCAATGGGAATTAGTGGTTACACTATAAAGGATAATGAGAAATGTTCTGCTCTGTCATCATAATCAGCATTGAATTGTGTTTGTTAAGTCCTAAGTACTTATACTCATACTTAAGAACGCAGAGCTGCGGTTCGCAGCCTTTTTATAACTGCAAAGCATTTTGGAATTTATGGCGTGATTGATTAAATTAGCCACTAGGCACGTCAATTAATCGTTTTCCTCAGAAGCCCTCAAGAACAGCACTGCTCTGAATTAGATGATTTGTGATTTTGTGAAAATTGTGTTTTTTGAAATTATTTATAATCACAAATCTTTTGAAGCGGGGAAGGAATTATTTATATTGTGTAAACAATATCTATGATATTTATATAAAAAAATCAGCGTTGTCTATTTTTCCTTAAAAAATCTTCGATTCTTCGGTAAGTTCAAACCGAAGTTTGAAAGATATAAAATATACCGTTAAATCTTTATTGAGCGTGAGCAGTAAAATTATAATTAATAATACTGAAGTTGCGTAGTAACATAGAACGTTGGTTAAAAAAAATCTATAACAGTACCTATACCTAACAATATACCCTATAAAAACTGCTGTGAAATAACGTGGACAGTGATTTAATTTTCGTGATCTTTCTTTAAAATTTACCCACTTGCTACAGCATCGACACTCTAATTTAACGCCTTTCAAATGTCACTTTTTGTGACACAGAGACGGTGCTCCTTACCTCTACCTTCCAAAAAAGGAAAGAGCATTTTTTACTTTATCATTGCTAGAATAGAATGTGCCAATTAAATTGTTGCCGCGGAAGTTAGGTGGCGCTTTTTTAAATACAAACAAACTTTTCGTTTTTTCTCCAAAATTTTAAAATGAATCATATTTTTATTCTCACCACGTCATATAGAAAATTAAAATTTGTTTTCAACTGGCCTGATGAACCCATTCAATATTTGTTCATGAACCATTTCTAATGAATACCCATATGTTCAAACTGCTTGCCATCATTCTCTATACTCTCTCTCTATACGCTCAAGTCTGTCGCGTGTTACTTGCACGGCAGAATCCACTTTCGCAGCGGATATACTGTGGATTGCATTTTCTATACCAAAAACCATTATCTTCCCTTGTCGTTGGTCGTTCTTGAAACATTAAATCTTCCTACCCCAAAGACAAAAATCCACACAGGTAAGGTCAGGTGAACTAGCGGGCCATAGAAATAAACTGCCTACTCGAATTCACTTGTAAGGAAATGTAAAATGTCAGGACACAACATTTCCTGCCTCTTCGAATTCACTTTTGAGGAAATGTTTTAAAATATCTGGACACAACATTTCCTCACAAGTGGATTGCAAATCACACGTATTTTTTTGTTTTTAATTTTCTAGCTGTTTTGCATAAATTTCTAGGCACGTATTTTTCCCCGTCATTTACATCGCCATCTACTCAGAATTGGAAAAAATGTTTCAGACAAAAGTGTCTTATTATCAACGTAGAATATAAATCTGTAATAAAAATTGGGGGTAACCATTTCAAATCCCAAAGTTACCCTGAAATTTTGCGAACCCCGCCCCCTGGGGTTGCAAAATGTGCAGGGCTAGTCTGGCAAAAAAATTTGAAACATGAATTTTACGTATGGAAAAGTAGACAGAACGAGTATTCTCAAAGGTATGATAGTTGCTTGGTGGATGGATTATCTTGATGGAAAAATAACGAAACGAAGGGCGGAAAATTTATTACACTGATGAAACATGGGTCAACGAAGGACATACTGTGGACATAAGTTTGGCAGGAAGGCAGGATGGAAACGTGAAAAATGCACGGCAAGCTGCGATTGATGGCTGGACAACTGGTTTAAAAATGCCGCCTGGAAAAGGTCGCCGTTTAATTATAACGAATATTGGAAGTCATAGTGGATTTCTGCCTAATAGAGGATTGATATTTCAATCCAAGTAGACCGTAGACTACCACGAGGAAAGTATACGAGAAATGGTTTGCGGTGTACTTAAATTAAACATTTGGAATCAGGACGTGTCATGGTTATAATGCGCCTTATCATAACCGAATATGTGAAGAAACACCCCAGCATTCGTGGAGAAAGAGAATAATTCAAGAATGGTTAACAGAAAAGGGCATTCCTTACTAAGAAAATTACTTATTAAAAGGCGGAATTTTTGCAAGTTGCTAAGGTTCATGTCCATAAATATAAGGAACTGGCAATGGATGAATTGGCATTGACGCATGGTAATATCACTTTGTTGAGATTACCTCCTTATCACTGCGAATTGAACCCCATTGGATTGATTTAGGTGCAAGTAAAGGGGGAAGTGGCTAAAGTGAGCAAACATATAAATTAGCTGACGTAGAGAGCCATCTTCCAGGAGTAATGGAAATTTTTATAGCAGAAAATTGGTAGAAGTGTATTAACCACGTGACGAAAGAGGAACAGATAATGTGGGATGTGGTTTTGGCGGTTGATCAAGCCATAGATTTAATTCATATCGGAAATTGTGATAGCCACAGTGAATATGAAGTGAAAAGTGACTGAAATTAGTGATAATAGTGATTATAATATTATTAAAGAGTGACAAAGAAAATAGTGGTATTAATTACGTTTTTAAGGTAAGTATTAAGGTATTAAGGTATTTTTATTTTTTGTTGAGAATGTTTTGCTTTATGTTGGAATATATATGTTTTATTTATTTTATTTTTTCTTGAGAACTTTTTGCTGTATCTTGCAATATATATATGTATATATATATATATATGTATATATATATATATATGTATATATATATATATATATATATATATATATATATATATATATATATATATATATATATATATATATATATATATATATACATATATATATATATATACATATATACATATATATATATATATATACATATATATATATATATATATATATATATATATATATATATATATATATATATATATATATATATATATATATATATATATATATATATATATATATATATATATATATGTTGTATTTATTTTTTCTTGAGAATTTTGTGCTTTATTTTGGAATATATTTATTTTATTTTTCCGTTTTCAAGTTTATTTTTCACAGCTACTTAGCTGTTTTCTACATATTTATTTTTGTTTCTTGTGGGAAATCACTCACTTTTGTTTCTTGTAGCAATACTTCTTGTAGCAATACTTCTTGTAACAATACTTCATGAGTGGTGTGGAAACTTGCATCCAATATCAGCTGTGGTGTTTAAAATATGCATTTAAAAACTTTCGACCTGCCTACTAGCCTTTCTGCCTACTAGCTTTTAAGTTTATGCTATGTTAGTATTGCACTATTTTTGTAGAAATAAACTAATATTATAAGATATTATTATTACCTAAAATATCAGTCCGCTATAAACAGTCCGCTTTGTCACTGGACTTTAATATAAATGGAAATACTAATCACAAGCAGTTATAGTGTAAAATATTTGATACATGTTACATGATTAATCTGTTAATGTATTCCAGTAATCATCCATATTTCCGTTTAGATTAGGAAGGGGATATGCTTTTTCAATTTATGCACCCCTCCAATTACTTATTATTGAATAACGTTCTGAAAACATGTCACGCTGTCACGAAATTTTAGTCAACCAATAAACGTATTCGTCACACACCCTCCAGGGTCAATTTTTTTTACTTTATAGAGTTCAGTGAAAAGTAAAAATGTATCGAAATGGCGATTAACAAATCATACGAGGCTAAATGGTTCATGATGGTTTCATGATCAGAAATATTGTCTAAAATAGTGAATACATTGCAAATATTCAATTAGTACATTTAATTAAGCAATTTTTTAAAATAATATGAATGAATGAGTGAAGTTATTGAGCGAATGAGTGAAATTTCAGTGGTTAATTTACGAAATAACTAACTTTCCGACTGATTTTAGTAACAGATTTACCTGAAACATGTAATTTCGATGGCCATATTCTAATTCAAAGAAAACTTTTAAAGTGAAAATATGTGCTTCCTTTATATTCTACATGTTATGTAAATTGTAATATACCAATGAATAAAAAATTCTATTTCAAGTGGGAGAATATTTTTTATATCTAAAATTGAATTTTGCCAACTCCCGTCTAAAGTAACCATTGAACTTTTTCAATTTTATTTGAAAGCACCGGAAAATATTGAGTTGAACTCAACACATCGGCTTTATTTGCATTTCAATAAAGGCAAATCTGGATGCTCACTAGCATTAAGAATGAGCAATATGGATGGTACCTATACAAATTAATATATGAAATTTGAATTACCATTACCATTTCTGTAAACAAGAATAACTTCTACAATTCATAAAATACTAATTACCTTTCTTTATAGTTGCGGCGAATCTGAATATTAAACAAATCACAGCTTTACTAAGCCTATAAATTACTATGACTTATGTTGCCAGAGGCATCGGGAGTCATGTCGATAGGTCTCGTTCTTATGTAGGATAATTTATTTACCTGCATCCTGCAATTGAATTGTTTCTCAAAAAATAATGACCCAATTGTTGTTTTAATGGTTACAGGTATCTTAATCATTGCCTGCAAGTAAAATTAGATTTCCGCACATGAATTGCTATATATAAGTGAACACATCACTCTTGATTAGAGAAGTTGGATTTTAAAGTTCATTCGCAGTGAATGAATAGGCCGCTTCCTCTTGCTATATAGCTACTGTAATTATTAAATGATATCAGAGGAGTATATTGTCACAAATGAATCACTTAACACAGATCTACTGTTTACCTACACCAAATAGATTGTTGCTGTGATAAGTGAACCCGCTATATACTTATCTGCGTGAATCCGAGTTCATACCAAAATTCTCGAAGTATATTAAATTAAAAATTATCTTATTCAGAATATTGGTGACGAGGCTTTTATTTTTCAGAGTGAAAGTTGAGGTAGTGGTGGTGGAACCCATGAAACTTTTTGTTTTTTTTATGAAAATGCCCCGTGGACGTTAAACATGGTAACTATACTGTATCCAACGAGAGAATGGACTTGCACTCGAGCGAAAATTCGTCTGTTTTGGTCAGATCTCCGCCTCTTAGAACATTAGTTCAACGCCCTCAACGTCTTAATTGGCTCAGCAGGTAGCCAGGGCCGGCGCCTGGGTCCGATACCTACCTGGTACCTAATTATATAAAGTACCTACTACTGCCTACCTATTCACAGTTTGTATTTGTAGTCTCGCAAGTACGGTTATTTTAGTTGTGTTGTTTACGGTTGTGAAATAAGTTTTAAATCTATTATAAGAATGGCAGCAGCCAGAGACGAGATAAATCCACAATTATCGCCAATTAAGAAGAATAAGAGAGGCCAGGTAAAGAAATATAATAATAAATATGTTTTATTTAATACGCATACTATTCACCACCAGTAACCGTAGTCGACGAATTTATTTCATCGAATGACGGTCCTGCGTAGCTCGTTACAGAGCCCTCCTCTTTAGTCGCCGATGCGCAAAGCAAGTCAATTCTCTCGTTGGATAGAGTATAGATTAAATCTATCTAACATTTTTTTCTTAATATCTAGACTTAGCTGCCCATTAGATGAATGTCCAGCGATACGCTCTATGTATGTATATGGGTCGGAGTGTAGTGGAAGGTAGTGTTACCTTTGGTGTTACACTCCCATTCCACCACAGCACTTAGGGCTCATTAGGCCCCTTGTGCATTCCTCCTTTTTACTTGAGTACTTTTCTTCAAACCATCCTATTTATTACGGGTGGCTTGGTGGCAAAGTCTCTACAATTTGTATGTATGATATTATGGTTCTGAGTTACCGAGATTAATTACTCTGGTCCTCATTACTATTTATCTGGGACCACGCGTCCGCGGCAGGCGATACGCAATAGACAATATTCGTTATTAAATAGATATCCTGTATAAAGGATGATTTTCTTATTTATATAATAACATATTTTCTATCTAACCTAAATCATCAAACTTACGTAGCTATTAATTATAAATGGAATTGTTATACATAACACATAACATATACTACTAGGTATAGTACCCGTCAGAAATAAATAATATTCGTATAAAAAGTGATTTATCTTTGTTTGGATCCGCCGACTGCTTAAGATATCGGTTTATTACATCGGATTATTGCCTCGTCCTAAGTAAATAAACCGAACCAGGGTTGGGGTTGGTTTTTCTGAGGAGTGTAGGTAGCAGCAACCACACGCACATGTAGATATAATGTTTATTACTTTAAAATAGCGGTCCTATTTTAGGTTTAATTACTCACGTTTCTTTTTCACATGTGTTTTCGTTTGCTGGTTTACCGTCACAGGAGCATAGTCATATTTCTTGTTGGTGAAATTGACGTGAATCGATTTCGCCCCATTTAATTTGATGCGCCATTTCTTTGTCCAAGTAGTGACATTGTTGACTGCTGTGAAGTTTGTTTGTGGCTGACTGGGATGTCTTGATCAGTAGCGAGCAGAGCAGTGTCGTCGGCGAATGTTGCCATAACTACCCCGTCGCTTTGTGGGATGCCGTTGGTGTGCAGCAGGTAGAGAACAGGTCCGAGAATACTACCCTGAGGTACTCCAGTACAAATCTTCTTATGATCAGAATATTCTTCTCCATATAATATATCAAATATTAATATGCTGTAGGCATGTGCTATGTGCGAATCCTATAGCAAATCAAGTAAAATTTTAATTTGGTATGTAAGCCCTATCATATAAAATTTTGCAAATCAGCAGTAAATATTGCATTCGAGAAGACTACACCCGTTCTGTAATTTCAAATAAATCACGGTTAATTTATATAAGTAGGTATCATATGAAATATAAAAAAATAAACTCTAAATAATATGTCGTATCTCTGTTTCAAACTAAATATCAGCTGGCAGCAGTGAAAATAGATTTATTTAAATCCTTTAGAGTAACTACTAAGGGATTGGATATCTGGATTCCTGACCACACAATTGCGATGTTACCGATAACGGATATAAGGGCCGGCTCTTGCAAATTTAGCAAAATATCTACATAATTGGTTATTTTAAATGTTGTCACAACGCCCAAGCTCAATAATGTCAAACCACTACTATTGCGTTAGATAAATGTATAGTTATATGACGAAGCAAATTATAAACATGTTTCAAGTAAAATAAATTGTCAATAGATAATAAATCAATGAATAGTTAATAAAATTAGTATAGTTATAGTATAGTTAAAATATTAACTGAAAAATGTTAGGAAGCTCAGAAGGATTGTGAACTATGACTTATAGTCCACGCTAATTAGCCAACAAATAGCTGACAAAAACAAATAGAAGAAATAATTCATGTACCAATAATATTTTGTCCAGGGATTTTTCGAGAGCGCTCCAAACTACCCCCTACTTAAAACGCCGGTGCCGGTAGAAGGAAATCAGTGGGGGATAGGTTAATAATCCGTAGGATATTTATTGTTTAGTACCTACTTGTTAATTTTTTATACTTACCTTTTTCCCGTCAGAGTCATGGTGTTTCGAAGAAACGTAGCTAAATCTTGCTCGGGGGTAGTTTTTCGTAAACAAATGGTGCGCTCACCGCTAGGGTATATAGGCACTTTGCGGGTCCTTACTTCTACTCCTATAACCTATTCCTGGACAAAATATTATTTGTATATGAATTATATAATATTGGGAATTGTGAAATTGGAATTTGGATTTTCATTTATTGTTGAAACGTCTTAGTTTAGCAGGAAATGTTAAATTCCGAGGTATAAGTCAACGTCAACGGTATAAGTCAAGCAGAATTTAACGTTTCTACGTTTCCCATATCCGTAGTTAAGAAAACAGCATTAAGGTTGGGATTTTGTAGAGTGAGAACCAAAATAAATGCATCTACATTTATTTTGGTCAACTATAAATAAACTGCTGTTCAAAATTATCGCACCACGTTAATATTTGCTAAAATTTGAGGTCTCATAACTTTTTTACTTTTAGTCCAATTTTGATAATTTTTTTAGAATACTGTTGATAAAACGACTAATTTCAACTTGCATATCCAGTCTTTTGTTAACTGATAACGGTTTAGGTATTATACAGGGCTAACTAGAAGGTTGTTATATAACCCTAATTTTAAAACACTTTGTGGAATAATTTCGTAACCAAATTATTTAAAAATATCAATTTTTGTTAAGAACCATTCCTTTCCTACATTTTGTTTTTTGGTCCATGTCTTTAGATACATTGGTTCATTTTTAAGAGCAAAATGAATTTGTCACCAACAGTTTACTGTTAATTTACTCTGCTGTTACAAGTGATATGTAAAACGTAGGCGGCGTATGTCAGCCAAAAAACAATGATTGGGTGTATGCAATCTCATTTTGACACATTTTTAAAAATAATACGGTGTTGAGGAATATTCAGCAATTTAAAATAATGAATCGTGTGAGACATTTGACAGCATTGGAATGTGTAAGAGCGCAAACTTTGGTTGAAGAGGGTAGAAGTATGCGATATGTCTCTCGAATTCTGGGTGTTAACCATTCGACAATAAGTCGAATGTTAGAACGTCACAGGGCAACTGGTTCTCACTCCAGGAGACATGGGCAGGGTAGAAAAAGGGCGACGAATGTTAGGGATGACCATTTTCTCCGCCAAAATGCTTTAAGAAATCGGACAGTAACAAGTTCGCAATTGAAGAGTGAACTTGAGATGGTTAGAAATGTTCAAGTTTCTGCTCTTACTGTAAGGAGAAGACTACGGGAGGCAGGTTTGATCAGTAGAAGGCCCATAAAGGCACCAGAACTTACCAGGGCTCAGAGGGTAGCTCGCGTACGATTTGCACGAGCACATGAAAATTGGGCTATCGATGACTGGACGAAAGTCCTATTCTCCGATGAAACAAGAATAAGCCTAAAATCTTGTGATGGGCGGCAACGTGTGTATAGAAGACAAGGGGAAAGGGAAGCTGCCTTCAATTTAATTCTAAACGAACCCTTTGGTCGTGGCTCCAAAATGTTTTGGGCGGGTATGTCTTTCGATGGCCGTACGGAGTTAGTCCCTATTCATGCAAGGGCAATGAATACGGAATACTACGTAGCGAACATTCTCCAGGAGCATGTAATGCCCTATGCTCCGTTTATTGGTCCTGATTTCATATTCATGCAAGATAATGCAAGACCACATGTAGCAAGAATTTGTGTTGAGTACTTGAATGAAGTCCATATTGATGTTATGAACTGGCCAGCACGAAGCCCGGATTTAAATCCCATCGAACACCTATAGGACATTATTAAGAGAGCAGTGAGACGACGTCTACCAGCCCCACAGAACCTCGAACAGCTGGAACAGGTTACTCTTCATGAGTGGAACATTAGTTTGGAACATTAAACAATAAATTCCATGGCAGACATATACGCAATGCTGGTGGACAATCTGTAATGTCAGCAGAAGAAGAAGTTGCCCTCGTTAATGCTGCTCTCAAGTGTTCCGACTGGGGTTTCCCGCTTAATTTGTTTGATTTGCGAATGCTTGCAAAAGCCTATTTGGACAGGTGTGGGCGTGAGATAGACAAATTTAAAAACAACTTCCCCGGCAAGGATTGGGCCCTGGGACTTTTGAATATACACAAAACAGAAGTGACTCAACGATTAGCCAGTAATATCAACAAATGTCGGGCTTCTGTATCTAGGGAAACTCTAAAAGCATATTTTGCAAATTTAGAGAAAACAATGGCAGGTGTGCCCGCCAGCAATATTTTTAATTACGACGAAACTAATGTCGGAGATGATCCCGGAAAGGCTCGTTCTTTATATCGGAGGCATGTCACATACCCAGAAAAAGTTTTTAACCATTCTAAAAGTAACACAACAATAATGATTTGTGGTTCCGCGGATGGAACATTGTTACCGCCCTATGTCATTTATAAGAGCGAACATTTGTATAACACTTGGAAGGAGGGAGGCATTCGAGGCAAACCTTGCTGTGACAAACCCTGTTGCATCAAAGGATGCAGATTTAATCGGACTTCTCATGAATGGATGGATGCCAACACATTTCAAGATTGGCTTGAAACATGCTTTATGCCTCATGCGAGGCGTTTGAATGGGAGGAAAGTCTTAATAGGTGACAACCTGGCGTCTCATTTAAACAATTCTGAGATTCGTCAGTGTGAGGAAAGCGATGTGTCATTCGTTTGCCTAGTGCCACACTCGACGCACATTTCCAACCGTTAGATGTGGCATTCTTCAGACCGATGCCGATGAAGGTAGCCTAGCGTGCAGTGCTTACAGAATACAAGCTGAGACACGGAAATTCATCAGGAGTTTCAAAAGAGGTTTTCCCTTCTCTCCTATCGGTAGCGTTAAAGAAAATGGATCAAGTGGCAACCCAATCCAAGTGTAAGCCGGGTGACCAACAAAGCTCAGCAGTTGAACGAAATTTAGTAAATGGGTTCTACGCAGCGGGTATACATTCATTTAATCCAGATAAAGTGTTAGAAAAAATTCCTGGAAGTTGCGAAGATCCCTGACCAGTTGTTAATGATGCTTTGTCTGAATTGTTACGAGAAAATCGATTTGGGCAAAGGACTCCAAAGGTACAACGGAAAAGGAAGAGAATCAGTGTTAAGCCAGGAAAAAGTATCACCACAGCAGACAGCAGCAGCAGCTCTGACGAGCCGAAGCAACCCTAAATAATAATGTGTCTTCTGACGTCGATCATCTTACGCCACAAGTGGCAATTGAAGAGGTAACATACTTACAACCAGTATCAGAACTTTTAGTTCCCGGATGTTACGTTCTCGTCAACTTTATAGGTGGAAAAAGAAATTCACAGACATATAAATACGTATGTAACATTCAGGCGCAGTTCTCAGAAAATGAATACACAGTTGTTGGACTGAAATCCACCAATGAAGAAAAAACAAGTTTTAAGCTTATCCCCACCGATGTATCCACTGTGTCATCATCAGATATTTGTGCTGTGTTGCCAATACCAGTTGTCGATGCTAATGATGAGAACACAACAAGCTTCGGTAAAAAAGTTGATGTGTTAGAATTTTCAAAGCGAATTTGAACATCAATATAGCTATATATTGCAACATATCATCAAATATTACCCATACTCATTTAGATGTAACCTCTTTCTAGTTGTATTCACTCTTGTATTTGTTGGATTTCATTTTATTTTTATAAATAAATATTTATGAACAGAAAATGTGCTTAAAGCAATGCTGATCAAAGTCACCCCTCAAATATATTTTCCCATATCTAAAAAACTACATCACCGATTTTAAAATGGGTCGAATATGATCATTCTACGTCTAGACAGTACCGTTTAAACGTATTTTCTGGAGGTAATCAAAGTAACCCCACTTCGCGGGTGAAGTTGATCAGCATCATTTTATTTTTTTTACTAAAGATCTTGCAAATATTACTCTTTTCAACTAGAAAACCCTAATCTCCAAATAGAAACCAATTGCATGGTATTTTTTTACTTAAAATATTTAAACAAACAAAAATAATATTTGCAAAATAAAGTTTAAATTGATCAAAGTCGCCCCATTTTACGGTAGGTATATATTTATATTTTGTACTGTTTTATAATTGGAAAGTGAATAAACATTATTATTATTATTATAGATCTCCGTGTATATAGACGTCCCAATGAACGCCACTCTCAGTGCAAATTCTCCAATATTACATTATTTGGGAGCGGATCTTTGATAATGTATATTTTCTCGTCTGATGGTATGCATGAGATACATAAAACAACCGACAAATGACTAATGTTTAGCGGATACTTTGTTTTTAGAATCAGTCGGGTGATTCTGCGAATTTCATGATGTATCAGTTCTGGTTTATATTTAGTTCCCTTGATTTTGTGTTCATATATATCTACGAAATATCTGTCGCAATTTCTAAACTGCAGTGCAATATTTCGAGTTCGGGCCTGTGCTTAGGTTGAAAAGATTGGATAAGTGTTCACGTTCTTAGAGGAAAAATGCTTTCCAAGACATTTTCCGGAGCTGACAGTTCAGTAAACATTTTCAACGGCGTGTTCTTAAACGCGTACTCTTCAGGGCCGAAAATCGAATAGAGTGGAAATCGAAATGATGAGCTATTGTGAAACTCTACAAGTCACGAGCAGGGTATGGCCTTAATCCAATTTATTTTATCATTGTTGAGTTAGAGCCAAGATATATGCGCTGCTTAGAGAGTGTCGTCATGTGGTTTTCAAGGAAAAGTTTCACAGGAATTTAACACATTTTGGCCTGAAAACTTTGCACTGCTGAATAAGTATTGCTCAGCCTCAAATTATTGTGTCTCTAGAGTAATGGTAATATACCTTACAATACTCACAATTTCTTTCCTAGGGGTTTTCTTGACCAATTAATTACATAATATACATTCAAAATTATTATAATAATTACAGTACAGACTTACTACTACATACTTATAGAGAATAATGCTATTAAATTTGCTAATTAATGAAATAATTATAATTGTATTTATACCATTAGAAATTAATATATATTGAAATGTAATTTTTATCTTACCACAGATATTTTAAATGTAATTTTTATATATTTATTTTTTTTTATTAATTTTTATTAATTTATTAATTACTTTACCTCGCTAGCTCATTACCTCTTTCCATTATTTAGCATGTAGATATTCTCATTCTATAGGTCTATAGGTCCTATAAAGCTCTGTTAATTTTTATGGCATGTATAAAAAAATATGAAATGTACACAATAAAAGGACAAGGTGAAACAAATATAGATATGGTTTTATTATAAATTTACTAAATTTAATAAATGAGGAAACAAATTTTCATAACATATGTTCAGTTAATCTAACATATACTAGCCTTGTATTATGTCGTTATATCTTACCACAGATAGACATTATCTTACAACTAATATTTAAAATTGAAATGAATATATATGCATTTTCAAGAAAACAACAATCTGTTTATTGTTTTCTATAATCGTGGTGAATAATCAAATAATATCTAAGAATATAAGTTATGTATAATTTGGAAAAAACGTTCATAATCTATCTATGTATACTTATGCAACCCGTCATACACTTTGGTGCTTTCTTGGTTACTTATTTAACTCTTATTTTATGGACTCTGAAACAGCTGTGAGCTAACGGTGACCCTCTGTTGATATAGAATAAAGCAAATTAATAATAAGCAATATGGCCGTTTTTACAAGTTTACTATTGAATTATATATTGATCTTGTTATTTTACCATTATAGGGATATTATTTAAGGTAAGTGCTTGTCTTTATTAAGCTTTTTCTCTACTTAGAATTCGTTATTTATTTGATTTCATTTGCTACCAAATATTTGTATTTAGGTACCTGTTTTATGTTTCTATACTTGTGAAACTGTAATGATTCCTTCTCCCCTTTTTTATGAAGTATTCTGGAATGCCTGCATCTCTGGATATATGGATCACGGTTGTTGCTTAATGAGATGATTTACTATTAATGCTGGAAACTGCTTATCCAAATACTGATTTCCTGGCCTCCATAACCTCTCTACGAGTAAGTATTTACCTGTATTTATCTGTATATATTTACCTGTATTTACCTTTTCTACCTGTTTTAATTGTGATTTTCTTGTAAATTATCCCCGTTTAAATCCGTGTCCTCACCATTTTCTAATTTTCTGGTTACTAGTCATTAAAATTTTATATACAATCGTCCTTGTTTGTTTTATATCGTGCACTAGATATTTTTACTGTTTTTATGATGTTTACATATCCTTTTAATGTTTGTGGCACTATCACACTAAGTTTTTATTTTCACTATCATTGTTAGTTTACCTCTTAACCTATTACACTTTGAATAAATGTCTTTTACATAATTAACCTATCTATTACCTATATACATAATGTCTATTTGCTTTACTGTTGATTTATTTAATCTAATATTGTATTTCTTATAGTCTAGCTGTTGTCTTGCTATAGACTTTGAACTTTTGTGACAGGTCCTGTCATTGAATCGTTAGGAATCCGAAATATTCACAGCAATCACACTTATCTCCTGTTATATTACTCTATGTGGTTATATTATAGGATAAGTTTACATTAAACATGTCTTACCTCATTGTTAGTCTATTTTATATATCAATTCACTACCTTATATTTGTCAAAACTTGTATTATTAGTGTACGAACGCGAATTCATTACCAGTTTGTACATAGGAACAAACATTTCTTTTATAAAAATCATGCAAAATAATTATTGTAATTTGACATTTTTGAATAAATATCCGCCATTATACCGCAGTACGAATTAAATTCTAAACAAAATGGATGTCTTGTTGAATGCAATAACAGGATGGAAGGGTTGATTACGGCGAAGCCATAGTAATTCCTGGTGCCGATGCCGTGTGTGGTAACAAGCAGGAAACAGTCGGACAATTTCGCTTTAGAAATATGATGCGTCAAAAGCCAAATGCGATACAAGAGTCGTCTGCTTCAGCATAGCCGAGCGATCTGAAAGCTGCTTTTATTTATTTTTCAAAACCATCAAGCGTTGCAGTAATTACAAAATTTTAATGAGAATAGTACGAGGGTGCCAGACGTATTTCTATATTTATAATAATTATTAAGTCCGATTCAACGCTCTCATTTTTGAACTTTGAAATTGTTAGTTACTAACAGTCTAAATTAATATAATTGTAACAAACAAATAGGCGACAAAAACATAGACTTTCGTAAATAAGAACTATAACTATACATATGGAAATGATGTACAACTCAGTAGGACGATATTTTTTTTATCCTTATAACTTTAGAACATGTACGTGGTGTAGATAATATTGTTAGAACTGCAAGAAGGCTAAATGGAGTTGGATTAGGCAAGAAGAAACTCATTATTGACTAGAGAACATCGAATACTTACCACTGAGTATTGCAAACTATATGCAAAGATCCAAATAATAACTAGATGTTCGGTAAATTTTGCAAAATATACCGAATATCTAGGTATAATTTTTTTTAACATTTAGTGGTTTTTAACTTAGCCTTTTTAACGAAGATCTGATATATTTTTAATTAATATAAAATATGTATATATTATATATACATATTATATACAGGGTGAGTCAGTTTTTTGTAGACAAACTTTAACAGGGGATAGAACGCACGTTTTTAAAAAGAAAAGTGCCTATAAATATATGGCCGATCTAGCTTCCTAAGGAAGATACATGGTGTTAAAGTTTCATTTTTTTTTACATTAATGTGTAATATTTTCTGAACGGAATGATATATTCACTAAATATTTTACACATATCTTAACCTGCATAGGATCAACATGTTGTATTGTTCCTGTCGAAAATACTATAGTGGATGTTACTTTTTTCGGGTACTTCGGATATTCTGCATAATGGAACTTTTTTTTCGTACGTCACTGACATTATCTGATACATATTTCTAAAATAACGGCCCCTTAGTAACAATTTTGATCTCTTGTAATTTTGCTCTAACTACGACAGTTTTAGAGATATTGGCCGTTGTTTCTCTGACAGTGTAATGTCGTTATTATATTTTTTTTATCGAATTTTCTTTATGACTTATAAACGAACACTTAGATTTTTTCATGTTTGGGGGATAATGCCTATTAATTAAGGCGCATAAAACAAGCGGTAAGAATGTTCAAAAACTTGCACAGTGGCGGGGTGGAAGGGGTGCTCCACCCCTTTCGTAAACAAAACATCTACGCCAAAGACTATTTAAAAAAAACTGTTATTTTCATTATCTACATACAGTTTAACAAAAATAATGTCCCTTCTTCTGTTTCGAAATTCCTGTGCGGTTCCTAGTTATTTTGATTTTTAGTGTTTGATGTGGTACTAAATTAAGTAATTTATTTATTAGCAATAATAATTATCGGCTAAATATTTAATTCTTTCAACGAAACCTACCTAAATATGGTGTGTTAAGGATTCTAAAAAGCCGAAATCTCTTATTCTTTATCTTTTTCCAATGTAGTCAAAATAAATATTTGTTATATCAAGCCTTACTCAAATACAATACTTTTATATGTTGAAATCTGTTAAATTACAAATGTACTTACAATACAATAGATTATTGTGCAGTTGCCAAAAGTCTTAAAAATTTCCTTAAAGTTTTATTAAACTTGTGCATGTACCAATTTCTGTTTCAATTTTTGTTGTTGTTTGCTAAATAATTTCCATTTAAAACTAGCGTATTTGTAACTGTACGTAATAATTGCAACAAAATATTATACTCCTTGGAAAACAAGTAAGCATTATGTCATATTTTGAAACGACAGTTTGACGTATTACAAGTTTATCTACAAACAATTTTGCTTCATCTTGAATATTTTCACTGTTATTAATTATTATTTTTAAGATTAAAAAGTTATTTTATGTGATTTGTCAGATTTTAATTAGTGTAACATGCCGTTTACATTTACAAATAGCGAACAAGCCGACATTCATTTTATTTATGGGTCGCAAATGGGAATTCAAGATACGCAGCTAGGGAGTATCGAAGAAGATTTCAAAATAGACGACAACCTCATCATTCCGTTTTTGTGAGTATCCACCGTCGATTTGTTAACCAGGGTTTGAAAAATGTACCCGGGGGCCAACAGAACAACCGTGGACGAGATAGAGACCGTATATTGCGGGAATTTAATAGGAACCCAACGACAAGTACTCGACGTGCTGCTATTGCTCTTGGTATTTCCCAAAGTAAAATTTCCCGGGTTACTACATTGGAAAAAGATAAAGAATAAGAGATTTCGGCTTTTTAGAATCCTTAACAAACCATATTTAGGTAGGTTTCGTTGAAAGAATTAAATATTTAGCCGATAATTATTATTGCTAATAAATAAATTACTGAATTTAGTACCACATCAAACACTAAAAATCAAAATAACTAGGAAACGCACAGCAATTTCGAAACAGAAGAAGGGACATTATTTTTGTTAAACTGTATGTAGATAATGAAAATAACAGTTTTTTTTAAATAGTCTTTGGCGTAGAAGTTCTGTTTACGAAAGGGGTGGAGCACCCCTTCCACCCCGCCACTGTGCAAGTTTTTGAACATTCTTACCGCTTGTTTTATGCGCCTTAATTAATGAGAAACATGAGAAAATCTAAGCATTCGTTTATAAGTCATAAAGAGAATTCGAGAAAAAAAAATTATAATAACGACATTACACTATCAGAGAAACAACGGCCAATATCTCGAAAACTGTCGTAGTTAGAGCAAAATTACAAGAGATCAAAATTGTTACTAAGGGGCCGTTATTTTAGAAATCTGTATCAGATAATGTCAGTGGCGTACGAAAAAAAAGTTCTATTATGCAGAATAGTCGAAGTACCCGAAAAAAGTAACATCCACTATAGTATTTTCGACAGGAACAATATAACATGTTGATCCTATGCAGGTTAAGATATGTGTAAAATATTTAGTGAATATATCATTCCGTTCAGAAAATATTACACATTAATGTAAAAAAAAATTAAATTTTAACACCCTGTATCTTCCTTAGGAAGCTAGATCGGCCATATCTTTATAGGCACTTTTCTTTTTAAAAACGTGCGTTCTATCCCCTGTTAAAGTTTGTCTACAAAAAACTGACTCACCCTGTATATATATATATATATATATATATATATATATATATATATATATATATATATATATATATATATATATATATATATATATATATATATATATATATATATACAGGGTGAGTCAGTTTTTTGTAGACAAACTTTAACAGGGGATAGACCGCACGTTTTTAAAAAGAAAAGTGCCTATACAGATATGGCCGATCTAGCTTCCTAAGGAAGATACAGGGTGTTAAAATTTAATTTTTTTTTACATTAATGTGTAATATTTTCTGAACGGAATGATATATTCACTAAATATTTTACACATATCTTAACCTGCATAGGATCAACATGTTGTATTGTTCCTGTCGAAAATATTATAGTGGATGTTACTTTTTTCGGGTACCTCGGATATTCTGCATAATGGAACTTTTTTTTCGTACGCCACTGACATTATCTGATACATATTTCTAAAATAACGGCCCCTTAGTAACAATTTTGATCTCTTGTAATTTTGCTCTAACTACGACAGTTTTAGAGATATTGGCCGTTGTTTCTCTGACAGTGTAATGTCGTTATTATATTTTTTTTCTCGAATTTTCTTTATGACTTATAAACGAACGCTTAGATTTTTTCATGTTTGGGGGATAATGCCTATTAATTAAGGCGCATAAAACAAGCGGTAAGAATGTTCAAAAACTTGCACAGTGGCGCCCATATCATTTTCAACCTGTTCAAGGTTTATGTCCAGGTGACGCTGAACGAAGACTTACTTATTGTAGGAGGGTTCTTAACTCCATTCAAAATAATAGGGATTTCTTATCCAATATACTGTGGACTGATGAATCTTGTTTTACTCGTCGTGGTATAGTAAATTTTAAGAGAGCAGTGAGACGACGTCTACCAGCCCCACAGAAACTTCAACAGCTGGAACAGGTTACTCTTCATGAGTGGGATAATATTCCTCACCCGTCATTCAAAACCTCATTAGAAGTATGCCACGGCGGATTCAGGCTGTAATCCGAGCTAGAGGTAGCAACACAACCTACTAGGGATCAGCTCACATAAGTTTATTTCTTTGTTTTCCTTTGTTTTCTTGTTAATTAAAAAATGTTTCTTCTCACCCTGAAAGTTTTTTCAATTGATTTCTGTATGGTGCGATAATTTTGAACCAATGCATCTAAAGACATGGACCAAAAAACAAAATGTAGGAAAGGAATGGTTCTTAACAAAAATTGGTATTTTTAAAGAATTTGGTTACGAAATTATTCCACACAATGTTTTAAAATTAGGGTTATATAACAACCTTTTAGTTAGCCCTGTATAATACCTAAACCGTCCTCAGTTAACAAAAGACTGGATATGCAAGTTGAAATTAGTCGTTTTATCTACAGTATTCTAAAAAAAATATCAAAATTGGACTAAAAGTAAAAAAGTTATGAAACCTCAAATTTTAGCAAATATTAACGTGGTGCGATAATTTTGAACAGCAGTTTATTCGTCAGAAAAAAAATTGACTCAGGAGAAGCCAGTAAGAAAACGTTAAGCAGGCTGCAGCTGTCACTGTCAGTGGAAAAAAGTCAGAAACGATTTCTGAGCTTCTAATTAAAAAGTCAATTTTTTTTTAAATGTTTCGTTTCTAATCAAGAGTCGTGTGGTAATAGCCGTGAACAAAAAAATATTTAATGTTAATGACAAATGGAACTTATGTTTTTGTTTATAACTAATAAATTCCGAGGTATTATATTGGTTGTCATGGAAACGTTAAGAAATGGTTCTATTTCATTGGTTAACATATGCTGGCGTGAAATTTTCATTTATAATCTCTCAAGTGTGTTACGTGTTATATGAATTGGTATCTGTGAGTTAAATTGTAGGTTTTTGGCTCTACGATACTATATGAAAATGTACCTATTCGCGCCCTCTATCATTCGCGATTCAGGTGTAGATTATTCTTTGCGACATTATCGATTTACCATAGACCTTTAATGACATTAATGACGGTTCTTGACGGGTATTATTTGCACCGATTTATGCTACTTTTCTTATTTAATCGTTCTTTTCTATAGTTCTGTGACTCAACTCGCGCGAGACTAGACAAGTGACTTCGGTCTTTTCCGGAGACTGAAAGACGCCATTTTCTTTTTTGATCGGCATCCTTTAGTTGCAATGAATTTTCGAGTTTTAGCGCTTCCATTTTTAAACAAAGTTGTTTGTGAATTTCCAAGTGAATGGGATTATAGTGGTGCACCAACATTAAGGAATGCTTAAAATACCCTTACTTAGTTAGCTTTCCTTTACTAAGTCATGCTTAACGACCACTTAAACTTTCCTTAGTGACGTTTCTAGGTTATGTTTCATCGTTTTGTATGTAAGTTATTTCATTTTTAATAAGGAATCAACTTTTTATTTTGTTCAGGGTTACCTATAATATGTATATTAGTGGTAATGGCCCTTATATACAGCTAAAATATCAGTTGATTGTCGAAGTGATATATTATTGAAGCTGTTACAAGAAAACAGTCACTGTCGAAGAAATGATTTGCCCTCCATCAGAGTAGAATAACTGGCTCTGTTATCGGTGAAACACAATAAAATCAGGTAAATTTACTGAAAAACCTTCACCAAAAAGCATTATAAAAACGTACTTACACCGCATAGAAGCAGTAAAACGGGACCGTACTTGTGAAAGTACTGCTAAAGAAGCTTACATAAAGCAAACCGCTTCCAAATGGCTTCTAGCACTGGCGGAGTAAATTTGATTTAGATTTGGTGGTCGGAATTAAATGCCCTTACAGTATCAGGCATGACGTACCAACAAAAGCAGATTATTTGAAGAAAAAAATTGAGCGTTTTATTTAAAGAAGTCACAAGTTTTATTTTCAATGCCAGTTACATATTATGTACAAGTCGGTGTGATTTTATTATTTGGACGGAAAAATGGTATACTTATACATGAAACTTATTAAGCAAAACAAATTAATCCAGGCTGAAATTGTTAGTGCTACTAATACTTACTTTAACCATGTTTTTTTCTGTAACATATTTAAAGCATGTAAATTTAAAAAAAATTGTAACGTTATTAAATATAGTAAATAACCTTGCAGCAACAAAGTATTGTCAAATAATAATTTAGTATCGTTACAAACATATATTGCAAGACGCATATGTAATAAAACAACACAACATATGAAATCGCTGCGTAAAAGTAAGCTTTGATCAATACCTATATGCTTGATCAAAGATTTTTATAATGGTATATGGAAATGAGATTCATGAGAAAATACATTCCGCGTAATCTGTTTGGTTACTGTTTTTTCTTTTGATCTTGATAAAGCAAAAACACCTTTCTCCATTAGATTTTTTCTGCCGTTGAACCACCACGTTATATATAATAAAATGCTCATTCCCCTCCGCGTTCAAACATCTTTAACAAAGCTATCGTCGAAAATCTCGCCTATTGAAAAATCAAATCTATATCATTTGAGCCTTAAGACATCCTTAGATGTTATCGGAAATGAGTCCTGACGTTTATATACACACACACAACCAGTGTTTGAGTCCCGACCTCCCCCGCATATGCCTTTCGTATTCTATCTACTCTCATTACAGTAATTGATGACGTTGATGGCGTGAGTGTTGTGACAGAACGATGAAACAGATTGATCAGATTGTATTTCACAAATTTGAATCCAAACGATTTGTTTTATACAAGTCCTTTTGTTTGCCAAATAAATCTATACCCACCGGAAAGGGTGTATTTCGATAATGAACGGATTTTGTTTGTGCTAATGTCACTCTTGATTGTCTTAATTTCGCTGTTTTTGTCGATGGCAGGATGTTTGCTCATTATTATAACAAGTTTATTCTCGTTTGTAATGGCTTTTGTGCAGGAAATTCTGTAGAAAGATTGCTGCCATTTTATAATGCAGTTGCTTTCAAAATGGTAGTCAGTACAATGTAGTAGGTTGATTGCTGTGTACTGCTTGGGTAAATGTGAAAAAAATATTGCATTTAAATTTGGCCAATGAAAATGTGTTTCCTGTTGCCTTGTTACACACACACACACACACACACACACACACACACACACACACATATATATATATATATATATATATATATATATATATATATATATATATATATATATATATATATATATATATATAAATTTGTTAGATCATGAAAATCGCTTACCTCGACAAAAGCGCTTACATCGAGTTCAAAATAAGCCGAATCGTTTAATTTTTGTATTATTAAAATTCAAATATATTAAGTAAAATGTAATTATACTAAAATGTCATATTCGGAATATGGATTTTAAATTTATTTAAGTATTAAAGAAGAAAAGAATTAGTTATTATGATATTAGACAATAATTTATTTAGAAATTTATGGAAATGCTGTTGTATATTAAATTTCAGTACTCTTAAACTAAGTTTGCTCTAAACTATCATAACTTATTATTAAGGTACATGGGATATAAAATACTTCTATACAATATTCCAACTTGTTGGAACTCTTATTGAACAGTGATTAAACCTGAGAGTGAACTTTCTAGGAAACTGCCTAGAGTTTGTTCACTGTTTCCCTAACAATGGATTCGTTTAAAATCTAATATCACTTAACTTGGAAATATTACTACAAACAAAACTAACTAGAAACACCTCCAATGCGGTTTGATGTAATTTTGTTGATCACTTTTTACTTTAAATAAGATGTTTACTGGATTTTCTTGAGAAAAAAGATCTGCGTGGCGACCTGTTTGATGCCATGGGCTAAACTGTTGTGCGTTGATATTCGTTTCTACGGAAATCGTTTCCCAAGAAACAAATAAATTTCCTTATGTTCTACTATCAACTTCATACACCTTTAAAATCAATTATTTTATGATTACCTACCTGGTATGTCCAGGTTACATTTAAGAAATTGTCAAACGTGAGTGAGGTCCATATATGGTCAACGGGCCTCCTAATTCAAACGAAAGCGTACTGCTAAGGAGAAGGAAGTTTTGATAAAAGGAAACATTTGGAACAAATTGTATTTACACGAAAAAAAAGCAAATACACCAGTATTTAACAATTTTCATATTAATTCGTCATCCTCATGTGCAGAATTATCATCTGAAACAACGAGAATGGAGACTTTAGATAACTATAATAGAATCCATGTGGTTCATGTTCATTATGAACAAAATTTATTATCTCTTTGCAAATAGAGTTTAATATTCTTTTTTAAAAGGAGAAAACCGAAAATAAGATAGTCAATACCTGCATAAGGCTGAGGATTAGATTAAGATGGACCAGGCTGTATATCCGGAGCGACGTAATGTTTTCTTTTTAGTCCTCTCCGGGCAGTAGACGGCACGAACTTTTGCCCATTGGAAAAAAATATTATTATGAAATTTTGATCTGTGGAGGTATAGTTCCTAAATTACAGTTATAAATACTAGATTAGAATAATAATTACTTGTAATAATATAAATTACCTTCGATCTTCTCAGGTGAAACGTCTTGATCGTCACCATTGAGCAGTATTTCTACATTGGAGCACCTTCCTTCACAATTCCAGTCTGGAGCAGTATAAGACAACCCTTCTGCATCCGCAATTGCCCTTGCAACCCTTCTTGCACCTGCAGGCAATGAGTTTCAGAAGCTTCTCTGGAGCTGGGGGCTCAATGGTGGTGATGGAAATCAAGTTGCCTTTAATATCTTTCCATCCCCACTTCTCAGGTGATTGAATATTCTCCAACCACTGCTGTAATTGGTACATTACCCTGTAACTGTGTTGCTGGGCTGCAGCTTTATATAGTGGATGGATGCTACATTTCCGCTAACCTTGAATGCTGGTGACACATACTGTTTGTACCGCAGCGTATTAATTGTCGTGTGAATTGAAGTGGTGCGATGGTCTCCGCCATACAAGGTAATTTTTGCCTCCGAAATTTCCTCTGATGTGCAAGAGGGTTTCTGAAACATGGCTTTCCCTTGTTTGAAAAGAGTAGATGTGGAGTCACAACCGCTGATAGCATGTATGGATAGTTCGAGTATATGTTCTGCCAGGCATTTCTCGATGGCCACTTGGAGGATGGTAAACAGATGGAAGATTGCTTCATTTTCCTGGTTTCAAAAAAATATACATTGGAAGACGTCAGGGTTTCAATCATAATGACCAGGTCTATATCCTCACCAACCACTACAACAGTTTCGTGCTCTGCAGTAAGGCATTGGGTTGTTTCAGTTGTTTGCACAATCAGAGTGTCTGCGTCTTCACTTGCTTGCTCGTGTCAATTAGGGCTGCACTGAATTTCTGTCGAGGCATGCTAAAGCCTTTTTGCATTAGGTACTAGACAGCTTTTGTTGTAGGTACTAGACAGAAACTTCTCCTCGCAGTTAGAATAACGTTTTCCACTTTTTAGCGGAAAGAAATGCCATTTTTTTAACACGATCTAACGACGTTATGGAATGTCCATACTTTAGAGTTATATACGGATCTGTAGGAAATTGTGACTACTTTAATTTGGTATATCAGTTATAATTGAAAAAAACGCTTAGTTTTCGAGTTATAGTTAAGAAACTGAAAAAAGTGCCAAAATTTGAGCATAAGAAATATTTGAGAAATATTGAACATAAAGAACCGGTAAGAAAAAAACTTACATTTTTTCCTGGAAACGCCGTTTCTGAACCTTGGATGACTGAACTAACTGCAAAACACGCACAAAAGTAAACAGAAAAAAAAACACAACAAATAAGAAAGAGCGCGCACATGTGTCAAAGTAGCCGGTAGGTACTTTATAGTAAAAACAATATTAAAAAACTGAAAAGATACCTATTGTAAACAACTTTTTGGGATACCTATTATAAATGTTTAAGATACATAGACAACAACCATACAGATTTGAGCTACCACATAATGCGAGACGACGCCATTTTGACTTGTTAAGTACCTACATACCAGTAAATTATTCACCCAGTAAATGGAACTCCCCATTTAACGCACGTCGCTCTCTCACATTTCCCCACGTAAGGCTTACATTTGCTGATCTTCGTTTCCTACATTAAATGTGTTTCTTACACACGTTCTTGTACACTCGGAAGAAAAAAGTATAATAAAAGAGATAATAATTAAAATCAATCCATAAAATTGTAAAATTATTTATGGATAAATACAATTCCACCTAGTTATATTTATATATTTTTCTTGTAGTTATAAATCCGTTATACCGTATAAAAAATAGCACGTTTGAAATATTGATCAAGCATCGTTATTTGATTTGATGTGATGTGTGTACGGTACACATACGGCAAAACACCTTGGTTTACAGAAGGTTCTATTGGTGGCCACGCGCTAGCTGAGTCCTCCGGATTGGTCGAAATGAGGCTTTTAATTTATATTCTTGTGCCCGTTTGATGTTTAATGTTATGTTCAGCCGGCAAAGCAGTCACTCATTTCTAAATTGGTGGTTTTTTGTCGCTAAGAAATTAAAGCTACAGACTCTCTGGCTGGTCCACAGCAACGGGATATAGAGGCGGACTCTTTCATATTCTAATAAGTACGGTACAGTCAGGACAGGCAGTTTTATATTTCAATCAATCTAGTTGGATCCGCATTTGTTGATATAGTAGCCATTAGTCATCATTATTTTTATTTGTAATTATGTCAATAAAGCTTGTGTTGATCAAAACTGTGATAGCGACTTTGTTTTAATGACATGGAATTTTTTGGAAAAAAGTCATAGGCGTACCTGTACGCCCTATACCTTTAGATGACTTAAATATGTATTATACAAATAAGAAAATATTTAAGTCGCTTTACATGCGTTGAAAAATTATGTTTATTTTATCTCGTTTTCGTGTTGGATAACTATGAATTTTACTACCCATTCTCTTTTACATATAACAGTGAACAAGATACAAAATGCACGGTAATGTAAGAATATTAATCCTAATAAATTCAGATTCACAGTCTGCTGCATAAACTGCTCTGCAAGCAAATGAATGTCCCCAAATCAAGATATCGTAAAAAATGACAGAATGAACTGAACCGTGGTATGCAGTAAGTAATATTGGGACGTTGCATGAGAGACGACGTAATAAATACATATTTTTAAAAACTTTTCCACAAGTATAATTTGCGTGTTTCCCAGGTGAGCTTTTTGTCAAGGTAGAATTTTAGCTAATTTCTAACACCAAAGTCATTGTTTTCCATTTTGTTTAGTGTGAAAACCACATTTTCTGTTTCGGAATCGTTTTGTACCAACTGATTTGCTACGAACCAATTTTCTACTATACTTTGTGTGGAATTTATTTCAGTTAATAAATCTTTCACATATTTAAATGATTTGCTTACAGTTGTATCGTCAGCAAATCAAACAAAGTTTGCATTCAAGGCTTGGTAGGTCATTTACATAGATTAAGAAAAGTATCGGGCCTAACACAGATCCCAGAGGGACTCCATGTTTTAGAGGGAGGAGGTTTGAGTTTATATTTTGCAAAGATACATACCTATTGATAACGATTATGTAGTTTACTAGAATTTTTATATCTTATAATAGTTGCCAAAACGCTTCCGCAATAAAATTATAAAACAAACATTACTCTCAGGAACGTTTTCAAAATGTTTATAAGACAGCTATAAATGTAAAATTGGAACCATTTTATAAAACATTTCAGTTTTGGTTAGTATTTTGTAAGAGCTTTTGGAAACAAAATAAAGTTATTTTATAAACATTTCGGCAAATCTTAGAAAAACTTTACAAGATTATCATAAAACAATCTTGTTAAAGCTTTTTATACCTACTGCGCTATAAAATATTTTTTTCAAAAGTATAAACATTTCTATAAAGCAACTATATAGCAGTTTTATAACAGCTTCACGGAAACAATATAACATAAAAATGCATATTGGAAGTAACAAAATAAAATAGTGATACGGTAACAAAGTAAAATAGTTTTTTAAAGATATTCTGAATGCTGCATAAGAAATTTTGTTTTGACTAAGGGAGTATGAATGACCCGAGACCCGAGCAAAGAAGCAAGTTTAATAATACATTAAACATTATTTAGAAACTTTCTTTGTGCTACAGAAATTTTTGACGCCAGGGAAATTTTATTGAGAAATTATGGCATATTTCTAACAAAATTTAAGTGCGCCCCATATTTTCCAGTGTTTTGGGAAAATTTCTTAAATAACACAAAAACTAACTTCATCGATATGATAATTTTCTACAGAAAAACTTGAACCGATTGGTGGTAGAGATAACCATTGATAATTTTTATGTATTTTACCTACTGCAAGTGTCATTATACGTGTGATATTTATTTTCAATTCTATTTACTTCGATTTCTTGGGTTGTCCCTATTTTAAAATGGCGTTTTTCTATAAAATAATTTACTTTTAGGCACAACCATTATAAAACAATTTAAATAACTAGGCAATATTTATAAAATATTTTATTTAGGCTAATGGTAGGTAAATATTTGTCACAGGGTCGGAGTTTAAATGTGAAATAGCTAATAACATTTTTATGTTTGGGTGTTCCATTAAAAAAAAGAAAAATTTTGATTTAAAGCTTTTAACCCACCCTGTACATAGAATATTAACAAGACTAAACTTTACACTCTCCCCTGTAACTTACAAGGTGTTATAATTAAGTATGTGGCCAAACTTCACGGGCTTATTCCTTGGATGATTTTTATGATGAAAAGTTAATATAAACATTGTCCGCGGAAACGCTTAGTTTTCAAGATACAGGGTGTCAAACTTTTTTTAAATTTTTTTGATTTTGGTAAATATCTGAAATATTAACTTGGATGAAGTTTGGCAGCGTTATTTCCAGTAGTAAGGGGATAATTTAGTCTTAATCAGATTTCATTTATTAACTAGGGTAACTGGTCCTCGCACTCGCTCTATTTCCAGCGCTCCGGGGGCAGCCGGAATGTCATGCTTCATTCGAAAAAAATATTGAAATTACAAAAAGTCATCAGTAGCGTACATTTTTTTGTTAATAATATTCGCTAAGATGCCTGCCCGAACGAACGTCAGTGGACTAAATAATTTAAATTTGATTTAGTCTAAATTATTATCCCTTTATTACAAATAACGCCGCCAAATTTCATCAAAACTGGGTAGAGGATATTTAAATCATTTAAGAAGAAAAACCGATTTTTTTAGAAAAATTAACACCCTGTATCTTAAAAACATTTTTTTATCTTAAAATCATTCAAAGAAGGTTATATTCATAATAATATAACCTAATATGTATTAGGTGAGTTAATAAACTTTTAAATATTTTTTAGGCATGTTTAAGATAGTGCACAAAGTATTGAGAAACGTTCCCTGCACTATGGGTTGAGAACTAACCAACTTTTATAAACTTATAAAAAATCAAAATTCAGAACCAGAGGATAACTGGTTTACAATGCCGTGCAAATTGAATTGAAATCACTTAATTAGTTATGAAATTGCGGAAAAAGAGCTAGAAAGAATGTTAGGGAATGCTGACACCGAACAAGAGGAAACTACAGAAATTATTCAGGCTAAAGCGCCCATGAATTATATTTCCAAGAATGATTATTATGTACGCCACATAAGACAATTAAACATAAATTTGTTTTATTAATATATTGCAATTTTATAAAAACTTTGTTATTGTTTTTATATTGTTACCCATGTAATCTATATATATAAAAGAAAGTCGTGTTAGTTACACTATTTATAACTCAAGAACGGCTGAACCGATTTGGCTGAAAATTGGTGGGGAGGTAGCTTAGAAGCAGGAGAAGGACAAGATACTAAAACGTCAAAGAGAATACAAGTCACTATAAAACGTGGTATAACCAAAACGCATCTGACATGGAATAGCAAATGACAGCTAAACATAATTTTGTCTATGGTTAAGTATGGTTAGGTTAGGTAGAAATCAATAATCATCAGTAATTTGTATTCTCTTTGAATCATCATTAACAATGCCGCGACCAAGACGATCGTATCTTTCCCGACAAAGCCGTAATGCAAGAAGGATACGAAACATTGCGAATGAAAGGACTGAAGAACAACAATATAAATTGCCCGTGAAGAGCGCCGCGTTAGTATGGCTCGATTCGTGCTTCTCAATCACAAGAGCAAAGCGAGGCAGCCCGTGAAAAGGCTCGGATGTCAATACGAAATCGTCGAGCGAACAACAGAGGTCAACAAGTAGATAATTTTAGACGCACAAGAAGAGATTTATCAAGTGCTGATTTGAATCGAGTAGCGTTTCGATACGATTACAGCATCCTGATTTTATTGGCACTGCTTGCATCCTAGCGTTTGCGTTGGGCCAATGGACGTTGCCGTTGTTTGCGAGTATTGTAGCGCATTGAAGTTTTCCGGAGAAACGCCCTGATTGTGGTGTCTTAGTGAGAAAGTGATATTGCCATTATTGCCATTTACTCTCTGGCGATTTCCGCCAAACACTGCCAGCACTTCCAAGATCAACGGCTGCCGACGAAATAAACGCTTGCCTCAAATCATCGAATCTATGGCGATATGTGAAGAAACTTCAGTTGACAACAAACATACATCTGCTGAAGATTTCTCTGAGCAATTGCTGACTATCGGCAATGGTCGAGTACCTGTCGACGAATCGAGCGGATTGATTTCATTTGCTCAGAATTTCTGTAACTTTGTCTCATCACAAAGACGAACTTATCAACAAAGTATTCCCAAACATCATTACTAACTACAAAAATAATGAATGGTTGAGTGAGAGAGCAATTTTAGCGGCTAAGAATAAAGATGTAAATGACCTAAACTACATAATTCAGAATGAGATCTTTGGAACAATGCATTCATAAAAATCTATTGACTGTGTAACAAATGATGATGAAGCCACCAACTATTTACACAATTTACGCCTAAAGCTTGGCTCCGTAGTAGTCATGCTTCGAAACATAAACCAACCAAAACTGTGCAACGGTACGCGTTTGG
The DNA here is from genome assembly GCA_964058915.1 of Tetropium fuscum. Classification (NCBI taxonomy): domain Eukaryota; kingdom Metazoa; phylum Arthropoda; class Insecta; order Coleoptera; family Cerambycidae; genus Tetropium; species Tetropium fuscum. The sequence goes on from CAXKVY010000065.1 coordinate 1,143,769, forward strand.
TGGTAAGTAAATTTATGAACAAGGTTATTTACGCGACGATACTCAAAGGAAAATTCGAAGGTGAGGAAGATGATCCCCCGATGTTCCCAACCGATATGCCGCTTGAGTTTAAAAACGTCAATTTCCGATCCGTCTTGCACTCGCCATGACCATTAACAAATCATAAGGCCAATCCTTGAAAGTTTGTGGTCTGAATCTGGAAAATCCATGTTTTTCCCATGGTCAATTATATGCTTTTGTATTTGCTTTATTGTGTTGCTCATAGAAACATTTCCACGATACATTTATAAAACACCTCATCTTTAACAACAGAATTGTGTTCATCCCCCCTCTAATAAAATTAATTAGTATTTTGGAAGTAATAATAACATACGGATAAAATAAAACAGTCGCAGAGCAATGAAATTATAAAATTACTTTGCTGGTTGGGTAGGTAGGAATTTAATAAATTGGTGCTATCGTTATTAAAGCCGTAAAAGTATAATTTATCAACTATAGGTATAGTATCTTATGTATTACATAAGTCTCTTATGTAATACATCTTATGTATTACATAAGAGTATCATGTAAGTATCTTATGTATTACATAGTCGAACGCTCTTCATTTTAAAATTAAAAGTTACCACTGAGACCTTTTTGGATCTTTTTATAGAGACGTCCGAATTTACATTATTTATGTATTCATTATATTTTGTTTGACATGACGGAAGATTACTCACTATATCGTCAGCAACATTAGTATCAGCAACAATATATTCATTTAATTAATTAGGATGAATATTGATTTTTAACCGACTTCAAAAAAGAGGAGGTTCTAATTTTTACTCTATATTTTTTGTTGTATATTCGTTACCTCAGGCCTCAGTCATTTATAAATCAATTTTAAAAAATATTTTTATTTGAAAAGGGGTGTTTTCAAGAAGGTGCAATTTGAGTTTTATTGGCACTGTACCTTGGATTCCGAATATATACCTGGAAACTTACCAGATATATCAGGAGAAATGCCGAATGCGTCGGTCATAAATAGATTGCGTTGAAAATTAGGTCTTTGACTCGGTTGTGGGCTTTGCTTTGAATTTCGAAAGTTTGGTCTTGAAAAATTTGAATTTCGTGAATTTATTAGTTCGGCGGCACTGCCACGTAATTTATTTTTCACATGGAGAGTTAACAGTAATTTTTGGTCTGCAATTGCCATGCTGAAGGCGGCGTTGCATGAATTTAAGAAAGTTTGCAAGATAATCTGATTACCGTCGTAATCAGGGACAATAGAAAATATTTCTACTAGTCTGTAGGGTTCTACAGCTACGTTTACTTCGGCATCGGCGTCATTGCGATAATGTGTTGAGTATACACAAGAGAAAAAAATGTGTACGAGAGTACAAAAATGTGTTTGAAAATAATGATTGCTTTTCACGTTGCACAAAAATACTATGAATACAAGCATGCGATATGA